>CM046432.1:39623610-39872955 GCA_025506505.1 Flaveria sonorensis
CAACTAATTAACCCTATAATCATAACCTTAATATTCCAGAGACTAGATTATACCTAAAATAAGTTATAAACAAAATATGAACATATATTAAGCCACCCAAAAGTTCTAAATAATAAATTCCAATCTTATGAACATAAAACGTCTATTTAAAAAATAAATCTTCAAAACCGTTAGAGGAGCCCAAATAACATAAAGTTTGGTATATTCCAGTAGCCTAACTCACTTAAAATAATTAAAACCACAATAACCAAGTAAAATGCAAAATTCCAAACTTTAGGGTGAAAAGTATCATTTTAAATAAAGTCTAGGGATCAAGATTGTCAATAACTAAAACCTTGCGGTTTTTGAAACTAAAATGCACTTAAAATAAAAGTTATAACCTAAAATTATAATATGTATAGTTGTACTTAGATAAAAACGGAAGGTGAGACTCCAAAAAAATAAGACCTAAAGCTTAATTACACATGTATTAATGCTAATCAACAATACAAGTAAAATAAACTTAACAGGCGGGGAAGACTTAGATACTTACTTAGTAAGATTCTAATACATATGAAATGAACTTAGGAAGCATGCTAGCTGGTAGCATAACAAACGCCCGAGCATCTACTTGATAACCACATAGAAAACACCAGGTGAGTCTCATAAACCTTTTTTACTTAAATTTTTGGGTGGAATACATACTCTTTAAAACTTATTTTATGGTACAATATTACCTGGTCTTGTCCCCTAATGTCACAATCATTAAGTCCATTGGGAGCCGCGTGGTTTGTGAATAGTACTCTTTTGGGAATCTCCCGCACACAATAGGCCCTTAGGATAGGGAAACCCCCCATTGAGTTTCAATAATCGTTGTGTCACAAACTAGTGTAGATTAACCGTGCTTAGCAGGGCACGCTTATGCCCATAACAATAAGGGGTATGGGTTAGGGGATGTTTTAGCACTCAAGGGTCACCCGGGTCCAGGTTTGATTGTGATACTTTTGTTGTGCACCAATAATTATATTTACTTATGTATGTTTATGAATCTATTATTGTAAAAACTTGAGCTCACCAACTTTATGTTGACATGTTTTGAGTACGTATTTCAGGTATTTGTTTGTTTATTAGGGGGAGTCTTGACCGGACTCCCTAAGCATTGGATTTACAAATTTGAGAACATGGTTGCCTTCCGATAGAAGACTCATTTTAAAAGAACTATACAAGACCTTAGACGAGCCATAAAAGATAACGACTTTGACGAATAGACAATAGTGACCCTGTGGACTTTGCCTATGATTTAGTTAGACACATATCAAGTTGTAATACAATATACTTATTTTATTATTATTCGTGTAAACCAATGGCTTATTTTGAATACATACATGGTTTCCGTTGTGCTTGTTGATATTCAGTCGTCATGACCAGCCCCTTTCTTTTGGGTGTGACATGCGCTGACTTTGATATAACATAAATATCTTGAGTTCACATTCTTAACAAAGATAGTGAAGGTGTAGTTGGTTAGTAGTATCTTCTTTGGGTTGAAGCATTCATGTGCAAATATTGTCTTCGCACTTTATTTTCTTTTTTGGCTTTTTTATTTTTCTTTTATATTTCTTTAGTTTCAATTTTTTTTTTTTATTATTACATCCCAAAGTGTGAGGCATAAAACTATTTTACATCTATGTTTTAGACTACATAACTGTATCGTCATAACATCATATGTTTCTTCTATTTACTTAATCATGTTTATATCACCATCACAACATGCTTAATAAAGAGCGCAAGTTAATCGATTAAAAGTTTTAATATTTTAACTTTTTGATGTCATTAATTAATAATTTCTTGCAACACGAGAGTTTAGGTATATGTTTTGTTTTTCTATTGAGATGAGGCATCCAAAACTTAGTTGTTTATCATTTAACATGCCAGAATGACTAAGTTCCATTAATTTTTTTATATAAATAATAAAAAACATAACTTCTCTTTCATAATTTCTACCGTCGCAACGGCTGCTTCATAATGGTGTTGAATGAGAAAAATTAATTTTTGACTTTGTCTATCAAAGCCCTCTTTAACGGATGAGTTTGTGTCAACGTTATAATGTTAGTGTTTAGCATGAGTTTATGCATTTGTTGCAATACGCTAGTCATAAAACTCGTGTTTTTACCTAAATATAAAGTTATCAATTTTTCAAATGCCGATACACACACTCGTTACTTTACATTCGTTCTACTTCTAAAATTATTACATCTATTTTATCCTTTGATGATATTTAGAAAGGTACTAGATTACAAAAGAAGATGGATGTTTATGAAATTTAGATTTTACTCTCTCACAAGGATGGCTAGAAAAACGAAATAGCTGAAAAAAAAAGAAATATTAATCAAGATAGTATAAGCAATTTGCTAAATGGTTGCAACTTCATGTAAGCATAACACTAAAAAAACTTATATTATATATAATAAATTTATATTATCGTAAACATGTTAACATGAATATATTAATGTAGGCCATCAATGATCGTAAAAAACATTTGAGGGATATAGTACAAGGGCCTCTCACTTATGTTCAATCACACAAGGTCTATTCGGTTTATGGTTACAAGTTTCATACATAAACCGCTTAATAAGGGCGGGTCACCCAAAATAGTGGTGTGGTATGAAAGGGGCTTCTTATAAAGAAAATGAAAGTGACTACGATGGATTGCTGGATGAGATCCTAGAGGTGAAATATCATAGTAACTTAAGAAGTTGTGTTGTTGTCGTGTTTAAATACACTTGGTTTGATCCAGTGAACGGTGTAATGATGGACCAGAAGACTAATACTGTTAATGTTAAACCCAAGGCAATAGGATGTGTTGATGACCCGTTTATCCTAGCATCTCAAGCACAACAAGTGTATTATACACCATATTGTTCAAAAGAAAAAGGATTCAAAGACCGCTGGGCTGTTTGTAAGACAACACCAAGGGAGGTTTATGAACTAGCTGAAGTCGCTAGTGAAGTAGGTGATTAAGATAATGAAGATCATGAGCATGTCTTTCAAGACAATGAAATGTTTGTATGTACATCAAGTGCACTTGATGATGATTTGCTCCCTGTTACTCATGTACAAGAAGAGATAGTCGAAGAAGTCAACGGTATAAATGATGATGATGATGATGGTGTATAAGCTGAGTTTGAAGACATTGATTTAGATGATAATGATGTAGAAGAATTTGAAGATTCGGATTCAGATTAGTTTCAGATTAGTTGGTTAGTTGTTAGTAATATTTATAAGCTAATATAATTATTTACGCTTTTTATTATTGCTTTAATATAATGGTTCTTGTTAATATAACATTTTTTAATAATTTGTATATATTAGAGTTGTTATGAATATTAATAATTTTTTGTTGTAGAAATTATGGCATGTGGTTTAACAGGAAGTGGTAGAGATCGACGTGGCACTCGAGGTGACGCTCGAGTCATTGGTCAATCTAGTATAGGAAACAGTGGAATAACTATAACGGCATATGAGTCTCTCTATGAGTGTAGTAGTGATGATGAGGAGCCAATCATTACTACTAAGCAATGGGGACCGGTTGTCCCAGACCCAGTAGCTGGGTAACACTAGTTGGGGTATGGAATATCAATTCATGGAAATCCAAATCTTCTATTGATAATCTTACATAGGTTGGACTCACTATAGTTGATAGGTTTACTTTGTTATGTAATAGGCTAAATGTTAGTTTTATCTTGTAATTTTATTTCTTATGTATTTTTGTATTTCAGCGAAACTACGGGCAGAGTCAGCTGCTTCTGATCACCCGGCAAATCTGTAGTTCGCTGCCGGGTTAGACAGGCAGTTTCGCTAGTCCGCGAAACTGCCAGCGAATCTAAGGTTGCTTATATATTGTAATTTTTCTATCTTTGTAAGTAACCTTTTGCAAAACCATAAAATAGAATATTGTTGTTTCAATTGTGTGTGTGGCTGGAAGTTCATTTTCAACATCATTGAGCCTTTGTTATCATTTATTATTGTTTAGATTCAATCTAATTCATTATGTTATTGAGTTGGTAAGTGTTTATTCGGTGGGAATCATTGTCAAGCATCAAGTGCACTGTTGAATCGATCAACAGGACCAACAATATGGTATCAGAGCCATTGTGCTCTTGATTAGTTGGTTTTTGGGATTTTTCAAATACTAGTTACTGTTCCATCGATTTTGCTTACTGATTTGGGTTTTTTTTATGGAAATTGATTGAGGATTGTATGTTTAGGATCTGCAAAGCTACTGTAATCATCAGATTTCAAATTCGTTGTGTTTTGGATGAGATTGGGTTGATTTTGTTCTGAAAAGGTTTTTCAGATTCATTGGGTGAATTTACAATTCATCCAGCGAATGTACCAGCGAATCTAAGGATTTGGTGATTTTCTACTTGGGTGTTATTGTCAGTGAAAGTAGCCCATTTTTTAATGAAAGTTCAACTTCCTGCTAGTCATTACAAGCGAAAGTGCTGGCGAATTCATTTTAGAACGAAAGTTCTGATAGTCTCAGCAAATCTATCGCCGAAACTAGAGTTTTTGATCATTGGTTCGAGCGAAACTGCTGCTTGTTTGCCAGCGAATCTAGGAACGAATTTTCCAGCGAAGTTACCAGCGATTCTACAAGCGAATCTGTCAGCGAAGTTAGCAGCGAATCCGCGTGTTATCAGCGAAACTATCACTTTAACAAATGACGTCCACCAATATCACCATATCTGACTTGGAGAGTGTTGCTCCTAATAGGCCACTGAGGGTTATAAATGGTGATAACTTTAAGGATTGGAAAAGGTGTTTAAAAGCCTTCTTCTACTGCACTGATCATAATCAATGGGAATCAATTGTAAATGGTCCTCACACTCCAACTGTCACTATTGGTCAAGTTACTTCACAAAATACTGATCCATCTACCTTCATTGAAAGAGATCTTAAACTAATTGATCGTGATCAGAAAGCTTTTAGAGCTTTAACTCTCTGCTTATCTCAAGATATCTATAACCGCTTTGCTGAACACAAGAATGCAAAATCTTTGTATGACTCCTTGTGTGAATTCTATGATGGAAATGAGGATCTGAGGAAAGATAGGAAAGCTGAAGCTGAAAAGGAGTTTAATTCATTTGTAAGACACAAAAATGAAAGCCTTACTGACATAACAAATCGATTTTTGTCAATCTCAAGCACCTTAAAGAAATATGATGAGCAGTAGGGAAATCATGAACAAGTCTCTAAACTCTTGGACTCACTCCCACGTTAATGGAGCCTGCAAGTTAGGATGTTGAAGCAAGAAAGAAATTTTGCTGATTACAAACTTATGGATGTAATCAACAAATTGAAATCTTTTGACTTGGATTTAAAGAAGAGAGAATCCAATCAATCCATGATGCCAGCCACCATATATCCACAAAATGTTGCATTAATGTCATCCGCTGCAAACTCGTCTATGTATCGTTAAGCTTATGGTGGTTCTACAGTATATGATGATTCAAATATGTCAAGTGGGGGGTTTACAGGTGTTGGTTCAAGCTCAAATCCATTTGTCACTGCTCAGATTCCATCAGATACTATGGCATTATTTGGGATGTTTATGCATAGTTATGAGGCTCTAGTTGCTGGGGAGTTGAAGGGAAAAGGGATGACCGTTGATGACATGTATCAAGTCTATCCAGATGACTTAGAAGAAACAGACAACCAATGGCAAATGGCCATGCTCATACTACGTGCAAGAAGATTTATGGAACGAACTGGTAGAAGGATCTTTGAAAATCAGAATCAGAATTCTAAGCTTGGTTTTGATAAGTCAAAATTAAGATGCTTCAATTGCAAACAGCTGGGGCACTTTAAAAGAGAATGTCCAAATCCTATCATTACTGAACCAGGAACTTCTGGAACTTTTAAAGTTATCCCAATCACTAACAATGAAGAAGTCTAGTCAAAGAAGGAAACAACTCTCATCTCAAACTTTGATTGGAGCGTTGAGATTAAGGAAACTGAAGAAGAAATCAATCATGCACTAGTGGCTGAGTTAGTGAACAGTGATGTGGATTCTATTAAGGACTTTGATCCTTTTAGAGAGTTCAAGAGTGAGACTTAAAAGGTTATTGGTGAAAGTAATGAGCAAAGGGTTCAGGTTGAAGGGATAAAGTTTGAGAAAGTAGAAGTTGAAGAGAGAGGATATGAGAAAGCTGGTGTTGCAGTTGAAAAGAAGGTAACGGTTGGTGAAGATTATGGAAAGAAGACAAGTGAATCAAAAGAAGAATCAAAGGGGGAAAGTGAAGCTAAGGAGATATGCAGGAAAGCAATGGAGGATGAAGAAAACAAGAAGAACACTCCGGTTTGTCAGTGTGACAAGGCCCTGGTTGCTGAAAAGGTAGTTATGGGTCTCCCTTATAAGGTAATTCAAGTAATGTGTTCTCCTCCATGTAAAATTCGTTTATTTGGGGTTTATAAGGCAAACAGACTGTTATTGGATAATGAAGAAGAATTGAAACAAATTAATAAGGAACTTAAAACAAATGAGTCTAAATATTTTGTTAAGTTAAATGAAGCATTAAAAGAAAATGAGCATTTAAAAAGAAATCTTTTGAAAATAAATGTTGAAATAAATGCTTTAACTGAACGTGTTGCACTTGAAACAAGTGAATTAAAAACCAAACTTGAAAAATGGACAATCTCTGGAATGAAACTTGAGGAGCTTTGCATGAATCAAATGGGGGCTAGAATTAAGACTGGTTTGGGAAGCAAAGAAACCACTCATGTTTATCCTCCACCTAGCACTTATTGTTATTCTCTTATGCCTACACCTCATCCAACTAATGAATTAATTCAAAAAGATACTGATAGTTTGTATGCAGGTTTAGAAGGAGTTAATCATAAGGAGATTTGAGAGGAATATGATTATGGTGTAAGTAGTGGTCTGGGCATCTCTAGTTTTAACATTTTAGATTCCAAAAAGTCTTCCATAGACAATAGTTTAAGTAGATTTGTTTCCCAAACATCTGTTACAGACAGTAGTTTATGTAGTTCTAGTTCTAGTTCATCTTGTTTATCCTCAGATGTTGATGAATCAAACGATGATGTTTTAAATTCTCTTGTTAATGGTAATGATAATTGTTTAAGTAAAGATTCAAATAGACATTCTCACCCAAATTATGTTGAAAAATTTCTTTCTCATCCTATCCCATCTTTAATACCAAGTTGGATTTCTAACCCTAAAGATATTGAGACAACTTCCTCAAACGTTAACAATATTAATGAAAATGAATCAGGATTTGCTAAAATAAAGGTCACAAAGGAAATATTAAAAGAATCATATGACTCGTGTAGCAATTCAGATTCTCACACGTCTGAATATGAGGAAGAAATCTTAACTGATCAAGCATCTATTTTAAAATGTAATAAGAAAGGTTTAAAGTCTTGATGTTTTATGTGGAAAGGATGATCATATTATTAAAATTTGTCCTGTTTTTATTAGTAGAAATATAAATAATAGTTCCTTAGAATGTAGATTAAATCATTTTGTAAATAATTTCTTTTGTAAAAAGTCTTCTGTTCTAAGACCTAAGTCAGTCAAGACTTGGGTCCCAATTTCCAAGTCATAACAAATTTTTTTTTATGCCAGGAACATTCCAGAAGAGCTATCAATAGTTTTTGGCATGTTGACAGTGGATGTTCAAGGCATATGACTGGGTTGAAGGACTTACTCATAAATTATCGAATAATTAATGGAGGATATGTCGCTTTTGCTGGAGATAAGAAGGGTGGAAAAATGATTGGTCAGGGAGAAGTCTCAAACGGTTCCTTAACTCTGGAGAAAGTAAACTATGTTCCCGAATTAGCATTCAATCTACTAAGCGTATCACAAATTTGTGATAAAGATATACCAGTGTTGTTTATGTCAAATGAATGCTTGTTTCTTAAACCAGAGTTCATTATTCCAGAAGATTTAGTGATCATGTGTGCTCCAAGAAAGAATGATACTTATCTTCTTGATATGGAATCACAAGAATCTACATCCACTGTGACATGTCTTCTGTCCAAAGCCTCTTCTTCCAAATCCTTCTTGTGGCATAGACGATTAGGACATGTTAATTTTAAATATAAATAAATTAGTTAAGAACAATCTTATGAGGGGACTACCACTTAAAGATTTTTTAGTGGTAGAAAAATGCATGGCTTGTGCTCAAGGCAAACAGCACAAAAAGCCACACAAGCTTAAGCTTGAAAACACAATTTCAAAACCCCTCGAATTGTTACATACTGATTTATTTGGTCCTATCAGTGTTAAATCAATTGCTATGAAATCTTATTACTTGGTTGTTACAGATGATTATTCAGGATATTCTTGGGTGAGATTTCTAGCAAGCAAGGGAGATACTGCCAAAGAGCTTCAAAAGCTAATCCTTTCTATTGAGACCGTCAACAAAAGGAATGTTATAGCCATCCGAATCGATAACGGTACTGAATTCTGGAATCATATCTTTGACTCATTCTGTGCAAGCAAAGGGATTCTCAGACAGTTCAGTGCTGCTAGGACACCTCAACAAAATGGTGTTGCTGAGCGAAAGAATAGGACACTCATCAAAGCTGCAAGAACTATGCTGATTGAGTCAAAGCTTCCAATAATTTTCTGGGCTGAATCTGTCAACCGTGCTTCTTATGTACTTAACAGGGTTCTCATTGTGAAAGACAAAATGAAGACTCCTTATGAGCTTCTTCATAAACGGAAACCCTTGATTAACTTCTTTCACCCATTTGGTTGCTCATGTACCTTGCTAAACACTCAAGCTCAAAAGTCAAAGTTTGGTGCAGTTTCTGATGAATGTTTCTTCATTGGCTGTTCTTTCTCACAAAAAGTGTATCGGGTCTACAACAAAAGAACACGTATTGTGCAGGAATCATTCTATGTTGATTGGCAAGAGTCAAATTCTCCTAACATGGGATCTGATCCTGCATGGTTCTATGACTCAAATACCGTCTTCAAATCTTTGAATCTTCCAGTTTCTGATGATGATGTTGTTCCTCAAACCAATGTAGAAATCATACCTCCAACTGAACCTCTTCCACCTGCACCTCATCCACAACCACCAATACACCATCACCCTCAACCTCCATTTGATGTGCCACCTACACCTCCACCACAACCACCTTCTCATTCACAACCACCCACTTCCCCATCACAGCCTTCACAACCTACTTCCTCATCACAGCCTTCACAACCATCACACGATTACATCATTGGTTCCATTACTGATGGAGTGAGGACACGGAGTCAATCTAGATTGATAAATGAATGTCTCTATGCTTGTTTCTTGTCTCAAACTGTTCCAAAAAACATCTCAGCAGAAGTTCAAGACCCAAGTTGGGTTGAATCTATGCAAATGGAGCTTCAACAGTTCAGGAAACTAAAAGTTTGGCAATTAGTTGATCTTCCTCCAAACAAGTTTCCTATTGGTACTAAATAGGTATTTCGAAACTAACCAGATGATTAGGGAGTAATAATTTGAAATAAATCCAGTTTCATATTAGTTTTATCTTGTAATTTGTATTTCTTATGTATTTTTGTATTTCAGCAAAACTACGAGCGGAGTCAGCTGCTTCTGATCACCCGGCGAATCTGTAGTTCTCTGCCGGGTTAGACAGGCAGTTTCGCTAGTCAGCGAAACTGCCAGCGAATCTAAGGTTGCTTATATATTGTAATTTTTCAATCTTTGTAAGTAACCTTTTGCAAAACCCTAAAATAGAATATTGTTTGTTGCAATTGTGTGTGTGGCTGGAAGTTAATTTTCAACATCATTGAGCCTTTGTTATTGTTTATTATTGTTTACATTCAATCTAATTCATTATGTTATTGAGTTTGTAAGTGTTTATTCGGTGGAAAATCATTGTCAAGCATCAAGTGCGCTGTTGAATCGATCAACAGGACCAACATCTATAAATAGTGAAAATATAATGAAAGCAATAGGAGGTAGACATACTCTCGGGTGGAAGAGCTTTGTCATGGTCAGAAAAATTTGGTAAGAATGTCAAGTTGTCATATATTGATACATAATATTTCACTTCTTATGCTCTTGAATAATGCAAAATACACACTAAAAATGACTCCTTTTTTAGTCAAAGTGTATCCCTTTCGGTAAAAAAATAAGCCTAAAAATTAATAAATATATAAGACACTTTTGTCTTTTTATTTCTTATTAGTATTTACTTTTCCTGTCATGATGTTATTATGTTGTTACTTTCCCATTTATTTTGATAAATTCATATATTATATATTGTTCAATCATTTTTCGGGATATGGTTAAAGTTCTATATATCTTTGTTTAGTAATAATATTTTTCTTCCGATTTGAATATGAATTATTTAGGATAAGACATTGAAGCGACGTGCTACACTTGATGAATTTTGGATGCAAACCCATGCAAAGAAAGAGTCGAGACCCCTAGATAGATTGGCAGGTAATGGGTCTGTAGGAGATGATTTGAGAAAAGCCGATGATCTAGAAGAGAACATTCACGAGCATAATGTGAATTGGGTTAACTCGAGAGAGTTAACTATAGTAAGTCTTCTTTACTTTGTAAATATAATTCTTTTTACTAAAGTATAACATTTTAGAAAAACATGTCATTTCTATTAATTTCTAATATTTCTAATCTTTAAACGCTTGTACTTATTTATATATGCGAACTATAAAATGTTTACGTACTAATGTTTTCTTATTATAAAATAAATATAAGGAGTGTGTTGTTGAGAGGTATGGAGAGGACGATACCTTACAACCCGAACTTGATGTGGAATTATGGTCACAAACTAGAGGGGAAAATAAAAAAAAGGCAGATTGAATGGGACCGACAACACTAGTGACCCATACGTCGAGTGCTGACCGGTACACTATCAATGCCTAGTAGTGATCCACTTGGGAGAATTATGAGGTTCGTATTCTCTTTTAGTGATGAAATTTGATGTATTCTAATAATGACACATATTGAATTGTTGTATGGAAAGATGAATATTTGTATGAATTAGTAACAACTAGACATGACAATCCTAACCCATTTGATTTTAGTTGGGCTGATCTGGACATTATTTATATGGATAAGGGTAGACTTTGCAAAACAAAGCCACTCATTATAATTTGGGTCATTATGGGTGCTAATTCTAACACCTTTGGTTAGTTTGGGCAAAAGTAGTTTTTTAATGGGTCTTAATGGGTCAAGATAGGTAATTAAAAATATAGAAATTGGTCAAGATAAGTCATTCTTGCACAAACACATAATTTACTTGAACGTAGTGCCTTAAACTGAGCTTTATTTGTTTGTACTTTGTTAAAAATAAGAGTTCTTAATGTATTTGGTATTGATGTGTTATGAGTGTGATGTTGTAAGGTTATACTTGAAAGGCTGATGCAACCAAAGAAACCAAGGTAACCAAGGAGCTTCCAGCTTGCATGCACATTGTGCAGAGTAGAAGTCACTTCGAAAGTTTTACACTTCCCACAGCAAATTATTCTCAGTGTAAAATCTTCCGAAGCCAAAGACCAAATCTTCGAAAGCCAAAGATGAAGTTTTTCGAAGCTTCAAAGACAAAGTCTTCCGAAGCCAATGGAGTGAAGACTGATTTCTTCCGAAGACAAAGAGGACATGCTTTCTCTGATCTACTTTTGCATAAAGCTGACCAACTTTCCACTGCAACTCTGAAGACTCACCAACTTGCATGTGTTGGTGAAAAGGTCCATGCTTTCATAACTGTAGATTATGGTTTAGAGTCTATAACTTTCTACTTTATAGCTTTTATCCTTTTTGTAATATATTAGGATGTGAGCTATGGTGTGTCATAGTCACTAGTCTAAAGGCAATCTGCCTTTTGACTTTACATTGATCTTGTTGTCTAGATTAGTGTTTCCAGCTGGCCTTCAAAGTATGGCCGATTGTAGAATGTAGTATAAAGTATCTCAGGTTCTTGTATTTCTATGTATGCTTTTGTTGAAATCGATACTGATGGATCGAATATTGCAATCGTATTATTATCGTTTATCAGATCTGTGATGTGGACTCTCACAGACCAATTGATGATATCAAGTGAAGATCTATACAAGATTTAGTGTATGATGATGAATGAATGATGAACAATTCAAGAACACATATTCATAAATATTTCATTCATTCATATGGATGATGATGCTAGGAGATTACAAAGGGAGTTTGTAAGAAAATTCTCTCTCACACACACTCAACCTAATTGTTTCTCTCATTAGACTTAGCAATGCTTTGCAATGCTTTGAAATGTTTAGAAAATGCTTAGAGTATAAAATGACTACACTTAGTCTAATTATACTCTATACATAAATGAACAAAATTACATTTAAGCCTTATTGATTACACAAATATTGTTCTAAGTCTGATAAATTCTCTATTACTGATACGTGACTACCGGGTGCTGATGTCATTCGGGACGACCGCTGATGTTGACTGTTGACTTCGACCACGGTTGACCAAGTTTGACCAAGGTCAATTTTCTTTGTTTTGATCATATTTACAGCACAGCTTCACTGTGTCGGTTTTGGTAATCATCATGAGATCTGGCACTTAGATTTTGGTAAGTATCATCTTCAAATAGTCCAACAATACTCCCCATAAGATGATGATGCCAAAACCTCATGATTATCAAAACCTTGGATGTTGATTGATGTGCAGTCTTGAAGTGCAGTCTTTAAGACTAAGTGTAATCAATATGATGTGCAGTCTTGAAATGTAGTCTTCAAGACTGTACATCAATCAACATTCAAGGTTTTGATAATCATAAGGTTTTGGCAGCATCATCTTAGGGGGAGTATTGTTGGACTATTTGAAGATGATACTTACCAAAACCTAAGTGCTAAATCTCACGATGATTACCAAAACCGACATCATGAAGCTATGCTGAAAATATGATCAATACAAAGAAAATTGACCAAAGTCAAACTTTGTCAAACTTGGTCAACCGTAGTCAAAGTCAATAGTCAACATCAGCAGTCGCCCCGAATGACATCAGTACCCGGCAGTCACAAATTAGCAACAGAGAATTTATCAGACTTAGAACAATATTTGTGTAATTAATAGGGTTTAAATGTAATTTTGTTCATTTATGTAAAGAGTATAAATAGACTAACTATAGTCATTTTATACTCTAATAATTTTCTAAGCATTGCAAAGCATTGCAAAGCATTGCTAAGTCTACTGAGAGAAACAATTAGGTAGAATGTGTGTGAAGGATAATTTTTTTACAAACTTCCTTTGTAATCTCCTAGCATCATCATCCATATGAATGAATGAAATATTTATGAATATGAGTTCTTAAATTGTTCATCATTCATTCATAATCATACATTAAATCTTGCAGTAGATCTTCACTTGAAATCATCAACAGGTCTGCGAGATTCCGCATCTCATATCTGATAAATGGCAATAATACTATTGCAATATTCGATCCATCGGTATCGAGATTTCCACAGTTGGTATCAGAGCTAAAAGAATCCCAATGTTGATCAACTTCCTAAGTGAAGTTTAAAAGAATCCTAAAGTGGATCATATCATGAGAATTTATACTCTAAGTAGCCTGGTTCAAGTTGTAATAAAGTACCACCTTGCATTTCATGAGGAGGGTTATTCTTCCATACTTCTGAGTGTGGGGTACTCAATTAGCTTATCTAATCAAACCTAACACAAGATAAATATTAAAAAGTGTTGAAAATAGGTCCTTGCAAGAGTTTAAGTGGACAAACATACTTACAATCAACTTTGTTCTTTGTCTATGTCTATTCCAACTTTAAATTCTTAGATGTAGAGGATTTTGGATTAGTATGATCTTATTGCAGTTGAAGGATTCATGCTTGTAAATATTATAATTTTGAAAAATCTAAAATTCAAAAAAGATTTGTCATTTTTAGTATTTTTCTTAGTTTTGGCAGATTTACATGTGTTATTGATTTAGGAGTGAAACTTCCATGCAATACCTCTACCGAGAGGATTTAGACTTTTGCAGGTGATGAATTGCATAACATGACTAAGTTTTGCATTCATTTCAAGATGTTAAGTGAACACTCCTACTTCCTTCAAAGATCTCCTGCCAGTTACTGAGAACTAAGAATCCTTCTCTTGGTGTCTCATACACAAAAGTTCCTCACCCTTCAAAGCTTTTGTTGAGGGAGAGTATATGCCAAGTCTGAATATTTTTTAATGCTTCTCCTTCAACTCTAAAGTTGAGATAAAGCAGCTGATATTGATACATGTGCAATCCACAGTGTATTCAAATAGGTGTATTTTCAAGTCTTCAAAATGAGACTAGAAGATCAAGCTGATGAAACATCCATCAAGTGCCAAAACAAAGTCTGTATGTGCTGAAACAAAGTCTTTTTCTCAATGCCTTTTTCTGAAGCTTCTAAGAAGATGCTAACAAAAAGGGGGAGAAGACTACACTTCAAGACTACACATCAATCAACATCCAAGGTTTTGATAATCATGAGGTTTGGCAGCATCATCTAAGAGGGAGTATTGTTGGACTATTTAAAAATGATACTTACCAAAACCTAAGAGCCAAATCTCATGATGGTACCAAAACCAACACGGTGAAGCTATGCTGAAAATATGATCAAAATGAAGAAAATTGACCAAAGTCAAACTTGGTCAAACTTAGTCAACTGTAGTCAAAGTCAACAATTAACATCACGGTCGACCCGAATGACGTCAGCACCCGGCATTCACGCATTAGCAACAAAAAATTTATCAGAATTAGAACAATATTTGTGTAATCAATAGGGCTTAAATGTAATTTTGTTCATTTATGCAAAGAGTATAAATAGACTAAGTGTAGTCATTTTATACTCTAAGCATTTTCTAAGCATTTCAAAGCATTGCAAAGCATTTCTAAGTCTAGTAAGAGAAACAATTAGGTTGAGTGTGTGTGAGAGAGAATTTTCTCAAACTCCCTTTGTAATCTCCTAGCATCATCATCCATATGAATGAATGAAATTTTTATGAATATTTGTTCTTGATTGTTCATCATTCATTCATCATCATACATTAAATCTTGTATATATCTTCACTTGAAATCATCAATGGGTCTGTGAGATTCCACATCACAGATCTGATAAACGAAAACAATACGACTGCAATATTCGATCCTACGATTATCGATTTCAACAGCTTTGTAACACTTGTAAGAGAACTTGAGAGCAATATACAACATTCTTGAAAACCGTACTTATCTTGATCTTGATCTTGGTTCTATCTCATTGGTTACTTTTGTTCTTAGTATCATTCATATAAACTTAGTTCCCTATTTTATCTGTTAAGTGTTCTGACATTCTTCTCATTGTGAGATTGATTGTATTGATAATCCCTTAACCGGTCCTACAATTGGTATCAGAGCATTTTAGGCTCTTGATTGTAAGATCTCACCATCTTAAATCCCTTCAGTTTCACAAAACACATAACAACTCAAATGGCAGCCATCACAAAGGCTGATATGGAAACCGGTACCATGATAAAGTCTCCACTGATCACTCCTGATGATTTTGATACTTGGTGCAAAAGAATGGAAGGCTTCATCAAGTCTCAAGACTCTAAGATGTAGGGATCTGTTGTCTCTGGATCTCATGTACCATCCACCTCTTTAGCTGCTGCTGCTGGTGGTATGATACCAAAGGATATGGCTGACTATTCTGAAGAAGACTAGAAAAAGATAGACATTGATCAGAAAGCCATGACTGCTCTCCAAACTGCTCTTCCAAACTCCATCTACAGAGGCTTTAAGAAGTGCAAGACTGCTAAGCAACTATGGGATGCACTAAAGCTAATGTATGAGGGGTCCACTGAGGCAAAAGAGAACAAAAAGGACCTTTTGAAGCAGCAGTTTGAGAACTTCACCTTCAAAATAGGTGAAACCATGACTCAATAATACTTCAGGTATTTTAAGATTGTGGACACTTTAATGGATGCTGGAGTAACTCTTGAGAATAGGGACATTATGAGGAAGTTCATATCCTCTCTTCCCAGACAATGGACACACTATTTTGTGGTCATTAAGAGGACTAAGAACCTCAAGACCCTTAGTCGCTAAGTTATATGGTATCCTCAGTGGCTACTAAATGGAGATGAACATGCAAAATCCATCCGGTAACTCCAACAATCAGTAGAGTTCAGCCCTACATGTGGTTACAAGGGATTGCAAGGAACCACAGCATCATCTCAAATGCTACACGGACAACTCATAAAAGGGTCCTTTCATTACCTTTCCAGAGACACCATGAGAGAGCTATATCCAAGGAAGCCCATTCCAAGAGACAAGCTCTTCACAAGCGTTTGTATTTATTGATGAAAGCACAGGAAACCTTCTCTTTACCCTTGAAGACCTAGACTGTATCCATCCAGATGATCTGGAGTACATGGAAATAGTCCAGTAGATGGCTCTTCTCACTCACAGAGCCAAGAAGTTCTATAAGATAGCAGTGAGGAAGTTTCCTAGCAATGCAACCAGTGGAAAGTTTGGGTTGGATAAGAGTAAAGTGAAGTGTTACAACTGTAACCAAAGGGGACACTTTGCTAGAGAGTGCAAGGAACCAAGAACAAATGGTGGTCAACCACAAACCAAACCAAACCAAATTACACTGATGGAGCTCCCTAGAATGAGAAGCCCAGAATGAGAAGCCCAAGGAGGCTTTGACTGGAGCTTTCAAGTTGAGGATGCATCTCCAAACCAAGCACTGATGGCACATCATGAAGAAGCCAAGGTATTGGAACATCTCTGTACACCTAAAAGTATTGCTAAAGTTAACAGATATAGTCCTATAACTTATAGATAAGGTCTGATCTTGAGTCCTTAAACATTTTAAAAGTTGATTTCAAAAGAGCTGAAAATGATACAAATTTAAAATAGAAGATCTAGACAAAACCATTTCAACTCTTAAGAATGAACATACCAAGACTCAGATAAAAGATCTCATCACTAAGTTAACTGAATGCCAGGCTGAGCTTGTGATTAGCAAAGCCAGGGTAGAAAAATGTGCTCTTGAAGAAGAGACCTTCAAGAACATGATATCCACATATTTGCATGCAAAAGTTTGTTTTCAGAATAAGAAGGGACTGGGATCTATTGAGATAGCTCCTCCACACACTCTATTGTCTGTAAGATCTCCAAGGTGTGGAACTTATGAAGATGAGCTTCCCCTCATAGACCCTATTGATGAAGAGAATGAAGAGAAGCTAATAAAGGATGATTCTAAGAAGAGTGAAGAAGATCATCCTAAGAAGGGACACTATTCTCCTGAGGAGAGAAAAGAATCTGGGATGACCAAGTCTAAGAGGAAGAAGTTGATAAGAAAAGCCAAGAGAAAATCAAAGAAGGCTCAAGAGATCAAGGCCACTTTCAACTTTAAGCATAAACAAGTGTTTATCTCTATAGGATTTGAAGTGGTGAAGGCTGAAGACTCAACTATGAACTTTAGTACCAGAAGTTCTAGTTCATGCCCAACTCATTCCAACAAAGAGAAGAAGGATGATCAGCTATGTACCACTGCTACACAGCCTGAACCATCCAGTTCCAAAAGCAAGCCTCACCCTAAGAAGCATGCTGCATCATAGGTGGAAAGTGATCAAGTTCAGTCTATCTCTCAGAAGAAGGCTCTCAGAAGGAAGCAAATGGATTGCATCATGTGTGGTAGTACTTCCCATCTTGCTAAGGATTGCATCGACAATCCTAAAAGTACTATTGACATGATCAAAAAGAAAACTTCTGAGAAGAAGAAAGAAAAGCTAGCTTCGGAAGGAAAATCTTTTCCTTTCGGAAGCTCCAAAGTGAAGAAGAAGACAAGTGAAAACTTGCCTTCGGAAGAAAAGTTGGTCTCGAAAGAAAGGAATGCTTTTGAAGTACTGAAGCCTACTGTAGTGAAAGCAAGATCTTCTGAAGGTCCAGTCTCCAAAACTTCCAAAGTTCTCAAAACTTCTAAAGTGTTGAAGGTCAAGTCTAATCTTTCAAAGATGGTGTGGAAGATGAAGGAAGACCAAGTGACTGGAAGTTCTTCATCAACAATAGATGATGATTCTTAAAACTTGAACATAGGATCAATCACTATTACATTGTCTTCCAATCACTTTGATAAGCCCAAGACAATAAGGTTTGGGTTTCCAAATGTAACTAAGCATTTCTTTCTTATGTAGGAACAACTAAAGACCAAGAAGAATGTATGGATCATTGATAGTAGTTGTTCCAGGCACATGATAGGCAATGGTTCTCTACTTCAAAATTTTGAGAAAATTGATGGAGAGCCAGTTGCTTTTGGAGGAGATGCTAGAGGTTACATTACTGGAAGGGGTACAGTCACAAATGGTAAGCTCAGCATTGAAAAGGTAAACTTTTTCAAAGAGCTTGGGTACAATCTACTGAGTGTATCCTAATTTTGTGATGAGAGAAACAACATGCTCTTTAATAAGCATGAGTACATTGTTCTCAAGCCCGTGGTGGTCATTCCTCAAGAGCATATTCTACTCAGAGCCCCCAGGAAAGGGAACATGTACAAGATGGACTTGCAGGAAACATCTCTGTTTGGAGAAGTTTCTTGCTTTCTATCTAAAGCAAATAGTGATGAGTCTTTCCTCTAGCATAAAAGAATATGCCATATAAACTTTAAAAACATGAATAAATTAATTAAGAATGATTTGGTATCTGGAATACCAAAGAAAGAGTTTAGAAGTGATGACCACTATGTAGCATGCCTGAAAGGGAAGCAACACATAGTGTCTCACAAGCCAAAGGAAAAAACTCTATCACTACTCCCCTACACTTATTACATATGGATCTCTTTGGCCCCACCAGTGTAATGAGTCTAGGAAGGACCTCATATCGTTTGGTGATCACAGATGACTTCACAAGATTCACTTGGGTCTTTTTCCTTAGTACTAAGGATGATACTCCTGAGATCTTGAAGAACTTCATTCTAAAAAATTGAGAATCAATGTGATCACAAGGTCAAAACCATAAGATGTGATCGAGGAAAAGAATATAAGAACCAAATCCTTGACACAATTTATGATGAAAAATGTATTACAAGAAAATATAGTGCTCCAAGAACCATGTATTCTGACTTTAAACTACCCATCACCTTCTGGGCAGAGACAATGAACACAGCCTGCTATGTGCAAAATAGAGTTTTAGTGGTTAATACTCATGATAAGACTCCTTATGAACTGTGGCACAAAAGGAGACCGTTTGTTGGTTTGCTCAAGTTATTTGGATGTGTTTGCACCATCTTCAATACCAAAGATCAAATAGCCAAATTTGCTGAGAATTAGATGATGGACACTTTATTGGATACTCTTCTCAAGCTAAGGCTTATAGAGTATACAATCTTAGAACTAGAGTAGTTGAGGAGTCAGCCAATGTGACCTTCAATGAGCATAATCCTAGTATGATAGGTTTTGGTCCTGATTGGCTGTTTGATCTTGATTTAGTTACAAACTGTTTTATCAAATCTTGTAAGAATGTTTCAAGATCCACACATAACTCATTAATAGAGATCTTAACCCAAGATTTAAATGATGTCACACACTTATTAGATCAACCCTCTCTTGATAAGTGTACTGATATGGTGGGTGATACTCCATTGGCAGATCTAAATTTCTCAAATTTAGATCTTTCCAATCAACTTGCTGTGATCCCTCAACTCAGGATCCATAAGTCACACCCCACCACAAACATCATTAGAAATATTGATACAGGGATGAGAATAAGAGGACAAACCCATGACAAAAATGTTTGTCTATAATCTTGTTTCTTGTCCCAGATAGAGACAAAGAAAGTTGATGAGGCTTTGAAGGATGGAATTTGGGTTGAAGCAATGCAAGAGGAGCTGCTTCAATTCAAAAGACAAAAGGTTTGGAATCTATGTCCTTTTTCTCAAGGGAAGACTACCATAGGAACCAAGTGGGTTTTTAGAAACAAGAAGGATGATAAAGGACTTGTCATCAAGAACAAGGCCAGACTAGTTGTTCAAAGATACACACCAGAAGAGAGAATTGACTACAAAGATGTTTTTGCTCCTGTAGCAAGACTTGAATCTGTTAGAATATTCCTGGCTTTTGCTACATTCAAGGATTTCAAGGTCTATCAACTTGATGTCAAGTGTGCTTTTCTATATGAGGTGATTGATAAAGAGGTGTATGTCAAACAACCACCTCGCTTTGCAGACCCAGATCATCCTAATTATGTCTGCAAGCTTGATAAAGCTCTTTATGGGTTGCACCAAGCTCCAAGAAAGTGGTATGAGACACTATCTCTGTATCTCTATCAACATGGATACAAGAGGGGTACTATAGATGGAACTCTGTTCATCAAAGGAACAGGGAATGACTTAATGCTGGTTGAAGTATATGTGGATGAGATTATCTTTAGGTCGACTAATCCAAAGCTCTGCAAAGACTTTAAGAGGCTGATGAAGAATAGATTTGAAATGAGTGCCATGAGGGAACTCAATTTCTTTCTAGGAATTCAAGTGAAGCAAGTTGAACTTGGCATCTTCATAAGTCAGCCAAAATATGTACAAGACATCCTTATAATATTCAACATGACTGATTGCAAGGTTGCAAAGACTCCTATAGCCAGAAACCACTCCCTTGGACCCGATCTTAAGGGGGAGTGTATGGATAAACATCTCTATAGGGCTATGATTGGGTCTCTTATGTACCTCACAACTAGCAAGCCTTATATCATGTTTGCCACATGCAACTATGCAAGATATCAAGCCAACCCTAAGATGTCACACCTGGTTGCTGTCAAGAGAATTCTTAGATATCTCAATGGTGCTCCTATGCATGGCCTTTGGTATCCAAAGAATTCTGAATTCAATTTGTATGCCTATATAGATAGTGACTATGGTGGCTGCAATATGACTGCAAAGTCTTCATCTAGGGGATGTGAGTTCCTTGGTGGAAGGATAGTCTCATGGCAATGCAAGAAATAATCCTGTGTATCTGCATCAACTGGTAAAGCTGAATACATTGTTGTTGCAAGCTGTTGTGCTCAAGTACTTTGGATTCAAAATAAGATGCAGGACTATGGATTCAACTTTAAAGAGACTCCATCCATATAGACAACAACAGTGCTATCTCCATTATAGAGAATCCCGTGCAACACTCAAGGACAAAACACATCAACATCAGGTATCATTTGATTAGAGATAATTTTGAAAAAGGATTAATCAAACTAGTCAAAGTTAACACAAATGAGCAATATGATGATCTTTTCACTAAAACTTTTGATGAACAAAGATTCAAATATCTTGTATCTGCTATTGGGATGATTAACTTTGAATAGATTTTTTGTTAAACTTAAACCAATTCTATTTTCTAAAACATGTGTCTCCTTAGTTGTCTATTTTATCATCTTCATAAGCCCAGTTTCCTTTGGAAGAAAATTTTTCAAAAGATATTCCTTAGATTTTTGAAAATTTTAAACATATTTTCTTTCGGAAGAAATCAAGTTGTCTTCGGAAGAACATTATGTCTTCAAATCAAATAACTACTTATAAGACATTTACCTTCGGAATAAATTCTGATATATTTTTCGAAACCTAAATATGCTTCTAAGTACTTACTTGTATTTGAAAGACAATTTTCTTCTGAAAACAATTTAGTCTTGAAAGATTTATTTTCTTTAAAATAAAACTTCCAAGTCTTGATTTCTTCTGAAACCAAACATGTCTCGGAAGCAAAATTCTCTAAGTATTTCCCTTTCGAAGGAAAATTTTCACAAATCTTACGAATATCTTTCGAAGCCAAATTGGCTTCGGAAGCTTTTCTTAAAACTTCCGAAGACAAAATACATTCGGAAGATTTTCGACTTCCAAGAAAACTATCTTTTCGGGCACTTTTTAAAGGTGGGTCCGACACTCGGATTTCATAGTTTATCCTTTTGCATTAACTTTGTCTCAAATCCATTTCATATATATTCTCTCAAAGGTTTCCCTCTTTCACTATCTTCTTCATATATGGCCAACCTTCATCGCAGAAACCAACCCGATTTCTCCATGCAACTTCACAGGCAACATAATCAAGTTGCTCTGTTGAACTCTAAGAAAGATCCTGGTTTCTCAGAGGTTTGTCTCTTTCTCACTCTATTGAACTACTTCACCTCCCTCACCATTGATCCTCCACTCTATGAGGATCAACTGTTTGAATTCTGGAGGACCTGTCAAGAGGTCCCCATGGATGGAGAGAAGGCACTGTCTGCCATAGTGCAAGGGAGGACAATCTTCATCACTCCTGCATCCATAAACTCACATCTAAGGCTGGATGATGTTGAAGGAAATTTGTCCTTCCCCAAGTCTGTAGTTAACCATTCCTTTGGTCAAATGGGTTATGAAGGGGATCTCTCTATCAAGACCTTCAGGAAAAGGAAGGTTTCCTCTGATTGAAAATACCTCCTCAATGTCTTCATCCACAGTCTATCTAACAAGCATGGAGGATGGGACCAAGTTTTAGAGGACCTTTCCTACATAGTCCATAGGATGGTACAAGGAGTCAAGTTCAGGTATTCATAATTTGTGTACATTAATATACTTGCAACTTGGACTCCTTAGATATTACATGTTCCTTAGATATGTCCAGCATATTCTTAACTGTGAACTGGGCTCATAGTTGAGGAGAACAGGTAATATTCTTAAATTGGGACAGTTGAAGCCTGACATCTTCAACACTATGAGAAAGTGAGGGGTAGAAACAGTCCTTGTCCCAAAAATGTTAGAGCTCATTGCTCAAGGTGACAAGCTAGCAGCACCAGCTTGTGTTGAACCCACACCTTCTACTTCTCAAACCCCTATACATCCACAAATAACGATCAGCTACCAAAGAAAATCCAAATAAACCCTGCACATGCTACTCAGTTTGGGTTGGACCCTATATTACCACCCATACACGAGGAAGTGGACACTGGAGCTCCCACTTCTCTTGAGGGGCAAACCACTCCCATCTACCAATGATTAGTGCTGAGGTTCCTCATGCTCAGCCTGATGAGCTCACAACCCCCAAAGCCTTAAGCCTTCACTCAGAGTCTCAACACTCTAGTGAAAAACCTTCAGGGGACAGTTACCATCCCTAGCATCTTGAACTAAACCAACCCATTCCAAACCTAGAATTCTATGATAATGAAGACATGGGATTTAGTGAGTATCACGAGTCTCTCTTCTCCTCCCCTGCTCAAGGAGAGATAAGTACTCCTGTGTCTTCAATGTCTAGCCCATATTATCCACCTACTACTGAGGTGGATCTCCTTGAACCTGTTCAGGAGGTCCATATGAAAGAGGCTCTCACTTTAACAAGTTACTACATCATTAAGACCTTGACCATGGCAACCCAGCCCATTGATACTTCATTTGAAGCTGTCATTGTGCTGGGGAAATCCAGCGACCAAGAACAAAGCGCTGGTGATGAGGAAGAAGACTTAGGTCCATTCTCTCACCCCCCTGGTGGTTCTTCTAATGAAGATGTGGGGAATATATGACTAAAGGTGCAAAATCTAACTCAAACATGCACCTATTTAGTCTCTAAGGTTAGTCACTTGGAATCCAAGGTGACTACCTTGCTTAAAAAGGTCAATGATCAGTAACTTGAGATTTTTGATCTTATGGAATAACTAGCTGGGAGACCTTTGAGGAGGGGTTAACTAGGAACACAAGAACCTATTGATATGACAGACCTAACCCCTAGCTCACCTATGCAAGTGGGTGATGCTACCAAAAAGGGGAGAAAATCCAAGCAATCACAGAACCTGGGTGTACTTCACAGCGTATGGATATTGAGGATTCACCAACCTCACTTGCAATTGTCCATACTCAGCAACCTCCTCAAGTCCATATTGATGTGGACTCAAGCATTCAAAGTCTATTTGAGGAGGGTATTCCAAAAGCTATGCCTACCCCACCCTATGATATTGAGAATGAAATACTTGGGTGGAGGTATGATGTTGACAGGAGAGCTCTGATTTTGCATAGACTTCAGGGGCAGCAAGAGGTTTTCAATTTTTAGACCCCGAAGTTCTATGACAGTCTTCCTCTTGTCTACATGCCACTAGCCAATCCTAGTCAAAACAGTCAAGCTGGAAGACTGGCTGAGAAGATTCAAGATAGGATCGTTGAAGAGGTCAGACAAAGAAGAAGAAAAAGGCTAACAGGCAATGTCATTAGTTGTAACACCCGGAAATTTAAAAGGAAAAGAAAAATAAAGAAAGGTGAAATATCCCAAGTCAAGGGGTCAAAGTTGTGCAACTGGCAAACTTGCCCATTGTGGGATTTAAAAGAAGCATGACAGCCCACACTTCTTTTACAGACTCTGCTTTCGGCTGCAAGAAGGGAGAAGAAGAAGTTTCAACTGGATTTTAGTGTGAGAAAGCTGGAATTATCCTAGAAGGTGAGGTTTTCTTGTGTTTTCTGCTCGGTTTATAGCTGTGTTCGAGCTGCTGGACCAATTCTTACGTGTTTCTTATGTTGGCTGCTTGTTTCGGTGTGTTTAGGTGCTAGAACTCCCATTTGCTCTCGGTCTGAAGAAGTCTTACTTGAAAGCTGCTAGAGGTGAGTTCTAGATTCCCTTATTTTACATGTTTTAAACTCATTTGGGGCTAAAATGCATATTAACTGAATTTTTACAACTGAAGCATGAGTTTTTTGCATTTTTGCATCTGATGTGTATGCGATGTGTGTTTTTAAATTCCTTCATTGATGTTGCGTAGTTGTAAGCTCTGTTCTAAGTATTTGGCTTGTTAGATCTGTGCTAAGGACATGTTTGAACGAGGATTTGAAACTGGTGGATTAGTCTAAGTTGTTTGATCATCCGCATTTGCATTTTGTTCATGTGTTCAACCGTATTGGTTGAATGTTCTCTCGCATGTCTTTTGTTCATCTGAATTTGTTGGACTTCATCCACATTTATTGGAGTTCATCCACATTTGCAGAACATTCAACTGGATTGGTTTTATGTTCAATAGCTAAGTCTTTTGTTCATCCACAGATGTTTTGTTCTTCCGCAGATTTTTTGTTCTTCCGCAGATTTTTGTTCTTCCACAGATGTTTTGTTCATCCGCAGATGTTTTGTTCTTTCGCATCATCCGCAGATGTTTTTTTCTTCCACAGATGTTTTGTTCTTCCGCAGATGTTTTGTTCAGTCGTAAATGTTTTTATTCATCCGCATTTGTATGTGCTTATTCATATAAGGCTTAGTTCATCCGCATTTGTACTTGTTCATCCATATTTCTTTGGGGACTTAGGATTTTCTAGAATCTTGGGGAGTAGAATGGTGTTAAGTTCTGAAGTGTTTTGGTGGTTTATGCCTATTGATGTTATTTATGATTGTGGGCTGTTATTGATGTTCTATATTACGTATTATTATGTGACTTTATGTGGTGTGTTAATACTCTTATAAGTAAAGTATTATCATAATGAAAGTAAAAGATGAAGTTAATGAAAGTGGAACGTAATGAACGAATGAAAAGTCTTGCAAACAAATGAAAGGAGGTTCAAAACTCATTGAGGGGTTGTTAGCTCAACTGTGTGCGGTTTAGCTAACCCATGAGGACGCACACATGGGTCAATCATTTTGATTGACTAATATGTATGAAACGGGTCCCTTGTCGCTTGCCCCGGTACTGGGTCAGGTTTCCTGCTCAATGTTAGGGGTCTATTTATAGACTTCGGCCCAGTACCAGCTTCGTGCACAATGTTCGGGGTATAGCATATGATATTGGTCTAGAAGAAAGTGGAAGATAATAATGAAAAGTATGAAAACAAATGATTTTGATGGATAAATATTATCTAATTATAAGTATGATGGGTGATCTTGATTAAAAGTAAAGGATAAGTTTTCACAAAAGCAAAGTATTTTATTTATAAAACTAGAACTCACTCAGCAACGCTGACTTTTTTATGCATTTTCAGTTGGCATGTAATGATGTTGCTGAGGATAGCATGGTGTTGAAGCTACTTGGCAAGCAAAGACTGGCATCCATCTCATGCAGATATAATATTGTTGTTTTGTAATGCAATTAAATATTCTTTTGTAACTTCAATCAACGCTGGATTACTTGGCAAAAGTAATTATTAATGCATGAAATGGTTTTGGATAGTTCTTCCACTGCAATATTTTCATATGTAAATATATTTAAATGAGTTTTAATAATAAATGATGCTATGAATGACCAACTGTGGGGTCTCCGAGATCGGGGCCTTACAAGTTATTATCAGATCCAAAGTTTAAGAGAATTGGGTAAATTATTTTCAAAACCTAAACTTAAACTGAGAATGGGACCGAGTAGAAGGATGCCAGCCCAAGTACCTACGTGCCATCTGGTAATTTATTTTCTTAAAGTAAACCGGTGTTATGTACGTGTGCTATGTGATTTATGTGCTCTTAGTAGATTTGGATACTAATGTAGTCAGGATAGGAAATGCTTGAGGGATGAAGAGTAAAGTAAGTGGCTAATCACAACTGGCCACTGTAATTAAGGACTTACTATACTTGAGATAATCTGAGCTATTACCTTGAATGACCGTATTGGTGTTTGACTCTTATAGTGTTTAGAGGATGGTTGGTGGTAGGTCTTCAAAGGCTTTTCGATGTGGAGTACAGGGTGGTCGTGGTGCTGGACCATGTGACATAAGGAACAAGGCTAAGACTGCTGAGATGACTCCCGTAGATCCCGAGCTTCATCACCATGAATGCGTTGATGAGAGTTCTAACTTGAGAGCCTCTGTGAAGGAGGCAGTAGTGGAGGAAGTTCATCAGGTCATGCAGATGATTCTGCCGTCTGTGGTGACCGAGGTTATTCGTGCTGTGAGGGAGAATGAAAAGAAAGAGAAAGAGGAGAGGAAGAAAAATGTTGGAAGAGGGGGCGAGGAGAGAGGTTCAAGTGAAGACGAGCAACCAGAAACTAAGATGGTTGTCTCTAGTGACGAAGTAGAAGAGGAAGCGGTGCACGAAACTGCAAAGGGGTGCAGCTATGGGGCATTCCAAAGATGCAAGCCCACTTCTTTTAGTGGAAATGGGAACGATGTTGCTATTCACCTATGGGTGAGAGAAATAGAGGCTGTGTTGGATATTAGTGAGTGCCGAGAGGATCAAAAGGTGAAGTTTGCTACCCACTCATTTGTGGATTCGGCCTTGTGTTGGTGGGACAATCTTGTCCAGGCCAAGGGTAATAGGGTGATTGGGAGAATTAGATGGAGTGAACTAAAGAAGATGGTGATGGAGGAGTTTTATCCTCACAGGGAACTCGACAAGATTGAGAGAGAGTTCTTATAGTTGGAGACGAGAACTATGACACACCAGCAGTATACGACTAAGTTCAATGAGATGGCAAGGCTGGTGCCTGATCAGGTGATGCCTGTGTCATGGAAGAGTAAGAGGTACATTCAGGGTCTGCCGACGGACATCCGCAGACACATGATCGCCGCCCGGCTGAGTACGCTTAGGTCGGTGGTGATCTGGCGGGGAGACTTTATGATGAGAGGGAGGAGATGGTAGTAGTGGAGGTGAGTAAGAAGGGTGGTGGTGATAGAAACTGGAACAGGAAATGATTTGGTCATGGTAGTTTCACCCCGAACCACAAAAAGGCAAGGGTGGATGACCGGAGGGTAGCGTCGGCGGGTATAGGGATGAAGAGGTGTAGTAAGTGTGGGAAGGAACATATGGGAGAGTGTAAATGGGTACTGAATGTCTACTTCAATTGAGGGAAGCCTGGTCATATGGAAAGGGATTGTAGGGTGATGAGGTGCTACAACTGTGGTGAAGAGGGCCATCTGAGCAGGTATTGAAAGAAACCGAGGGCTGAGAACTCCGGGGCAAGAAAGGGGATAGAGAAGGAGAAGGAAGGGCAGAGGGCAAAGGCCAGAGCATTTACTTTGACCTGGGAGAAGGCTAGGGTAGATCCCGATGTTGTGTCAGGTACCTTCCTAGTAAACCAAATTTGTGCCTCTGTGCTTTTCAATTCTGGTGCTAGTAAGAGTTTTAATTCTACTGCCTTCTGTGCTAAGTTGCCTGTTAGAAGTAGAAGTATTGATGAGGCATTCGATGTAGAAACTGCCATTGGTAAGTCTACCAGGATTTTTGATTTGATAGAGGATTGTGACATAGAGTTGGAAGGCCATAGGTTCTCTGCTATATTATTCGTGATGCCCCTAGGCGGATTCCATGTGGTTCTAGGAATGGATTGGCTAGCAGCCTATGAGGCAAATATTGTGTGTCGCAAGAAGATGATTCGATTGACTGCACCTGATAGGAGTTCTGTGACGATTTACGGTGATAGGGTGAGTACGGTTTCGAAGGTAATTTCAATGGTGGTGGCAGAGAAGTGCATGAGGCACTGATGTAGTGCCTACCTGGCTTACATCAAGGATGTTGATGCGTCAGTACCACGATTGTCTGACGTACCGGTTGTGTGTGACTTCCCGGACGTATTCCGGGAGGATCAACCAGGTGTGCCACCGGACCGTGAGATCGAGTTCCAGATCGATTTAATACTTGGTGCCCAACCTGTTGCCAAGGCACCGTATCGATTAGCTCCCTCCGAGATGAAGGAACTGATAGTCCAGTTGCAAGAGTTGCTAGATAAGGGGTTCATCCGACCGAGTATCTCTCCCTGGAGTGCCCCGGTCTTGTTTGTAAAGAAGAAGGACGGTAGCATGAGGATGTGCATCGACTACCATGACTTGAACAAGTTGACAATGAAGAACCGGTATCCACTACCGAGGATTGATGACTTGTTTGATTAGCTCCATGGTGCCAGTTGGTTCTCAAGGATAGATCTTCGATTAGGTTATCATCAGCTAAAGGTTAAAGAACAGGATATCCTGAAGACTGTGTTTCGAACGCGATATGAACATTACGAATTCCTTGTTATGTCTTTCGGTTTAACCAACGCGCCAGCTGCTTTTATGGATTTGATGAATCGGGTGTGTCGGTCGATGTTGGATAAATTAGTGATTGTGTTTATCGATGATATCCTGATTTATTCGAAGAGCGAAGAAGAGCATGCCGGACACATTCATGAGGTATTGGAGACGCTTAGAAGAGAGAAGCTGTATGCTAAGTTCTCCAAGTGCGCGTTCTGGTTGCGCGAGGTTTAGTTTTTGGGTCATGTGGTTAATTCTGAAGGGATTATGGTGGACCCGGCAAAGGTAGAGGCGGTGATGCAATGGAAGACTCCAAATACGCTATCTAAGATCCATAGTTTCTTGGGTTTAGCGGGCTATTACAGGAGATTCATCCAAGACTTTTCCCAGATAGCTTCACCCTTGACCAAGTTGACCCGCAAGGAGGTGAAGTTTGTATGGGGTCGAGAATAGGAGAATGCTTTTGAAGAGATAGAGACGAGATTGACTTAAGCTCCTGTCTTAACGTTACACGAAGGGAGCAAAGACTTAGTGGTCTATTCGGATGCTTCTTATTCGGGGTTGGGTTGCGTGCTGATGCAGCGAGGGAGGGTAATAGCCTATGCGTCCTGACAGTTGAAAAACCATGAGGCTAATTACCCTACTCAACACTTGGAGCTAGCGATTGTGGTCTTTACATTGAAGATTTGAAGGCACTACTTGTACAGGACGAAGTTTAATATCTTCACTAACCATAAGAGATTGAAGTACTTCTTCAAGTAAAAGCATCTCAATATGAGGCAAAGGAGGTGGTTAAAGTTGATCAAGGATTATGATTGTGAGATCCACTACCATCCGGGCAAGGCCAATATGGTGGCGGATGCTCTTAGCTGAAATGAGAGACCCGAGCCGATCCGAGTGAAAGCTTACCAGTTGGTGATGACCTCTGACGTGTTGAAACAGGTCAAGGAGTTTCATGATGAGGCGTTGAAAGAAGATAGCCTCAACTTCGAAAGGATGAAGGGTCTTGTCGCAGAGTTGGGCGAGAACACTCTCGGAGTTAGAATCGGCTTCGGGCGAATGTGGATTCCTCGTTATGGAGACCTACATGGAAAAATCATGGATGAAGCTCATAAAACTCGATACTCAATTCATCCCGATGCTACAAAGATGTATCATGATATGAAGAAAGACTACTGGTGGCCGGGTATGAAGCGCGATGTAGCGGAGTATGTAAGTAAGTGCCTTACTTGCTTGCAAGTCAAGGCGGAACATCAAAAGCCATACGGGAAGATCCAACCCTTGGATATACCCAAGTGGAAATGGGAGCACACCACCATGGACTTCATTATGAAGTTACCACAAACGGCAAGGGGGTACAATGCAATATACGTAATATTTGACCGTTTGACGAAGAGTGCTTCTTTTCTACCGATCCGCGAGACGTATTCATCTGAGAGGTTGGCAGATCTGTTCATCAAAGAGATTGTGACTCGTCATGGAGTACTGGTGTTGATAGTTTCTGAACATGACACTCGGTTTACATCTAAGTTTTGGAAGAGATTTCATGATGCGATGGGGACGAGGTTGCACACTCAGAGAGAACCATCCAGACGCTTGAACATATGCTCCGAGCATGCGTCATTGAATTCATAGGAAGTTGGGACGAACACTTACCGTTAGCTGAATTCTCATACAACAACAGTTATCATGCCAGCATTGGTATGCCACCATATGAGATGTTGTACGGAGGGAAGTGTTGGACTCAACAATTGCATTAAGAATTAATGCATAAAAAGTATGATGCTTGCCACATCAAGCATAACAAACATAATGTGTTTTAACATCCAAAACAATCATTTAACAACACATTAACATCATTAAAATTCATAACAATCACTAATATTTGTTTAAATTTCTTTTTCAGGTTTGTACATAAAAGGAAATTTTGACAAGTGTTCGCAGCGGATGAAGATATCAGCAGCTGATGAAGATTTGCTTCCAAGTGTGTGCAGCGGATGAACAACCATCCCACAGCAGAAGAACTCACAGCGGACAACATTCCATAGCGGATGTTCATCCACAGCGGATGAACATTCACAGCGGATGAACATTCCACAGCGGATGTTCATCCTCAGCGGATGAACATCCCACAGCGGATAACATACAACCATGCACAACAGATGCCAAGCTTCTCCATAGCGGATGAGAAATTATCCATAGCAGATGACATATTCTCCACAGCGGATAGCTTAGGCACTTAGGACTATTTATGTAATATTCGTTTACATAAGGGTAGTTCAGTAATTGTATATAGCTATGTGTTTAGGCTATAAATAGCATGCTACCCTAATCCTTTGTAAGCTTTTGAATGAAATTAATACAAACAAGCAGTTAATTTTCATTGTGTTCTTGCACACACACCATACACACACAAACACTGATTTCATACTCTATCATTTTGGGTTTCCGCACCATAATGTTAGTGTGTTGAAGTTGAGAGATATTAAAAAGATCCTTGGGGGAATCAACCTTTTATTCATGTTCATCATGAGTATAAGCTGATTTCATCATGTGGTATCAGAGCCTTGGCTCAATCATTCATTCATTAACATTCATTAACATCATCCTTGATTAAGCATTCACAAGCTGAAACATCATCAAACTCATCTTCTTCTACTCATAAACATTCATTAAATGCAAACAAAAATGAATTTAGAATCATTTTGTGCATTTTGAAGAAGTGTTGTTACTTTTCCGCTTGAACATCACACATAACATAACTTCTCTGTGGTTTTGTGATAAAGCAATACACGGGTATAGTTAATCATTTGTTAAACAACATTCTTCATCAAAACCTTTAAAACCCTATCAGATTTAAGGGGTTTTTGCAAACATTTCAAGTGTTTATTCACTGTTTTATTGGTTTTCAATCGAAACCAATCATTGTTTAAACAATCTAAACCGGTTATTGTTCATAATCATCACAAACTAGTGACAATCTCACTAGGAACACATTTGTGTTTTTAAATTTAACAATCTGCTTTTTTTTTCATATTTAAACAGTTTTTTTTTTCAAAGAAACCCTAGAAAACCTTAGTTTTTGATCGGAAAAACTCATACACAATTCACGGGATTTGTGTTTGTAGATTTGAAGAACCGAAGAAGAACAGTTTTCTTCTTTTCAAAGTTCTCAAAAACAAACTTTTTGATCTAAAACGTTTCCTGCAAAAGACAAACTAAGTGTTTTTAGGGTTTTGACCAAAATATTTAACCATTTATTAAATCAGGAAAAGGACAAATATTCCTTTTCACACAATCTTTCTTGTCAACCGTGACATAGAAAGAATCAAATCATAGGATATTTAATTAATATTAATTAATTCATTTATTTGTTAAACAAATAAAAACAAATAGTTTACCAAATTAACAAACAAATCCTAGAGACAATTAGGATTAATTAAATTTTAGCACCGGACTAAAATTTAAATAAACAAATTTAACTTGAAAATTATTAAGTTAAAAAATTAAAAAAAAATGATTGATGAAATGACGAGTTCTAACAGTGGATTAAAACATCCTAAATTGAAGAATAAATCAGATTTCAAGCAATGGAAAATTATGTTTAGAAACTGGATTACATATCAAGATCCAGATCTATGGACATCCATCATAGAAGGTCCTTACATCCCACTAACATTAGGACTTGACTACAACATCCAAAAGCCAGTTAGTCTGAAGAGTGTAGCTGGTGATGACCTGAAGCGGGTCAAAATAGACATGAAGGCTTACAGTATTCTTGCAATGACTTTGCCTTTTGAAATTTTAACTCGTGTTGAAAATTTCAAAACAGCACATGAGCTGTGGAAAGTTCTTCACACCATGTGTGAAGGTAGGGAGGAGATACGGGAAATCAAGAAGGAAAAACTGAGGACCCAATATGAGACCTTCCACCACATCCATGGAGAGTCCTTCCCTCAATAGTTACATAGATACGTCCAACTTGTCAATGAAATGATAGTGTCTGGAGTTATATATGACACTGTTGAAATCAACAAGAAATTGTTGCACACATTGCCTGAGAGTTGGACTCAGTCAATGTCACTCATGAAAGCAACATTGGTCTTAGAGGCCCTATCCCTTGACTCACTAGTAGCCAAGGTTGAAGAATTGTAAATGGATCAAAAATCCAGGAACAATAACCAGATCAGACATGTAGAGGCTTATAAGTTCAAAGAAACCCAACACACAGATAGTGTTTTCCTCACAAGCACTGGAGAAGATGTAGAAGAAGAATTTTTGGATTCTCATAACACATCTTTCTTTTCAGCACCAGAATCATCCAACAACAAACATAAGTCTAAGAAGACTGGTGTTCATGCTTCTCATGAAGCCACACCCCAAAGCAAGCATCACCCTCATAATTCCAACTCAAACAAACAGGCAAAACCTCAAACATCAAACATCAAACATACACCGACTTGAAAAACCAATGGATGCTCTTACTATCATTCTACAAAGTGAAGAGCAAAAGGCAGCATATGCAGCCTTTTCCACCAGTTTTGAAGCATTCTTAGGAGCAAGTCTGACTCCATCTCAAATCATTCGACAGGATTTGGATGAGCTTCCACCTGATATGGTAGAAGAGATGGATCTGCAATGGTCCATGGCCATGATACCATACAGTTCTAAAAGATTTCTACAAAGAAATCGGGGACTAAACATGGATAAAAAGACAAGAATTGGTTTTGATAAAACCAAAGTTAGGTGCTACAACTATCAGCTTTATGGGCACTTTTCAAGAGAATGTCAACAGCCCAGAGTTGACAGAAATACACATCAGGCATAACCCTCTAGTGGAATTCATTCAAACAGACAAGTGCCTCCAACAATTAGCATTCCAAATGCACCAACACAACCTCAAATCACAGAATTCAGTCCAACTCAACATCCAACATCTTCTGCGTGATCATCAAAAAAGATGGAGAATGTGACTGGAGCCTTTATGAGGCTGAAATTCCATCACCTTCAGATCATGCCCTTATGGCTGATATTGAAGACAAACTAACAAACATCCCGAAAAAGGTAAAAGAAAACCTCTGTAGTCAAGCATGCATTGATGAGGTAAATAGGTATAGAGAGCATGCTGATAAACTATCAAAGAAAGTCATAGAAACAAACATTTTAAATGAAAGTTTAAAATCTCAACAGAAACAATATGCAACTAAAATACTTTCATTACAAATAGATTTAGACAAATTAATGTCTGAAAAATTGACTTTGGCAGCTCAGGTTGAGCAACTCTCTATCTCATTAATTGAGTCAAAATCATTACAAGCTAAAACTGAAGTGAAACTTCAGAAGTTTCAGGTTAGTAACAAGAAGTTTGAAGAACTTCTTGCATAACAAAGGGCCTTTAAGGACCCTTCAGGTTTAGGATATAATAAGGTAAGTCTACCTTATAATGATAATTATATTCCTTTACCTGACTCCATGACTAACAAACAGGATTAATCACATGATTCTCATGAACAGACTGATGACTCCAAACAATCATCATCATCATCAAAATCAACTTTAAAATCAAAATCACCTTTGATAAAGTTTGTTAAAAGTTCAACACCGCCACCAATCAAATCAACTGACTTTTATCAAGGAGAAAATGATGAATTTGATAATCAAACAACAGATGATAATGAGGATGATTTATTAGATGAGGAGTCTAATCAGCTAATTACTGAAAGTCAAAGGTTTCTAGTGAGGCTGATACATCAAACAAACAATCGAAACAGATTCAAGGATTTGATATCTGTTCCGGTGGAAGGAAGGTGTAACTTCCATTGCCTCTCCCAAACAAGTAAATAAAGGAAAAGGTAAAGCAATAATTCAGCCAAAACAACAATCAATAACTTTTGAAATTCCATTAAAATCTAATTTGAAATCAAAAGTTTTCAGCAAACAAACAAAATCAGAGTTGCCATATTGTGAGTGGTGTGATCAATTCACACACACAACTGAAAAATGTAGATATGGTAAGCACTGCAAGTACTGTAAGATAAATAATCAAAGTACAGAATCATGTCATTTTCACAATTACTGCTCTATTTGTGAAAGAAACAAACACAGCACTGCAAATTGTTTCTTCAATAAGAAGAACAAGAGACAAAACAAACAAGCTCAGATTGAGAAAACCATTGAAAAACAATCAGTTGTTCACAATAAGAGCAGAATGGGAGTTCCTAAACAAACTACTCATTAGAAAATTGGTTTAGGTAATGATAAAACTTTTTATGATAATTTTTAACACATATCAAGGAGACATAAGTCTCAGAACAGACAAAACACTGACACTAGCTCACAAAAGAGAATAGCACAATGCACTTCTCCCAATAGAGCTAAAACTAACCAAAGGAAATCTAGTGTTTCTAGAGTTCCAAAACCAGTAGACAACGCTGTTTGGAAGAAATTTGCATTGTTGGAAAACATGGAAAACCCAAGACCATCTTGGCTTGGGTTGCTCCAAAGAACCGATTTCTTCTGTTTTACAGGGACATCTTAGAAGGCCTGACAACATCTGGTTTGTTGATAGTGGATGCTCCCGTCATATGACCGTCAATTGTTCCCTCCTTCGGGATTTTAAGAACAAACATGGAGGCAATGTAGCCTTTGGAGGAGATGAAATAGGTGGGAAGATAACTAGCGAAGGAACAGTAACAAATGGGTAGATTAGCTTTGAGAATGTCAACTACTGCTGCAATCTTCAGTTCAATCTTCTGAGCATATCATAAATCTGTGACAAGGGATATGCCACCTTATTCGACTCCAACAACTGCTACATCCTTAAGACGGGTTTTCAGATTCCAGAAGAACATATCCTTTTGAAAACTCCTCGTCTAAACAACACATACATTGTTGATATGAACAATTTTTCAGCCTCAACCCCTAAACCTTGTTTATTATCAAAAGCTACAGAAGATGTCTCATAAATATGGCATAGACGATTAGGTCATTCTAATTTTAACAAAATGAACAAACTTGTTAAAAATGATCTAGTCATAGGTCTACCACAAAAGGAATTTTTCTGTACAAACCACTGCACAACATGTCTGAAAGGCAAACAACATAGAGTTTCACATAAATCAAAATTGATAAACTCTAATAACACAACTCAAATTGCTTCATATGGACCTTTTTGGCCAACTAACATCCTAAGTATAGGAAAGAATATTGTCTTGTCATAGTAGATGATTATTCCAGATTCACATGGGTTTCCTTTCTACTACACAAGACAGAAACAGCATAAATCATTACATTCTTTATCACAAAGATTGAGAATCAACATGACCTTAAAGTTAAATCTTTAAGAAGTGATAACGGCACTGAATTTAAAAATGACTATATTTCTTCTTTTTGTGCAGAAAAAGGAATAAGTCATCAATTTAGCGTAGCAAGAACTCCACAGCAGAATAGAGTAGCTGAACGGAGAAACATAACATTAATAGAAGTAGCTAGAACCTTGCTAGCTGACTCTCTATTACCCATATCTTTTTGGGCTGAAGCCATAAACACAGCTTGCTACATACAAAATAGAACATTAATCATTAAAGAACATTCCAAAATGCCTTATGAATTAATGTTTAAAAGAAAACCATATATAGGATTTCTTAAGGCCTTTGGATGTTCTGTTTCCATATTAAACACCAGAGAACAATTATCCAAATTTGCTCCAAAAGCAGATGATGGATTCTTTGTTGGATATTCTGGAAGCTCAAAAGCTTACAAAGTATTCAATCCAAGGCTAAATATAGTGGAAGAAACAACTGATGTTGTTTTCAATGAACATTCTTTCACTAAAAAAGTCATCGGAACAAACTGGTTGTTTGATATTAATGCGTTAACAAAATCATTTGACATATCTTATTTTGATTTTTCAGATTCCAAGGATAACAACGAATATCCAATGGTCCCACCAACAACCATTGATGTTCCATTGACAGCTGATCCTCCAAGTAGAACCACTAACACTCCTTCTAGCATAACTGTGTCAACACCAGCTGATCAACCAAACACATCAAGAGGAACATCATCAGACACTCCAGCATCTTCATCTCCTGTACCCAGTCAATCACAAGAAACCAACAAGCCAAAACAACATGAAGATGATGATGTCACACCGTCACACCCCAACCTTAATGGTGGAAACGTGGAGATGTGAGGGTTAAGATAGTTCATGCCACAGAACACTATTACAAGGTGTAAATATTATTAAAATATTCGTTTCATGGCAAACATTGTCATAATATATGTCTCAAATTAAACAAACATAACATAAGCAAGAATTCAACATTAAAGTTCTCATAGCATGCTCTTTATTTTTCTCTATGTCCAAATTCCTAGATGATATCATATCTTCAAAGCAATACTAAGCGGGTTCGTTACCTGAAACATGTTAAAAATATACAGTCAACATATAATGTTGGTGAGTTTCCCATAGGTTGAACATACATATAAATATAAACATTAAGATGGCAATTCATGTCATAGGTAAAAGGACAATGCAATATGAATGGACAAACAAATGTAACAATCAAACCTTGACAAATATGGCCACAACGAAATTATACGATTAGCTAAGTGTACTTGGTTCCCATGGTGATCAAAAATACGTCACCAGGAGCCGGCTATAACCTCGGCTTTAGCACCAAATAGGCTTGTCAGACCCAAAGATCTATGACGTCGCTAGGCTAGCAATAGTTAATGATTGTATTTTACAAGTGTTAATCTCATAATAATTACAAGAATCCAAATAACCATGACAAGATATAAGATGAATTGCACGAGTGTTACAAGAGTGTAAAACATCTTTACAAGTGTGCTTTAAATAAGATTAACATGTTTCACCCCAAACGTGTGAAATAATATAAAATGGGGTATGGAAAACTCACTTGGTATATGACGTATAAGGAACTAATAACAATAAGGTAAAATCCAACGATGTCTTCAAAATTGACTTAAAATAAGCGTTCCAAGATTTAGAATTTAGTCGGTAAGGTCGAAAGACGATTCACGAAGGCTAGAGTTTCAATAGTAGTCGGGGTTCTTGATTTAATCAAAGTGATGATATATATATATTTATATTTATTATTTAACCTTGTTAATTGGAAAGAAACGATGCGATGTAACTACTAGAAAGTTTAGAGATTTAATAATAATAAGATAAATATTTTTATACAAGAAAACATTTGATTTATTAATAAAGATTTAGGAAATAATAAGTCTAGTAATTAGAACTTAAATATATTTCTATTTGGTTCGTAATAAACTTTATACATTTTAAATCTTTGCAAAAATATATTTCATGATCACTATAAAAATACAAATGAACGGTTAAATTAAAATTCTTAAGAATTTAAAAGAACGTATTTATTTTTGAATCACTAAAATTTTATACAAATATAAATATTTTTTTACTAATTTTTATAACTTAAAATAAAGAAAATGAACAACAATTTACCAAATTATAATTCCTACAATTTTTTTTATAAATTTCTAAATAAATTCTGTTTTAGTATAATATTATAAAAATGATTTATATATTAATTTAATAATATATCAAGTGCTTCTGGAATTAATTATTTAAGAAAATCATGTTTAAAAAAAATATTACAGGTGACTGGGTTCGAACCCGGGTTCCCTGCGTGTAAGGGGAGCGTCTTAACCAGTAGGCTCGGCGCCTATGCCTGCCATAAACCCGCGGCTTTAAACTTAAAAACAATACCCAGTTAAATCCCCAATTTACTCAAGAACCCTAGTTTCCAGATCGATACAATTGTTGATCAAAACGCAACTGTTGACCAAAATCAACTTAGGGCTTTTGTTCCCCACATGAAATCAAGCCTAAACATGTGTTTAATTTACCTGGTTAGCTTCGATTTGAGGATGAACACCTCTAGCACAGCCGCGATGGTCAGAGGTGATTGAACTAGGTAGATGGTGTACGATTTCGAGCAATTATGATTACAGATAGTTGGAAAGGAACAAGTTGAACCTTTCCCCTCTGTTAAATAGGTTTGATTTGGACGATTAGGTGTCCAACGTCTCTAAGGTTTATCTCGGGTGTTTCGAACCGTTTTCAGGTGCGTGGTTTGCCGTTTCAAATGAAATTGATCGCATTATTGGTTTCGAAATGATTGAATAAGCATGCACGTTTGATTAATTTCATTAATATCGTGTTTAAGTGTGGAAACGGTTTTAAGGTTACAGCCGATGGTTTGAATTCGAGTGGGTCTCGAGCTCGAAACTGATGTGCAAGAGTTAGGGGACCATTTATTGGCAATGAATTCGAACATTCTAGGCGAGAGGTGGCTGCCGAAGGTCCGCCGGAGGCGGTGGCCGGAACAGGGGGCGACGGGTAAACAGGGGGGGGTATTTGGGGTTGAGTTTAAAAAATTACACTTCAGTGCCTGTGGTTTATGTTTTGCTTTAATGTCCCAAACTTGAGTTTTGTTGTTTTAAACATCTACAGTTTGGGTCCCTGCGGTTTTACTTTTATTATTTTATGCCAAAAATTATCTTACTAGTTTTTTTTTTTAAAAATATATCCTTATAAAATTTTATTTATTACATAAATTTCCACCTATTATTATTATTATCATTTTTATTATTATTATTATTATTTACTATTATTATTATTATTATTATTATTATTATTATTATTATTATTATTTTAACTTAATTAATTAATAATAAAACAAATTATAATAATTTTAAATACCACATAAGATCAAGATAAAAGAAATTCCTCATATTTGTATTAATGACATAGCTAGCACATACAAGAGGTAACGGAAGTAACAGACAATTAACAAAATATCCGAGAGGTCACAGATGATGACTACCATTCATTACCAGATACACATCATGAAGATGAAATCTTAGATTTCTTTCAAGATTCACCACAAACATTCACTGAACCCCCTCAACAAGACAATCACACATTACCCAATACTCTTACTCAACCATCATCACATGATCAGACAATCACCAATCTTGATTCAACAATTCATGTTGATCAGATTACAACCACAAGAGTTTACAAGGACCATCCAATAGAAAACATCATCGGTGACCTCAACACCAGATTGACTCGTAGTCAATCTAATACAGCAAACATTTGCTTGCATTGTTGTTTCTTATCCTTAACTGTACCCAAAAACATCACTGAAGCATTAAAGGACAACAGTTGGATAGAAGCTATGCAAGAGGAACTACAACAATTCAAGAAGCAAGGAGTTTAGAAGCTGGTAGATCTGCCTGAAGGTCAATATGCAATTGGCACAAGGTGGCTATTCAGAAACAAAGTAGATGACAGAGGGATTGTCATAAGAAACAAAGCAATGCTTATAGCCCAAGGTTATACTTAAGAGGAAGGCATTGACTATGATGATGTCTTTGCTCCTGTAGCAAGATTGGAAGCCATCCAAGTATTCCTTGCTTATGCCTCATCTCAAAAGTTCACAGTCTACCAAATGGATGTCATATGTGCATTCCTCTATGGTAAGATAGATGAAGAGGTATACGTTGCTCAACCACCAGGGTTTAAAGATCCAGATTTCCCTCATAGAGTCTACAAGTTAGACAAAGCTCTATATGGTCTTCATCAAGCTCCCAAAAAGTGGTATGAAACTTTATCAAAGTTTCTACTACAGAATGGTTACACCCGTGGGAAAATTGACCAGACATTGTTCTTAAAGAGAAAAGAACAAGACTTGCTAGTAGTGCAAGTCTATATGGATGACATAATATTTGGATTCACAAACACACAGCTTTGCAAAGAGTTTGAAACTCTTATGCAATCCAAATTCCAAATGAGCTCAATGGGTGAACTTACATTCTTTCTAGGTCTACAAGTTCATCAATCAGCAGAAGGAATTTTCATCAATCAAAGCAAATATGTGAATCAGATCTTGAAAAAGTATAACATGTCTGATTGCACATCGAGCAAAACACCATTCGCAACTGGACTGATGTTTGGACCAGATCCAGAAAGAACATCAGTTGACCAGAAACTTTATAGATCTATGATAGGTTCACTGATGTATCTTACAGCAAGCAGACCAGATATCATGTATGCAGTTTGCATGTGTGCAAGATATCAAGCAGATCTCAAAGAATCACACATTAATGCAATGAAGAGAATCTTTAGATACTTGAAAGGCAAACCAGCACTTGGTTTGTGGAATCCCAAAGATGGAGATTTCTCTTTATATGCATATACAGACAGTGATTATGGGGGATGCAACAACATCAGGAAATCAACCAGTGGAGGCTGTCAATTTCTTGGATCAAGATTGATCTCTTAGGAGTGCAAGAAACAAACCAATGTCTCTGTGTCAATAGCAGAAGCAGAATATATAGCTGCTTCTGCATGCTGTTCTCAAGTGTTATGGATTCAAAACCAAATGCTTGACTATGACTTTAACTTTTAAAATACCATGCACATTGATAATTCTGCAGCCATGTTTAACATACAATCCTGTTCAACATTCAAAAACCAAACACATAGAAATCATATATCATTTTTCTGAGAGATTGCTCAGAAAAGGGTCTGATCAAGTTGATCAAAGTCCACACGGATAATCAATTGGCTGACCTTTTTACAAAACCATTTGATTCAACAAGATTTGAATTTTTGGTTCAGTCACTTGGTATGATTAACTATGAATCACCAAATTAATGTTTTTCAAAACATTAAAATCAAACATGCTTGATTTTGTCAAAGTCCATGATTAACACCAAATTTACCTTTTCAAAATCAAGAAATCATACAAATCATTCATTTGTATATTGAATCACACATACATCTCATGAGAAATGATAGTAAACTAGCTTAATTCTTCACTTGGGTCATTTTCCACTATTAAAGATCGACTTGTATTCTGTGTGATATGTGGATAGGCAACATGGGACACCTAAATTCACATACAACAGTGAAGAACTAAATTCTCATGATTGTGTGGTTAACAACACATCTTGGTTTGTGGTGAGTAGTAATCTATCCAATATAGGTTGTTTTCAAAGTAACTATAATACACCAAGTGAAACAGTTTATAAATTGCTCAATCATACAAGTGTCTCCTCTGTTATGATAATCATATACTGGAGTACACCTAGGCATTCTTTGTTGTGCTAAGAACAGACCTGAATGACCTAAATTGTGATCCAAAAAGATTCCTAAAGTGGAACACATCCATCTTGGATAAAAAAATCCATAAAGTCTTCATGACTACATTCCTTGTGAATGAATCAAAATAATCCAAAAAGGATCACCTTCCAAAGTGAAGTGAAAAAGAATCCTAATGAGGATCAAACAACATGGATTAAATTGAGCATTTATACTCCTAAGTAGCTAGGTTTTAAGTATTAAAAGTGCTTTCTAGCATATCTTAAGGAGGGTTGTACCAATCAAACAATCAGATGTGGGGTACATACAACTCATGTCAATCAACTCAAAACATGATAATCACTCACTGTTTCAATCAACCATTAATACCATGCTTGAGTTTAAATGGATTAGTATATCTGCAATCAACATTGTACTTGTCTATGTCTATTCTCAAAACCATACAAACAACTCAGTGAGAAATATAGACTAGTATGATCTTATGGTATGTACAAAAGATTCATGTTCAAACATGATCATTTTATTAGTTAGATAAGGCATTATCTTTCTAACTTTTATCAAATCAATCAATTGGACTGTGATAATTTCATATATTTTTTGTCATTTTATAACAGGTTTTTATAAATATGCAAAAATTTAGGAGGAGAATTGAACATGAATTATCAAAGCAGAATTGTGCATACATTTTAAATCAAATTTTATGAGTGATATCAAAACATCCAATATTGAATATGTTAAAATTCAATATTTTAACAAATTTTAAATCAAATTTTTAAACAAACATTTTAAGAAAACAAATTTATAACAAATTTGCTTTGGAAGAAAACAAAAAATTTTTCTTTCGGAAGAAAAGTCATTAAATATTGCTTGGAAGAAAGATTTCAAAAACATATAAAATTTAAATTTAAAAAAAATTGACAACTGTTCAAACAACGGAGGAACAAATATTACATCCGCTGTAGGTAGAGTACCACAAAAACATTACAAGTGTTCCACCGCGTATGAACATTGTTCATCGCTGTGAACATCTGTATTCAAGTGTTCCAAAGCGATGACTAGCATAGTCATCCGTTGCAGAAATAGTGCAGTGTATACAGCGTATGCACACAGGTAATCATACGCTGGTAAACATTCACACATCATATTCAAGTGTCCACAGCGCATGAACAAATGTTCATCCGCTGTGAACAATCATCAAAACATTTCATGTGTCCATAGCGCATGAACAAATGTTCATCCGCTGTGAACATACAATCAAATGTTCAAAGGTTCCACAACGCATGAACTTTTTTCATCCGCTGTGAACATATCAAACATTTGATCAAGGTTCCACAGCGCTTGAACTTTGTTTATCCGCTGTGAACATATCAAACATTTGATCAAAGGATCCACAACGCATGAACTTTGTTCATCCACTGTGAACATATCAAACATTTGATCAAAGGATCCACAGCGCATGAACAAATGTTGATCCGCTGTGAACAATCAGTGCAATGAACCAAGGGTTTACAGTGTATGAACAAAATTGTTCATCCGTAGTGACTACAGTTCTCATACGTAGTGTATAAACTATGTGCACAATGCATGAACAAATTGTACATCCGCTGTGTGCACAGTACAACATACAGCGCACAGTTTAAAATGCACAGATCGTGAACACTGTTCACACAGCAGATGACCTAAATTTAATTTTAAGTCATTTTTGTACAGCGCATGACACTGTTCAGACAGCGGATGGTTTGTGAATGAACACTGTATTCACAACGGATAGTTAATTGTCTGCTGTGTAGTTAAACCACACTTACAGATTTCTTTCTTTTTACCATAAGAGAGAGAGAACATTCAAAATTTCAAACATTTAAAAAAAAAACCCCGTAAACCCTTGAAACACTGTTCGATTAAAAACCTAAAATCATTGTGATTTATCATCTGATTCACAATCTAATAGGTATAACAACAACATTCTTATCATCAATCATTCACTAAAACATCAGATTGAGTGATTCATATTCATACACTGTTCGACGAAGTGAGGAACAAGTTTTTGATTTTTCCAAGATTCCTGCAAATGATGATTGATGATTTGTTGCCCAACATTCCAAGAGAAGGTGCCATCTTCCATCCTATTCATTTCAATGAACATGTTTTCAACAAGATGAAGTCAAGTCTTTACCATGGTGATGAGGTGCTTGTCCCTCCTCATATGATAGATCATGACATTCCTGTACCTAAGGTATTTATGAGGATACCAGGACAAGATGAGCCCTTCATGTTATACCAAAATGCCATACATCAAGCTCCCATCATACAACCACCACCCATTATACCAGAACTAATCATTAAGCCAACACCATTCATACAAGCTCAAAACATCCAACCTGAACACCCAATTTTACCTGAACCAATCATCCCTTCACCACCTCAAAGCCCAAACCTTTCTGATCAACAAACATTATCATCTCTTTTAAGAGATATTAATGAAAAAGAAGAAGTGGGCACTTCTACACACCATGAGCCTGAATAGGAACAACCAACTGCTGCTGAAAATGTTAAAGAATCAAGTAGTGAGATTCCCACAGAGGAAGATATTGCCTACTCAAAGGTCTTCTTATTCACTGAGTATAATAAACTCATTGAAAGATCAAACACAAGGGCCAAGAAGCTAAAAGACAAGCTTAAAGGAAAAGATAAAGAAATTGAGAAGCTTGAGTGTGATCAAAAAGCCCAAAAATTGATTGTGCAGTTTCTAGAACAACAGCTTGATCAAACAAAAGATGAGCTGAAATCCAAAGATAAAGAGCTCAGTAGTGCAAAATTTGATATTGCCTACTTATCCAAACAAACAGAAGCAAGAAGTGATGAGATTGAAGAGCTTAAAAGAATAATTGAAGCTTAAAATGGGGAAATTCAAAGGTTGAATAGAGAGCTTGAGCTTAAAGACACTCAACTGAATAAGGAAGAACATTCAGAAGGTCTACAACAAGACCTGAGTGATGATCAAAAACTGAATGAAGAAGAAGAAGTAAGCCAACAAGAATCCCAAATAGAACTGGCACTGATTATCCCTGAAGAGTCTTACTCAATGGATCAGTTGTTTAATGAAGTCAGTCCATTTGAAAACATTCACTATTCCCCAATCTTAAGGCAACACTTTCACACACCTGATCCACAAGCTCAAGAAACAAGCATTGTTCCTTATAACCCTCTCACAGACAAACAAAAGATATTAATTAGGCAATTTGCTAAGATCTCTAACATGTAGATTGAACAATCAAATTTTCAAGCCTCGTCTTCTGAACCCCAAATCAAAAAATATGAAAGGAAAAGAAATAGAATGTATTTGGGATCCTCATCCAAAGGGAAGGAAGCCATTGAAGATGTTGATGAACCTGAATCCCCTACTTTAAAGCTTTTAAAAGTCAAATCAGAACCAGTCGATGATGTAACTCAACAATGAAGTCCTCTTGAAGAAGGAGAGATTGATCAAAGCACTGACAAGCAGACAATCATCATATTGATTGATTCTGATGATGAAACAGAAGAAAAAGAACCTGAGGATACCACTCAAAACATTCAAGAACTCTTCCCAGATGATCCAGAAACTTTGATGGGAATTGAGTTAGTTTAAGAGGATTCCCTTATGATGCTTTCATGCAACTTAACCTCTCAGAGGTTAAAGACTTGCTCAAGGATTTTCAAGAGATAATGAAAAATGAAGATGAGCAAACATACAAAAGTTACAAAGAGATAATGGATCAGCAAGAACTTTAGAAGAATTTACCTAAAGATCCTCAAATAGAGAAGATGACCTACTCCCAAGTCAAGAGCTGGTTGAGTCATACAAGAATCCCATACAGGTCATATGCAGGAAGATCTCTATCACAGATGAAAGACATGGCTAGAGAGATGTACAAAAACATGCTCTCAAATGCTCTAAAGCCACAGATTTTTAGACCACATCCTGCTTCTTCTCTATCTACTTACCACCAAGTACCACCAGAACTACACCCCATTGAAGAACCAAGAGAGTTTATGCCACACAAACTATGCCCTGAAGGCAATAAAGTTAGAGAAATGATTAGTGCAAAAACAAATTTTATCAAGTTGTATGATAAAATATCTCTAACTACTGGGGCTAATGAAATCTAGATTGTGGCATGGAAATATGATGAAGTCTGGGATGCTGTACTTGTCAAGAGAGTTTCTGGAGTGTTCAGTACCTATCATACATCTCCCAGCTGGGATCCCTAAGCTATGAAGATAGATTAGACCTTCTGCAACTCAGAATGGTCAATCACACCAACAACCCAAGGGGAGTAGACTTCTATCATATATTGAGATCATACATGCATAAACATCATAATAAGATGAGAGCAAAAGCAAACAAAGAAGACAAATTGCACATTGAAAATCTCAAAAGAGTGCAAAAAGCAGCAGGCAAAGTTAAACAACCTCAAGCTGAACAGACAAAGCAAATTGATAGTGAATTGCTTGAGAGAGTGGGATAAACACTAAGACCTTCAGATTTAAATTTAATCATGAAAAAGATTGTTGGCAATTAGTACAACCATCCAATCACCAAATGGTATTATGATGAACATCATTTTGGAGTGGTGTTGGAAAGGAAACTTGAAGGAAAAATGGTTGAGGATATAAGATTGATTGACCCTGTAGAGATCAAACTTCTTCACCCATCTTATGTCTCTTTCTTGAAAACAAAAACTTTTCCAGCCATACAAGATGTACTTTGCAAGGGTGACTGCTGTTTCTTTATTCATATGCTGAGGATTCTTGGCATAGTCTATGTCAATTCAGCCTTGAAGCAGAGGCTAGAGACTAAACAGCAGCCACTCACCCACATTGAAGGAATTACAGGAATGAGAATCTCTGACAACAATAACTTAGAGATACTCAAGGGAAAGCATGTTTTCACCACTTTGGTGAGCAACATTGATGTTCAGAGACTTGATCAGTCCACTCTGGAGCAGCTGGTTCACCAAACAATAGAAAGAAAGTATGAAGATCAAAGGAGTGCAGTTGACTACTTCACTGAACATATAGTAAACTGTAGGAATGCCTTCAAGATCACAGCACTCAAAGATCAGGTGAAAGAACTGAAGCTGACCAAGCCATAGAGCAAGACATTGAAGATACTCTTAAGGCTATGGAAGAAGCCCAGAAGAAGACTGGTGAAGCAGGACCATCTCCTTCCTAAGGTTTCTAAACACACAGCTGGGGAAGCAAACAAACAAACATATCCTTCTTTATTATTATGCATTCATACATTCATACATACATGTGCCCTTATGCATATAATATCATACAAATCTTTCATATATGTGGTTTTATATACATGGTATCATACAATAATACATACATGTGTTGTTGATACAAACACATGAGATTCACAAAATCATTCATATTAATTTTATTATGCTAACACTTGAAACCATTCAATCAAACAATCATTTCAAACATGTGTTACACATGTAATAAATCAAATATACATAATAAGAATCAATCATACAAGTAAACAATCAAACAATAAATCATACATAACATACAATCAAAACATGCATGACATTCAAGACAAACAAACAAACAAAACAATTATTCATATCAAAACACACAAACACACATTACCAACAAACAAAACATTAATCTAGCAAACATAAAATGTTGGCAACATCATACTTAGGGGGAGTATTGTTGGACTCAACAATTGCATTTAGAATTAATGCATAAAAAGTATGATGCTTGCCACATCAAGCATAACAAACATAATGTGTTTTAACATCCAAAACAATCATTTAATAACATATTAACATCATTAACATTCATAACAATCACTAATATTTGTTTAAATTTCTTTTTCAGGTTTGTACATAAAAGGAAATTTTGACAAGTGTTCGTAGCGGATGAAGAAAGTCTCACAGCGGATGAAGATCATCAGCAGCGGATGAAGATTTGCTTCCAAGTGTGTACAGAGGATGAACAACCATCCCACAACGGATGAAGAACTCACAGCGGAAAACATTCCACAGCGGATGTTCATCCACAGCGGATGAACATTCACAGCGGATGTTCATCCATAGCGGATGTTCATCCACATCGGATGAATAGCCCACAGCCGATAACATACAATCATGCACAGCGGATGACAAGCTTCTCCACAGCGGATGAGATATTATCCACAGTGGATGACTTATTCTCCATAGCAGATAGGTTACATAGGATTATTTATATAATATTCGTTTACATAAGGGTAGTTCAGTAATTGTATATAGCTATGTGTATAGGCTATAAATAGCATGCTACCCTAATCCTTTGTAAGCTTTTGAATGAAATCAATACAAACAAACAATTAATTTTCATTGTGTTCTTGCACACACATCATACACACACATACACTGATTTCATACTCTATCATTATGGGTTTCCGCACCATAATGTTAGTGTGTTGAAGTTGAGAGATATTGAAAAGATCCTTGGGGGAATCAACCTTTTATTCATGTTCATCATGAGTATAAGTTGATTTCATCAGGAAATTGAACATAAAATTATCAAAGGCAGTAGAATTGTGCATTTTCATACATTTCAAATTTTGATATTTTCAAATTTTGAAAAAACTAAACAAAGCCAAGTCAAGTCAACACTAACAAATAGCAGGTTGACACATACATATTTGTTTATTTTATTGCACACTATTGCTTATGAGTGATATCAAAACATCCATATATTGAATATGTTAAAATTCAATATTTAAAAATACATTTTAAATCAAATTTTAAACAAACATTTTGATTTAAACAAGATTTATCAAACAAAATCTTCTTTTGGAAGAAAAACAAACAAATTTGCTTCGGAAGAAAACAAAATTTTTCTTTTGAAAGAAATGTCATTAAATATTTGCTTCGGAAGAAAGATTTCAAAACATACAAAATTTTAAATTTAAAAAAAAATAAAAAAATTTACAACTGTTCACACAACGGATGAACAAATATTACATCCGCTGTAGGTACAGTACCACACAAAACATTACAAGTGTTCCACAGCATATGAACATTGTTCATTCGCTTTGAACATCTATATTCAAGTGTTTCACAGCGCATGACTAACATATGTCCTCCGTTGTAGAAACAGTGCAAGTGTATACAGTGATGCACACAGGTAATCATACGCTGTAAACATTCACACATCACATTCAAGTGTCCACAGCGCATGAACAAATGTTTATCCGCTGTGAACAATCATTAAAACATTTCATGTGTCCACAGCGCATGAACAAATGTTCATCCACTGTGAACATACGATCAAATGTTCAAAGGTTCCACAGTGCATGAACTTTGTTCATCCGCTGTGAACATATCAAACATTTGATCAAAGGTTCCACAGCGCATGAACTTTGTTCATCCACTGTGAACATATCAAACATTTGATCAAAGGTTCCACAGCGTATGAACTTTGTTCATCCGCTGTGAACATATCAAACATTTGATCAAAGGATCCACAATGCATGAACTTTGTTCATCCGCTGTGAACATATCAAACTTTGATCAAAGGATCCACAGCGTATGAACAAATGTTGATCCACTGTGAACAATCAGTACAATGGACCAAGGGTTTACAGTGTATGAACAAAATTGTTCATCCGCAGTGACTACAGTTCTCATACGTAGTGTATAAACTATGTGCACAATGCAAGAACAAATTGTACATCCGCTGTGTGCACAGTACAACATACAGCGCACAGTTTAAAATGCACAGCGCATGAATACTGTTCACACAGTAGATGACCTAAATTTAATTTTAAGTCATTTTTGCACAGCGCATGAACACTGTTCATACAGCGGATGGTTTGCGCATGAACACTGTATTCATAACGGATAGTTAATTGTCTGCTGTGTATTTAAACCACACTTATAGATTTCTTTCTTTTTACCACAAGAGAGAGAGAACATTCAAAATTTCAAACATTTAAAAAAAATCCCCGTAAACCCTTGAAACCCTGTTCGATTAAAAACCTAAAATCATTGTGATTTATCATCTGATTCACAATCTAATAGGTATAACAACAACATTCTTATCATCAATCATTCATTAAAACATCAGATTGAGTGATTCATATTCATACACTGTTCGACGAAGTCGAACCTTGAACCAAAATCACACATGAATATCATGATGTTTATAAACAAAATCAAACATTGAATGAGTGTTTTATGACTTTAGTTGAATGTATTGAGACTGTTAATTTGATGAAATTTGATTAATTGTTCATCGGGTTCATGAACAGTCAGGGTGTTCATGCCAAAATCAAACAAAACCCTCTGTCTGATCTTTGAATATGTTCAAAAATGATTAAAACATGTTATAAATTGGTAAAAATTTCTAAAAAACAATAACAAACAAGTAAAAACAATTAATTTGGCAGAAACTCAACATGCAAACATTAAATGCATGTACACTCAATGTGCATTAAATGGTTATTTTGACTTTAACTAGTCAAACTGATTTTCATGATCAAGTGATTATAAAGTGAAATTGTTGTATGTTTATGAACCAAACAATTCTTGTCAATGTAACAAACTCATTATAAAATGAGTTTAACTCAAAACAAGTTATCTCAAACAACTTTTTCAAAATCAAATCAAACAACTGTTGACTTTAAAGAAGTCAACCTGCATTAGAGCAAATAACATAGATACATACATTTTCAACAAATCACAATTGTTAATTATACAACAACAATCACTTCAAAACAATAAAAATAGGTCAATGAACCTTTGATCAACATGTCATCAATTCAAGTATCATACAAGCATCTAACACATACTTCTTTGTTTTGCAGATATGGCAAACTTAGTGTTTGTCAGAGATCACAACATATGTGCATATCTAAATACCGACTCTCCTAAGTCAAAAAACTACATAGATATGATCCAAGCTATCAGGCAAACAAGACTGGTGCATGCTATGACAGCAAGGCCAGATATTTATGAGGATCACATTGTCCAATTTTGGACAAATGCATATCTGGGAGAAATTGATGATCAACAAGTAGTTATATCTTCTGTGCATGAACAACAGATCATCATTTCCAAAGAAGTTATAAGAAGAGTATTACAACTGGGAGAAGTTGATGCAAAAGGTCAAGTTGAGTTTGATGAACACTATGTTTTACATGTGTTTAGTCAGATTGGCTATACAGGCACCATAGAGAGAAAACAGATCAAGAAGTCCTATATGTGTGAACAATTTAGATTTCTGATGCATACTTATCTGAAGACTATGACCAATAGAAAGATCGGTTGGGATGCCACATCACTAAGAGCTTCATGTGCAATAGCAAGTATCATAGCAAGGAGGCTTTTTAACTTTGCTGCACAAGTGCTCAATGGACTAGTTTACAACATTACAGAGGTGAGGAACAAGTTTTTGATATTTCCAAGATTCCTACAAATGATGATTGATGATCTGTTGCCTAACGTTCCAAGAGAAGGTGCCATCTTCCATCCTGTTCATTTCAATGAACATGTTTTCAACAGGATAAAGTCAAGTCTTTACCATGGTGATGGCGTGCCTATCCCTCCTCATATGATAGATCATGACAACCCTGTACCTGAGATATTTATGAGGATACCAGGACAAGATGAGCCCTTCATGTTATACCAAAAGGCCATGCATCAAGCTCCCATCATACAACCACCACCAATTATACCAGAACCAATCACTAAGCCAGCACCATTCATACAAGCTCAAAACATCCAACCTGAACACCCAATTTTACCTGAACCAATCATCCCTTCACCACCTCAAAGCCCAAACCTTTTTGATCAACAAACATTATCATCTCTGTTAAGAGATATTGATACAGCCTTGGAAGAACAATCTAATGAACAAGAAGAAGTGAGCACTTCTACACACCATGAGCCTGAACAAGAACAACCAACTGCTGTTGAAAATGTTGAAGAATCAAGTAGTGAGATTCCCACAGAGGAAGATATTGAATACTTAAAGGTCTTCTTATGCACTGAGTATAATAAACTCATTGAAAGATCAAACACAAGGGCCAAGAAGCTAAAAGACAAACTTAAAAGAAAAGATAAAGAAATTGAGAAGCTTGAGTCTGATCAAAAAGCCCAAATGTTGATTGTGCAGTTTCTAGAACAATAGCTTGATCAAACAAAAGATGAGCTGAAATCCAAAGATAAAGAGCTTAGTAGTGCAAAATTTGATGTTGCCTACTTATCCAAACAAACAGAAGCAAGAAGTGATGAGATTGATGAGCTTAAAAGAATAATTGATGCTCAAAATAAGGAAATTCAAAGGTTGAATAGGGAGCTTGAGCTTAAAGACACTCAACTGAATGAGGAAGAACATTCAGAAGGTCAACAACAAGACCTGAGTGATGATCAAAAAACGAATGAAGAAGAAGAAGTAAGCCAATAAGAATCTCAAACAGAACTGGCACTGAATATCCCTGAAGAGTCTTACTCAATGGATTAGTTGTTTAGTGAAGTCAATCCATTGAAAACATTCACTATTCCCCAATCTTGAGGCAACACTTTCATCCACAAGCTCAAGAAACAAGCATTGTTCCTTATAACCTTCTCACAGATAAACAAAAGGAATTAATTAGGCAGTTTGCTGAGACTGTTACCATGCAGATTGAACAATCAGATTTTCAAGCCTCATCTTCTAAACCCCAGATCAAAAATATGAAAGGAAAAGAAAGAGAATGTATTTGGGATCCTCATCCAAAGGGAAGGAAGCCATTGAAGAAGTTGATGAACCTGAATCCCCTCCTTTAAAGCTTTTAAAAGTCAAATCAGAACCAGTCGACGAAGCAACTCAACAATCAAGTCCTCTTGAAGAAGGAGAGATTGATCAAAAGCACTGACAAGCAGACAATCATCATATTGACTGATTCTGATGATGAAACAAAAGAAAAAGAAGCAGAGGATACCATTCAAAACATTCAAGAACTCTTCCCAGATGATGCAGAAACTTTGATGGGAATTGAGGTGGTTTCAAGAAGATTCCCTTATGATGCTTTCATGCAACTTAACCTCTTAGAGGTTAAAGACTTGCTCAAGGATTTTCAAGAGGTAATGAAAAATGAAGATGAGCAAACATACAGAAGATACAAAGAGATAAAGGATCAGAAAGAACTTCAGAAGAATTTACCTAAAGATCCTCAAATAGAGAAGATGACCTACTCCCAGGTCAAGAGCTGGTTGAGTCACACAAGAATCCCATACAGGTCATATGCAGGAAGATCTCTTTCACAGATGAAAGACATGGCTAGAGAGATCTACAAAAACATGCTCTCAAATGCTCTAAAGCCACAGATTCTTAGACCACATCCTTCGTCTTCTCTATATACTTACCACCAAGCACCACCAGGACTACACCCCATTGAAGAACCAAGAGAGTTTATGCCGCGCAGACTATGCCCTGAAGGCAATTAAGTTAGAGAAATGATCAATGGAAAAACAAATTTTGTCAAGTTGTATGACAGAATATCTCTAACTGCTGGGGCTAATGAAATCTAGATTGTGGCATGGAAATATGATGAAGTCTGGGATGCTGTACTTGTCAAGAGAATTTTTGGACTTGTTCAGTACCTATCATACATCTCCCAGCTGGGATCCCTAAGCTATGAAGATAGATTAGACCTTCTGCAACTTAGAATGGTCAATCACACCAACAACCTAAGGGGCAGACTTCTATCATATATTGAGATCATACATGCATAAACATCATAATGATATGAGAGCAAAAGCAAACAAAGAAGACAAATGGCACATTGAAAATCTTAGAAGAGTGCAAAAAGCAGCAGGAAAAGGCAAACAACCTCAAGCTGAACAGATAGATCAAATTGATAGTGAATTGCTTGAGAGAGTGGGATATCCACTAAGACCTTCAGATTTAAAGTTAATCATGAAAAAGCTTGAAGGCAATCAGTACAAGCATCCAATAACCAAATGGTATTATGATGAACATCATTTTAAAGTGGTGTTAGAAAGGAAACTTGAAGGAAAAATGGCTGAGGCCATAAGATTATTTGACCCTGTAGAGATCAAACTTCTTCACCCATCTTATGTCTCTTTCTTGAAAACAAAAACTTTTCCAGCCATACAAGATGTACTTTGCAAGGGTGACTGTTGTTACTTCATTCATATGCTGAGGATTCTTGGCACAGTCTATGTCAATATAGCCTTGAAGCAGAGGCTAGAGACTAAACAGCAGCCACTCACCCACATTGAAGGAACTACAGGAATGAGAATCTCTGAGAACAATAACTTAGAGATACTCAAGGGAAAGCATGTTGTCGCCACTTTGGTGAGCAACATTGATGTTCAGAGTCTTGATCAGTCCACTCTGGAGCAGCTGGTTCACCTAACAATAGAAAGAAAGTATGAAGATCAAAGGAGTGCAGTTGACTACTTCACTGAACATATAGTTAACTGTAGGAATGCCTTCAAGATCACAGCTCTAAAAGATCAGGTGAAAGAAGCTGAAGCTGACCAAGCCATAGAGCAAGACATTGAAGATACTCTTAAGGCTATGGAAGAAGCCCAGAAGAAGACCGATGAAGCAGGACCATCTCATTCCTAAGGTTTCTAAACACACAACTGGGGAAACAAACAAACAAACATATCCTTCTTTATTATTATGCATGCATACATTCATATATACATGTGCCCTTATGCATGTAATATCATACAAATCTTTCATATATGTGGTTTTATATACATGGTATCATACAATAATACATACATGTGTTGTTGATACAAACACATGACATTCATACAATCATTCATATTTGTTTTATTATGCTAACACTTGAAATCATTTAATCAAACAATCATTTCAAACATGTGTTACACATGTAATAAATCAAATATACACAATAAGAATCAATCACAAGTAAACAATCAAACAATAACTCATACATAACATACAATCAAAACATGCATAATATTCAAGACAAACAATCAAACAAAACAATTAGTCATAATAAAACAACAAACACACATTACCAACAAACAAAACATTAATCTAGCAAACATAAAATGTTGGCAACATCATACTTAGGGGGAGTATTGTTGGACTCAACAATTGCATTAAGAATTAATGCCTAAAAAGTATGATGCTTGCCACATCAAGCATAACAAACATAATGTGTTTTAACATCCAAAACAATCATTTAGTAACATATTAACATCATTAACATTCATAACAATCACTAATATTTGTTTAAATTTCTTTTTCAGGTTTGTACATAAAAGGAAATTTTGACAAGTGTTCGCAGTCTCACAGCGGATGAAGAACATCCGCATTGGATGAAGATTTGCTTCCAAGTGTGTGCAGCAGATGAACAACCATCCCACAGTGGATGAAGAACACACAGCGGACAACATTCCACAGCGGATGAACATCCCACAGCGGATGAACATCCCACAGCGGATAACATACAACCATGCACAGCGAATGACAAGCTTCTCCACAGCGGATGAGATATTATCCACAACGGGTGACTTATTCTCCCCAGCTGATAGCTTAGACACTTAGGATTATTTATATAATATTCATTTACATAAGGGTAGTTAAGTAATTGTATATAGCTATGTGTATAGGTTATAAATAGCATGCTACCCTAATCCTTTGTAAGCTTTTGAATGAAATCAATACAAACAAGCAGTTAATTTTCATTGTGTTCTTGCACACACACCATACACACATAAACACACACATACACTGATTTCATACTCTATCATTATGGGTTTTCGCACCATAATATTAGTGTGTTGAAGTTGACAGATATTGAAAAGATCCTTGGGGGAATCAACCTTTTATTCATGTTCATTATGAGTATAAGCTGATTTCATCAGGAACTGTAGAACGCCCGTATGTTGGGGTGACATTGGGCAGAAGGAGTTAGGGAGCATCGAGGTGATCGAGGCTATGACCAAAAAGTTAGAGAAGATCAAGCCTTTATGAAAGAAGCAAAAGAGAGACAAAAATTGTATGCTGACAAAAGGCGTAGACCAATTGAATTCAAGTTGGGTGATAAAGTTATGTTGAAGGTTTCACCTTGGAAGGGGATCATCCGGTTTAGAAAGCGGGGTAAGCTGAGCTCGAGGTCTATAGGGCCTTTCCGAATCATTGCTCGAGTAGGAGAGGTAGCCTACAGGTTGGAGCTACCCGATGAGTTAAGTGGAATTCATTCGACATTCCATGTATCTCATCTAACAAAGTGCTTAGCCGATAAAGATATGATTGTGCCATTAGAGGACAATGAGGTTGATGAACGGTTAAATTATGTGGAGCAGCCAGTAGCCATCATTGATAGAAAAGAGAAGAGGCTACGGAATAAAGTAGTTCCACTGGTGCAAGTACAGTGGAGGCACAGGAAGGGATCCAAGTCTACGTGGGAAACTGAGGAAGAGATGAGGCAGCATTACCCACAGCTGTTGGAGCCGAAACCTATATAAGAGGGGGGACTTGTAACACCTGAAAATTTAAAAGGAAAAGAAAAAGAAAGAAAGGTGAAATATCCTAAGTCAAGGGGTTAAAGTTATGCTAGTGGCAAATTTGCCCATTATGGGATTTAAAAGAAGCATGACAGCCCACACTTCTTTTACAGACTCTACTTTCGGCTGCAAGAAGAGAGAAGAAGAAGTTTCAACCGGATTTTAGTGTGAGAAAGCTGGAATTCTCCTAGAAGGTGAGGTTTTCTTGTGTTTTCTGCTCGGTTTACAACTGTGTGCGAGCTGCTGGACCAATTCTTACGTGTTTCTTGTGTTGGTTGCTTGTTTCGATGTGTTTAGGTACTAAAACTCCCTTTTGCTCTCGGTCTGAAGAAGTCTTACTCAAAAGCTACTAGAGGTGAGTTCTAGATTCCCCTATTTTACTTGTTTTAAACTCGTTTAGGGCTAAAATGCATATTAACTGAATTTTTACAACCGAAGCATGAGTTTTCTGCATTTTTGCATCTCATGTGTATGCGATGTGTGTTATTAAATGCCTTCTTTGATGTTGCGTAGTTGTAAGCTCTGTTCTAAGTATTTGGCATGTTAGATCTATGGTAAGGACATGTTAGAACGAGGATTTGAAACTGGTGGATTAGACTAAGTTGTTTGATTATCCGCATTTGCATTTTGTTCATCCGCATTTACTGAGTGTTCAATCGTATTGGTTGAATGTTCTCTCGCATGTCTTTTATTCATCCACATTTGTTGGACTTCATCTGCATTTGTCAGACTTCATCCGCATTTGTTGGAGTTCATCCATATTTGCTGAACATTCAACCGTATTGGTTTTATGTTCAATAGTTATGTCTTTTGTTCATCCACAGATGTTTTGTTCATCCGCATTTGTTGGAGCCACTGCCGCCTAAACATGTTCATTAATCAGTGTAGCCAACTCAGCAGGTGTCATGTTGATAACACCAGCACCACGTCCACTGGCACCACGTCCATGCCCACGTCCATGTCCTCTACCGCGTCCGTCCATATTTCACTTTACATTCACAAATACAATAATGAGTAACATCCAACACATTATTCTCATTAAAGTATGGTAAATAGTAAGAAATAATGAATTTGTCACAACCACAACATTTATAACAAAATAATAACCAAAGATAAATAAATTGTAAATGGTTCATAAATTATTCCATCATTGTCAAATTTTAGTTTTTCAGTTGGGTGGGAAACAACCCTTCCCATATAGGTTTCAAAAAGGAAAGAAACACTATATAGTCCAAGTCATATAAAAGTAGAATCAGTCTAACACGTCAGATCCGTCACTGTCCTCATCCATCTCTGCTGGTTCTTCTTCGGGGGCTTCCTCCAGTTCCTTTTTCGGGTCTTCCTCATCAGGGTCCGCCAAAGGTGCAAGGGCTTCAGCAATCTGGAGTGCTACTAGCTGTGTCTCTAGATCAGCAAACCTATCATCGATCACTATGTTATGGTGATCCTGAGTGTCCATGCGCCCAGTAAGTGCTACAACGTTGCCTGCAAGGGTATGATGTCCACCAATGGCCATCGAGAGTCGCTCCTAAAGCGTCTCTACCTGATAGCACAACTGTCGTATCTCGGATCGTAAGGCAGAGTTCTCATCGGTAAGTCCTCGGATACGCTGTCGCTCCGTGTCCAATGTGGCTACTAGGGCTGCAAATGCCTGCTCCAGAGGAATGTCCAAGGTAGGAAGAGTAGGCAATACAGAGGCTGTCTATGACCTAGTCCTAGGTCGGGTAGGAGCTACAGGTGGTACAAGCTCTCTATAAGCCATACTGTTTATATAGGTGTGGTAGAAATCCCAGTTCCATCTAGGATCGAGCTCAGGCGGTATGAAAGGCTGATCCCAGTCTATCTCTCCAGGAGGATAAGGATGCCGGGGCTAGTTAAATCCCCTATCAGGTACGGGAGAAGTAGGAGGTGACTCAGATCGCGCCGGTCTCTTGCCCAAATCACAGGATGACGATGCCATGCTACGAAGTACGTGTTGCGTATGCCAATGAGTATACAGTAAATGATAAGTGACAAGTAACTAACAACTGTACGGTTATAGTCTAGTGTGTGTATGCAACCTAGTTCCTTATAACCAATGGCTCTGATACCAATCTGTCACACCCTCAAAATCCACGTGCGGGGTTTTACCGCAAGGCATGTGAACAAACCAGGATCTCAGTCATCAGTTACTCAGAACGACTCTATATGAACAAACATTCAAAATCAGAGTTTAACTTTAAAATGATGCGAAAGCATTTAATAAACCAGAAATACCCAAAACAATGTAACATAATACAAAATGCGCAAACACAAGCGCCCAAATATTGTGCAAAGCCAAATCTTAAATGTTTTAACAAACACAACCAAAAACATAGTTTCAATCATGCTGACAATCTCGATGATGCTGGCCCGTGCACGTGCTCCTAGGCAATGGTAACCTCAACCTGAGAATAGCATACTAAAAGTTTCAACACAATGGTTGGTGAGTTCAAGAGTTTGCGTAAAACATTACCGTAACAGTATAAAGTATAAGAGTGCATTGAATTAGATAGCTAGTCTAAATTCACAAGTAATAATTATAGTGATTTCGCGATTGAAGCTGACTGCGTTTCGTTTGTTGCCTCTCGTCATGACTTACCAGGTCATGACGATGTTTGTGTTAGGACAAAATTGCATCCTTTTGACCTCGAGTCGCACAGGTGGGGTCGTCAGACCCAGTAATACTACCCAAGATTTCCCGCTAATCATCATTATTAACAATCCGAAAGTGTGAGGACTTTCATGGTATTCAACACTATATTATACTATATACAACTTATAATAGTAAAGTGTTTGTAAAACTAGCATGCTATCTCCCCCAAAAGAGAGTATGTAAAAGAGTGGGGCATGAACTCACCTGGTGTGCACAAGAAAGAACTTAAGATCTTAACTTGAAAAGGAGGAAAGACAACCTTCAAAGGTTACCTAGAACACGTAAGTACATGAGTACGTGTACACAGAACCATAACAACCCTAAGTGCTCTATAAGCCAAAGAACTCAAGGTTTTGGAAAAACAAGACAAATTGAACCAGTTGACCCGTTTGACCCGTTGGTGACATTATTGGTGAAATTTCATTCAATCAAACATAACAGTTCATCACACATGATTATCATACAAGTTGTTCACGTATGCCACTTCATTAACCACATGTACTACCTATATCATCATACAACTAGATTATCATACAACTAGATTATCATACAAGTCATGTGAATCTCAAGTAATCATCATGTTCAACATAATTATACCATAGCTAATGCCTCATACGCAGAATCAAATCATGCACAACATGCCATGTGAAGCCACTCACGACTTCACACCCTAAACCCTACCAATCCTACTAAGTAGGGGCCTCAGATTCGCACGCGTGTATGACGATCATCATCATATTATTCAATAGAATCCATATCAACAAAAACGTCCAACCATGATCTATTACAACCCAAATAATAGTTCTATCATAACCTACATGATCCATCACCATGTATAACCACCAAGAGATCAAATCCCCAAATAACCAAACAAGTATTCATACAACCCAAACAATACATTCCACCACATTAGAAATCATCCATGAACATGCTAACATGATCCTAATGTCACAAACATGCTCAAATCATCATATCCAAGATTTTGTGCAAATAAAGTTTCCTTTTTGGGAAAGTGCATCCCAAAATCTATCCTTTCATGAATTACAACACATATTCATCACTAACATACCCTATCTAGCTCATAAAGATCATGATCAGCCATCAAGCACTTGCAATTCATCCAACACAAATCTTCATAAATAAAAGTTTCCACTTTTGGCAATGTATGAACTAGACTACATAAATCATGGATTTCTTGCACAAAAATCATAATCCAACGTTCATACAATCATCATTAATAATATTACGTCATCAATCCATCATCAAATCACCAACTTCATGCAATAAAGTTACTATTAATAGTAACGTATGAACAACACATCAAAATCGCAACTTTCTTGCATAATCCATGTAAACTAGCATCTATACAATCCAACTAACATCCCAATATCATCAAACAACACAAAATCGACATTCAATCATCAAGTTCGACCCATAATTCTTGGCCATATTCAAAACACATGAACAAAAACACAAAACTAACCTTTAAATAGTGTGATGGCTTGTAATTGATGATTCTAATCGTGTTATAACTCTTGAACCGATCCAAAACCGAGGGTATTTGCTTGTTCTTGAATCAAAATCGCATGAATGTGGGTGTGTGTGTGTTGGTCGTGGCCGATGGGTGGGTATTAGGGTTGGGATTTTGTTTTAATTAAGTATTTTATTTACCATTTAGCCCTTAATGTTTTTTATTTTATAAAAACCCATCTTTTAAACACTTTTTAAAAGGTTTAAACTTAATAATACAACCATTATTAATCAACAATAATAATTCTATAAATTATTTCACTAGTCACAAGATTCACGAATTAAATACACATGTTTTTACGTTACGCGATAAAATTCACAATTAATATTTAAACCGTGTAATCACAACTAATAACCAACATAGCTAGTTAAATAATTATTTGTTTATCATTATTAATTATTATTAAGTCACCAACGTTCAACAACAACTAGTGTGTGCTCACGACACGTGTATGCAAGACTTAACGGTACTAACGGAGTTTGGTAACGGAAAATTATCGGATGTCACAGACATGATTACCCAGCTGAAGGAAATGTTCCTTCAACAAGCGAGGGTAGAGCGGTTCGAAACGGTTCGAGCGCTTCATGCATGTCGAATGGAAGAAACCCAATCTGTGTCATCTTATGTGATGAAGATGAGAAGCCACATTGATCGCCTTGAAAGGCTAAATTGTCCCGTCTCAAAAGAGTTGGCCACGGATTTGATCCTTAATGGTCTAACCAAGAAGTTTGAGAATTTTATCATGAATTATAACATGAATGGATGGGACAAGACATTGGGGAACTTCATGCAATGCTCAAAACAGGCGAGGCAGGGATGGGTAAAATGGTTTTACCAGTTCTCATGATCAATGAGGGTGGCAACAAAAGGAGGCATCACCCCGAACCCAAGGCAAATGTTGCCAAAGGCAAGGGATACATCAAAGGAAAGGGTAAGGGGAAGACTAAAGCGGGACCACCAGAACGATCCATGCTTTGAGTGTGGTGAGATAGGACATTGGAAGACGAATTGTGCAATCTATCTCAAGGAGTTGAGAAACAAGAGGGATGCTGGGCAGACCTCAGGTACAACTTTCATGATCCATATTAAACTTAATGTTTTTTTCTCAAACACATGGGTATTAGATACCGGATGTGGAACTCATATTTGTAATTTGTTGCAGGGGTTCAAAAGAAATAAGCATTTTAAGAAGGGGGATACTAGTCTCTATATGGGCAATGGAGCAAAGGTTGATGTCAAAGCCCAAGGAGACTATATCTTGATGCTTCCAAGTGGTTTGGAGGTCATTTTGAAGAATGTTTTGTATGCTCCTAGTTTGACTAGGAACATAATTTCAGTTTCCCTTCTAAAATAATATGGTTATGTATTAAAGTTTGTAAACAATGGTATTTGTGTATTTATGGATGATATATTTTATTTTAAGGCTATGCCTTTTAATGGTATTTATGAATTGGTTCATGATGACTCATCCTTTAATAACTCGTTATACCAGTCGAGCACCAAGAAACTTAAAATGGGTTTAAGTGAATTATATCTTTGGCATTGTCGTCTTGGTCATATAAATAAGAATCGTATTCAAACACTTCAAAAGAATGGTCTTTTGGAAGCAAATGAAGAGAGTTTATTTGATAAGTGTGAATCTTGTTTACAAGGAAAGATGACCAAGGAACCCTTTAATGCTACTAACCAAAGGGCAAAAGACTTATTAGGAGTCATACATTCGGATGTATGTGGTCCTTTCAAAGCAATGACAAGGAATGGTGAAAGATACTTCATTACCTTCATCAACAATTATAGTCGTTATGGTTATGTCTACTTGTTGAGACACAAAGATAAAGCATTTGAAATGTTCAAAATCTTCAAGAATGAAGTAGAAAATCAACTCAACAAAACCATCAAAGTTCTTCGTTCAGATAGAGGAGGTGAATACCTTAGTGATTCTTTTGAAGATCATCTTAGGAGTTGAGGGATTGTCTCCCAGCTTGCTCCACCCGAAACACCACAGCATAATGGTGTGTCTGAAAGGAGAAACCGAACCCTATTGGATAATGGTGTGTCTGATGATTGATGATCTGTTGCCTAACGTTCCAAGAGAAGGTGCCATCTTCCATCCTGTTCATTTCAATGAACATGTTTTCAACAGGATAAAGTCAAGTCTTTACCATGGTGATGACGTGCCTATCCCTCCTCATATGATAGATCATGACAACCCTGTACCTGAGGTATTTATGAGGATACCAGGACAAGATGAGCCCTTCATGTTATACCAAAAGGCCATACATCAAGCTCCCATCATACAACCACCACCAATTATACCAGAACCAATCACTAAGCCAGCACCATTCATACAAGCTCAAAACATCCAACCTGAACACCCAATTTTACCTGAACCAATCATCCCTTCACCACCTCAAAGCCCAAACCTTTTTGATCAACAAACATTAACATCTCTGTTAAGAGATATTGATACAGCCTTGGAAGAACAATCTAATGAACAAGAAGAAGTGAGCACTTCTACACACCATGAGCCTAAACAAGAACAACCAACTGCTGTTGAAAATGTTGAAGAATCAAGTAGTGAGATTCCCACAGAGGAAGATATTGAATACTTAAAGGTCTTCTTATGCACTGAGTATAATAAACTCATTGAAAGATCAAACACAAGGGCCAAGAAGCTAAAAGACAAACTTAAAGGAAAAGATAAAGAAATTGAGAAGCTTGAGTCTGATCAAAAAGCCCAAAAGTTGATTGTGCAGTTTCTAGAACAATAGCTTGATCAAACAAAATATGAGCTGAAATCCAAAGATAAAGAGCTCAGTAGTGCAAAATTTGATGTTGCCTACTTATCCAAACAAACAGAAGCAAGAAGTGATGAGATTGATGAGCTTAAAAGAATAATTGATGCTCAAAATAAGGAAATTCAAAGGTTGAATAGAGAGCTTGAGCTTAAAGACACTCAACTGAATGAGGAAGAACATTCAGAAGGTCAACAACAAGACCTGAGTGATGATCAAAAAATGAATGAAGAAGAAGAAGTAAGCCAATAAGAATCTCAAACAGAACTGGCACTGAATATCCCTGAAGAGTCTTACTCAATGGATTAGTTGTTTAGTGAAGTCAATCCATTTGAAAACATTCACTATTCCCCAATCTTGAGGCAACACTTTCATCCACAAGCTCAAGAAACAAGCATTGTTCCTTATAACCTTCTCACAGATAAACAAAAGGAATTAATTAGGCAGTTTGCTGAGACTGTTACCATGCAGATTGAACAATCAGATTTTCAAGCCTCATCTTCTAAACCCCAGATCAAAAAATATGAAAGGAAAAGAAAGAGAATGTATTTGGGATCCTCATCCAAAGGGAAGGAAGCCATTGAAGATGTTGATGAACCTGAATCCCCTCCTTTAAAGCTTTTAAAAGTCAAATCAGAACCAGTCGATGAAGCAACTCAACAATCAAGTCCTCTTGAAGAAGGAGAGATTGATCAAAGCACTGACAAGCAGACAATCATCATATTGACTGATTCTGATGATGAAACAAAAGAAAAAGAAGCAGAGGATACCATTCAAAACATTCAAGAACTCTTCCCAGATGATGTAGAAACTTTGATGGGAATTGAGGTGGTTTCAAGAAGATTCACTTATGATGCTTTCATGCAACTTAACCTCTTAGAGGTTAAAGACTTGCTCAAGGATTTTCAAGAGGTAATGAAAAATGAAGATGAGCAAACATACAGAAGATACAAAGAGATAAAGGATCAGAAAGAACTTCAGAAGAATTTACCTAAAGATCCTCAAATAGAGAAGATGACCTACTCCCAGGTCAAGAGCTGGTTGAGTCACACAAGAATCCCATACAGGTCATATGCAGGAAGATCTCTTTCACAGATGAAAGACATGGCTAGAGAGATCTACAAAAACATGCTCTCAAATGCTCTAAAGCCACAGATTCTTAGACCACATCCTTCGTCTTCTCTATATACTTATCACCAAGCACCACCAGGACTACACCCCATTGAAGAACCAAGAGAGTTTATGCCGCGCAGACTATGCCCTGAAGGCAATTAAGTTAGAGAAATGATCAATGGAAAAACAAATTTTGTCAAGTTGTATGACAGAATATCTCTAACTGCTGGGGCTAATGAAATCTAGATTGTGGCATGGAAATATGATGAACTCTGGGATGCTGTACTTGTCAAGAGAATTTTTGGACTTGTTCAGTACCTATCATACATCTCCCAGCTGGGATCCATAAGCTATGAAGATAGATTAGACCTTCTGCAACTTAGAATGGTCAATCACACCAACAACCTAAGGGGAGCAGACTTCTATCATATATTGAGATCATACATGCATAAACATCATAATGATATGAGAGCAAAAGCAAACAATGAAGACAAATGGCACATTGAAAATCTTAGAAGAGTGCAAAAAGCAGCAGGAAAAGGCAAACAACCTCAAGCTGAACAGATAGATCAAATTGATAGTGAATTGCTTGAGAGAGTGGGATATCCACTAAGACCTTCAGATTTAAAGTTAATCATGAAAAAGCTTGAAGGCAATCAGTACAAGCATCCAATAACCAAATGGTATTATGATGAACATCATTTTAAAGTGGTGTTGGAAAGGAAACTTGAAGGAAAAATGGCTGAGGCCATAAGATTATTTGACCCTGTAGAGATCAAACTTCTTCACCCATCTTATGTCTCTTTCTTGAAAACAAAAACTTTTCCAGCCATACAAGATGTACTTTGCAAGGGTGACTGTTGTTACTTTATTCATATGCTGAGGATTCTTGGCACAGTCTATGTCAATATAGCCTTGAAGCAGAGGCTAGAGACTAAACAGCAGCCACTCACCCACATTGAAGGAACTACAGGAATGAGAATCTCTGAGAACAATAACTTAGAGATACTCAAGGGAAAGCATGTTGTCGCCACTTTGGTGAGCAACATTGATGTTCAGAGTCTTGATCAGTCCACTCTGGAGCAGCTGGTTCACCTAACAATAGAAAGAAAGTATGAAGATCAAAGGAGTGCAGTTGACTACTTCACTGAACATATAGTTAACTGTAGGAATGCCTTCAAGATCACAGCTCTAAAGATCAGGTGAAAGAAGCTGAAGCTGACCAAGCCATAGAGCAAGACATTGAAGATACTCTTAAGGCTATGGAAGAAGCCCAGAAGAAGACCGATGAAGCAGGACCATCTCATTCCTAAGGTTTCTAAACACACAACTGGGGAAACAAACAAACAAACATATCCTTCTTTATTATTATGCATTCATACATTCATATATACATGTGCCCTTATGCATGTAATATCATACAAATCTTTCATATATGTGGTTTTATATACATGGTATCATACAATAATACATACATGTGTTGTTGATACAAACACATGACATTCATACAATCATTCATATTTGTTTTATTATGCTAACACTTGAAATCATTTAATCAAACAATCATTTCAAACATGTGTTACACATGTAGTAAATCAAATATACACAATAAGAATCAATCACAAGTAAACAATCAAACAATAAATCATACATAACATACAATCAAAACATGCATAACATTCAAGACAAACAATCAAACAAAACAATTATTCATAACAAAACAACAAACACACATTACCAACAAACAAAACATTAATCTAGCAAACATAAAATGTTGGCAACATCATACTTAGGGGGAGTATTGTTGGACTCAACAATTGCATTAAGAATTAATGCCTAAAAAGTATGATGCTTGCCACATCAAGCATAACAAACATAATGTGTTTTAACATCCAAAACAATCATTTAGTAACATATTAACATCATTAACATTCATAACAATCACTAATATTTGTTTAAATTTCTTTTTCAGGTTTGTACATAAAAGGAAATTTTGACAAGTGTTGCAGCGGATGAAGAAAGTCTCACAGCGGATGAAGAACATCCGCATTGGATGAAGATTTGCTTCCAAGTGTGTGCAGCAGATGAACAACCATCCCACAGTGGATGAAGAACACACAGCGGACAACATTCCACAGCGGATGAACATCGCACAGCGGATGAACATCCCACAGCGGATAACATACAACCATGCACAGCGAATGACAAGCTTCTCCACAGCGGATGAGATATTATCCACAACGGGTGACTTATTCTCCCCAGCTGATAGCTTAGACACTTAGGATTATTTATATAATATTCATTTACATAAGGGTAGTTAAGTAATTGTATATAGCTATGTGTATAGGTTATAAATAGCATGCTACCCTAATCCTTTGTAAGCTTTTGAATGAAATCAATACAAACAAGCAGTTAATTTTCATTGTGTTCTTGCACACACACCATACACACATAAACACACACATACACTGATTTCATACTCTATCATTATGGGTTTTCGCACCATAATATTAGTGTGTTGAAGTTGACAGATATTGAAAAGATCCTTGGGGGAATCAACCTTTTATTCATGTTCATTATGAGTATAAGCTGATTTCATCAGGAAGTGTAGAACGCCCGTATGTTGGGGTGACATTGGGCAGAAGGAGTTAGGGAGCATCGAGGTGATCGAGGCTATGACCAAAAAGTTAGAGAAGATCAAGCCTTTATGAAAGAAGCAAAAGAGAGACAAAAATTGTATGCTGACAAAAGGCGTAGACCAATTGAATTCAAGTTGGGTGATAAAGTTATGTTGAAGGTTTCACCTTGGAAGGGGATCATCCGGTTTAGAAAGCGGGGTAAGCTGAGCTCGAGGTATATAGGGCCTTTCCGAATCATTGCTCGAGTAGGAGAGGTAGCCTACAGGTTGGAGCTACCCGATGAGTTAAGTGGAATTCATTCGACATTCCATGTATCTCATCTAACAAAGTGCTTAGCCGATAAAGATATGATTGTGCCATTAGAGGACAATGAGGTTGATGAACGGTTAAATTATGTGGAGCAGCCAGTAGCCATCATTGATAGAAAAGAGAAGAGGCTACGGAATAAAGTAGTTCCACTGGTGCAAGTACAGTGGAGGCACAGGAAGGGATCCAAGTCTATGTGGGAAACTGAGGAAGAGATGAGGCAGCATTACCCACAGCTGTTGGAGCCGAAACCTATATAAGAGGGGTGGACTTGTAACACCCGAAAATTTAAAAGGAAAAGAAAAAGAAAGAAAGGTGAAATATCCTAAGTCAAGGGGTTAAAGTTATGCTAGTGGCAAATTTGCCCATTATGGGATTTAAAAGAAGCATGACAGCCCACACTTCTTTTACAGACTCTACTTTCGGCTGCAAGAAGAGAGAAGAAGAAGTTTCAACCGGATTTTAGTGTGAGAAAGCTGGAATTCTCCTAGAAGGTGAGGTTTTCTTGTGTTTTCTGCTCGGTTTACAACTGTGTGCGAGCTGCTGGACCAATTCTTACGTGTTTCTTGTGTTGGTTGCTTGTTTCGATGTGTTTAGGTACTAAAACTCCCTTTTGCTCTCGGTCTGAAGAAGTCTTACTCAAAAGCTACTAGAGGTGAGTTCTAGATTCCCCTATTTTACTTGTTTTAAACTCGTTTAGGGCTAAAATGCATAGCAACTGAATTTTTACAACCGAAGCATGAGTTTTCTGCATTTTTGCATCTCATGTGTATGCGATGTGTGTTATTAAATGCCTTCTTTGATGTTGCGTAGTTGTAAGCTCTGTTCTAAGTATTTGGCAAGTTAGATCTATGGTAAGGACATGTTAGAACGAGGATTTGAAACTGGTGGATTAGACTAAGTTGTTTGATTATCCGCATTTGCATTTTGTTCATCCGCATTTACTGAGTGTTCAATCGTATTGGTTGAATGTTCTCTCGCATGTCTTTTATTCATCCACGTTTGTTGGACTTCATCTGCATTTGTCAGACTTCATCCGCATTTGTTGGAGTTCATCCATATTTGCTGAACATTCAACCGTATTGGTTTTATGTTCAATAGTTATGTCTTTTGTTCATCCACAGATGTTTTGTTCATCCGCATTTGTTGGAGCCACTGCCGCCTAAACATGTTCATTAATCAGAGTAGCCAACTCAGCAGGTGTCATGTTGATGACACCAGCACCACGTCCACTGGCACCACGTCCACGCTCACGTCCATGTCCTCTATCGCGTCCGTCCATATTTCACTTTACGTTCACAAATAATAATGAGTAACATCCAACACATTATTCTCATTAAAGTATGGTAAATAGTAAGAAATAATGAATTTGTCACAACCACAACATTTATAACAAAATAATAACCAAAGATAAATAAATTGTAAATGGTTCATAAATTATTCCATCATTGTCAAATTTTAGTTTTTCAGTTGGGTGGGAAACAACCCTTCCCATATAGGTTTCAAAAAGGAAAGAAACACTATATAGTCCAAGTCATATAAAAGTAGAATCAGTCCAACACGTCAGATCCATCACTGTCCTCATCCATCTCTGCTGGTTCTTCTTCGGGGGCTTCCTCCGGTTCCTTTTTCGGGTCTTCCTCATCAGGGTCCGCCAAAGGTGCAAGGGCTTCAGCAATCTAAAGTGCTACTAGCTGTGCCTCTAGATCAGCAAACCTATCATCGATCACTATGTTATGGTGATCCTGAGCGTCCATGCGCCCAGTAAGTGCTACATCGTTGCCTGCCAGGGTATGATGTCCACCAATGGCCATCGAGAGTCGCTCCTAAAGCGTCTCTACCTGATAGCACAACTGTCGTATCTCGGATCGTAAGGCAGAGTTCTCATCGGTAAGTCCTCGGATACGCTGTCGCTCCGTGTCTAGTGTGGCTACTAGGGCTGCAAATGCCTGCTCCAGAGGAATGTCCAAGGTAGGAAGAGTAGGCAATACAGAGGCTGTCTATGACCTAGTCCTAGGTCGGGTAGGAGCTACAGGTGGTACAAGCTCTCTATAAGCCATACTGTTTATATAGGTGTGGTAGAAATCCCAGTTCCATCTAGGATCGAGCTCAGGCGGTATGAAAGGCTGATCCCAGTCTATCTCTCCAGGAGGATAAGGATGCCGGGGCCAGTTAAATCCCCTATCAGGTACGGGAGAAGTAGGAGGTGACTCAGATCGCGCTGGTCTCTTGCCCAAATCACAGGATGACGATGCCATGCTACGAAGTACGTGTTGCGTATGCCAATGAGTATACAGCAAAGGATAAGTGACAAGTAACTAACAACTGTACGGTTATAGTCTAGTGTGTGTATGCAACCTAGTTCCTTATAACCAATGGCTCTGATACCAATCTGTCACACCCTCAAAATCCACGTGCGGGGTTTTACCGCAAGGCATTTGAACAAACCAGGATCTCAGTCATCAGTTACTCAGAACGACTCTATATGAACAAACATTCAAAATCAGAGTTTAACTTTAAAATGATGCAAAAGCATTTAATAAACCAGAAATACCCAAAACAATGTAACATAATACAAAATGCGCAAACACAAGCGCCCAAATATTGTGCAAAGCCAAATCTTAAATGTTTTAACAAACACAACCAAAAACATAGTTTCAATCATGCTGACAATCTCGATGATGCTGGCCCGTGCACGTGCTCCTAGGCAATGGTAACCTCAACCTGAGAATAGCATACTAAAAGTTTCAACACAATGGTTGGTGAGTTCAAGAGTTTGCGTAAAACATTACCGTAACAGTATAAAGTATAAGAGTGCATTGAATTAGATAGCTAGTCTAAATTCACAAGTAATAATTATAGTGATTTCGCGATTGAAGCTAACTGCGTTTCGTTTGTTTCCTCTCGTCATGACTTACCAGGTCATGACGATGTTTGTGTTAGGACAAAATTGCATCCTTTTGACCTCGAGTCGCACAGGTGGGGTCGGCAGACCCAGTAATACTACCCAAGATTTCCCGCTAATCATCATTATTAACAATCCGAAAGTGTGAGGACTTTCATGGTATTCAACACTATATTATACTATATACAACTTATAATAGTAAAGTGTTTGTAAAACTAGCATGCTATCTCCCCCAAAAGAGAGTATGTAAAAGAGTGGGGCATGAACTCACCTGGTGTGCACAAGAAAGAACTTAAGATCTTAACTTGAAAAGGAGGAAAGACAACCTTCAAAGGTTACCTAGAACATGCAAGTACATGAGTACGTGTACACAGAACCATAACAACCCTAAGTGCTCTATAAGCCAAAGAACTCAAGGTTTTGGAAAAACAAGACACATTGACCCAGTTGACCCGTTTGACCCGTTGGTGACATTATTGGTGAAATTTCATTCAATCAAACATAACAGTTCATCACACATGATTATCATACAAGTTGTTCACGTATGCCACTTCATTAACCACATGTACTACCTATATCATCATACAACTAGATTATCATACAACTAGATTATCATACAAGTCATGTGAATCTCAAGTAATCATCATGTTCAACATAATTATACCATAGCTAATGCCTCATATGCAGAATCAAATCATGCACGACATGCCATGTGAAGCCACTCACGACTTCACACCCTAAACCCTACCAATCCTACTAAGTAGGGGCCTCAGATTCGCACGCGTGTATGACGATCATCATCATATTATTCAACAGAATCCATATCAACAAAAATGTCCAACCATGATCTATTACAACCCAAATAATAGTTCTATCATAACCTACATGATCCATTACCATGTATAACCACCAAGAGATCAAATCCCCAAATAACCAAACAAGTATTCATACAACCCAAACAATACATTCCAACACATTAGAAATCATCCATGAACATGCTAACATGATCCTAATGTCACAAACATGCTCAAATCATCATATCCAAGATTTTGTGCAAATAAAGTTTCCTTTTTGGGAAAGTGCATCCCAAAATCTATCCTTTCATGAATTACAACACATATTCATCACTAACATACCCATCTTTTAAACACTTTTTAAAAGGTTTAAACTTAATAATACAACCATTATTAATCAACAATAATAATTCTATAACTTATTTTCACTAGTCACAAGATTCACGAATTAAATACACATGTTTTTACGTTACGCGATAAAATTCACAATTAATATTTAAACCGTGTAATCACAACTAATAACCAACATAGCTAGTTAAATAATTATTTGTTTATCATTATTAATTATTATTAAGTCACCAACGTTCAACGACAACTAGTGTGTGCTCACGACACGTGTATGCAAGACTTAACGGTACTAACGGAGTTTGGTAACGGAAAATTATCGGATGTCACAGACATGATTACCCAGCTGAAGGAAATGTTCCTTCAACAAGCGAGGGTAGAGCGGTTCAAAACGGTTCGAGCAATTCATGCATGTCGAATGGAAGAAACCCAATCTGTGTCATCTTATGTGATGAAGATGAGAAGCCACATTGATCGCCTTGAAAGGCTAAATTATCCCGTCTCAAAAGAGTTGGCCACGGATTTGATCCTTAATGGTCTAACCAAGAAGTTTGAGAATTTTATCATGAATTATAACATGAATGGATGGGACACGACATTGGGGAACTTCATGCAATGCTCAAAACAGGCGAGGCAGGGATGGGTAAAATGGTTTTACCAGTTCTCATGATCAATGAGGGTGGCAACAAAAAGAGGCATCACCCCGAACCCAAGGCAAATGTTGCCAAAGGCAAGGGATACATCAAAGGAAAGGGTAAGGGAAAGACTAAAGCGGGACCACCAGAACGATCCATGCTTTGAGTGTGGTGAGATAGGACATTGGAAGACGAATTATGCAATCTATCTCAAGGAGTTGAGAAACAAGAGGGATGCTGGGCAGACCTCAGGTACAACTTTCATGATCCATATTAAACTTAATGTTTTTTTCTCAAACACATGGGTATTAGATACCGGATGTGGAACTCATATTTGTAATTTGTTGCAGGGGTTCAAAAGAAATAAGCATTTTAAGAAGGGGGATACTAGTCTCTATATGGGCAATGGAGCAAAGGTTGATGTCAAAGCCCAAGGAGACTATATCTTGACGCTTCCAAGTGGTTTGGAGGTCATTTTGAAGAATGTTTTGTATGCTCCTAGTTTGACTAGGAACATAATTTCAGTTTCCCTTCTAAAATAATATGGTTATGTATTAAAGTTTGTAAACAATGGTATTTGTGTATTTATGGATGATATATTTTATTTTAAGGCTATGCCTTTTAATGATATTTATGAATTGGTTCATGATGACTCATCCTTTAATAACTCGTTATACCAGTCGAGCACCAAGAAACTTAAAATGGGTTTAAGTGAATTATATCTTTGGCATTGTCGTCTTGGTCATATAAATAAGAATCGTATTCAAACACTTCAAAAGAATGGTCTTTTGGAAGCAAATGAAGAGAGTTTATTTGATAAGTGTGAATCTTGTTTACAAGGAAAGATGACCAAGGAACCCTTTAATGGTACTAACCAAAGGGCAAAAGACTTATTAGGAGTCATACATTCGGATGTATGTGGTCCTTTCAAAGCAATGACAAGGAATGGTGAAAGATACTTCATTACCTTCATCAACAATTATAGTCGTTATGGTTATGTCTACTTGTTGAGACACAAAGATAAAGCTTTTGAAATGTTCAAAATCTTCAAGAATGAAGTAGAAAATCAACTCAACAAAACCAAAAAAAGTTCTTCGTTCAGATAGAGGAGGTGAATACCTTAGTGATTCTTTTGAAGATCATCTTAGGAGTTGAGGGATTGTCTCACAGCTTGCTCCACCCGAAACACCACAGCATAATGGTGTGTCTGAAAGGAGAAACCGAACCCTATTGGATATGGTTCGATCTATGATGGCTAGAATCACACTACCTCTGTCATTTTAGGGTTTCGCATTGCTCTCCGTGGCCTGTATTTTGAATATGGCCCCAACCAAGAAAGTGGATAAGACACCTTTTGAAATATGGCATAGAAGGGTTCCATCGTTATCATATTTAAAGGTATGGGGTTGTGAGGCTTATGTTAAGCAAAACACCCCAAACAAGTTAGAAAGTCGATCCATTAAGTGTATCTTTGTAGGATATCCCAAAGACTCGATGGGATATTACTTCTACAATCCTACAGAGCAAAAAGTATTTATTGCTCGAAAGGCTAAGTTCTTGGAAACTAAATTTCTTATGGAAGGAACTACCGATAGAACAGTAGAACTTGATGAGGATTGAGAACCATAAGCCGATACACAGTTGGTTGATACTAGCAATCAACAAAAGGTTGTTGATAATGATCAAGTGGTTGATCAATACACACAAAACATTCGCAGATCTGGTAGAACTAGCTATTCACCTGAAATATATGGATTTTTCATGAATGGATGCTATGTTGTTGAATCGGATGAACCAACTAAGTACTGTAATGCAATGTCCAATTCGGATTATGACAAGTGGCTTGAAGCCATGAACGTAGAGATGCAATCCATGTATGACAACCAAGTGTGGGAATTGGTTGTGCTACCGCTTAACTCCAAACCGGTTGGATGTAAGTGGGTTTTCAAGAAGAAAACTGATATGCATGGAAACTTGGATACTTATAAAGTAAGACTTGTAGCAAAAGGTTTCACTCAAACTCAAGGGGTTGATTATGATGAAACCTTCTCGCCTGACGCAATGCTAAAGTCAATTAGGATATTATTTGCCATAGCTGCATATTATGACTATAAGACTTGGCAAATGGATGTCAAAACTGCTTTCTTTAATGGACATCTCGAAGAGAATGTCTATATGGTTCAGCCAGAAAGTTTTGTCGATCCACAATATCCTAATAAAGTATGCAATTAAAGAAAGCAATCAAGAAGTTGGAATCAATATTATGATGAAGAGATCAAAAGGTTTGGATTCATCAAGAACGCTGATGAAGCTTGTGTGCATAAGAAAGCTAGTGGGAGCATCATCACATTCTTAGTATTGTATGTTGATGATATATTACTATTTGGAAATGACATTCCAACCATGGAAGGTGTTAAAACCTGGTTTGGAAGTTGTTTTTTCATCAAAGATTTGGTGAAGCCGCCTATATTTTGGGAATAAAGATCTATAGGGATAGATCAAGGTGGTTGATAGGTTTAAACCAAAGTGCATACATTGATAAAATCTTGAAAAGGTTTAAGATGGAGAACTCTAAGAAAGGTTTGGTACCTATTCAAAGAGGGACAATATTAAGTGCATCTCAATGTCCAAGCTCAAAGGATGAGCAAGAAAGGATGAAGGAAATCCCGTATGCATCTGCTATAGGATCCATCATGTATGCGATGATATGCACTAGACCGGACGTGTCATGCGCTTTGTGCATGACAAGCAAATATCAAAAGAATCCAGGAAATAGTCACTGGATGGCTATTAAGAGTATATTGAAATACATTAGGAGGACTAAGGATATGTTTCTAATATACGGATCTGATTAAGAGGAACTCGTTGTAAAGGGTTACACGGATGCAAATTTCCAAACTGATCAAGATGATTCTAGATCACAATCGGGGTATGTCTTCATTATGAATGGAGGGACAGTGTCCTGGAAGAGTTCAAAGCAGGATGTGGTAGCATTGTCCACTATAGAATCAGAATACATCGCCGCTTCATTGGCAGCACAGGAAGCTGCATGGTTAAAGAAATTCATTGCCGATCTAGGGTTTGTCTCTACCATTCAAGATCCCCTAGAGATCTTTTGTGATAACGAGGGTGCGATTGCTCAAATCAAGGAACCCCGTGCACATCAAAAGACAAGGCACATTGGGCGGAGATTCAACTACATAAGGGATGAAGTTGAAAAAGGAAAGATATGTATTCGCAAAGTTCACACGGATCAAAATATTACTGATCCACTCACGAAGCTCCTTGAAAGGCCAAAGCATGAGAAACATACTTGTGCCTTAGGACTTTGATATTCTAGTGATTGGATTTGATCTATTTAGTATTTAAAAATTGGAACAATTGTTATTTTGACTCATATTTATATATGGTTATAATACTATGAGTTATGTTCCATTTTAGCATGTTTAAATCCATGAATATGTTTATTATTCTAAATGTCCGTAGTCGGTCATATTTGTGGGAACAAATATGAAGTAAGACTATTATGAACTTGGATTGGTGGATATTCATAAGGTATGAATATAGAGCAAGAGGTTGCTACTAAGGTTCATAAATATTTGTGGGATACAAATATTCAACAGACCCGCTCTCAAATTTTACTGCATGGAATTATGTAATTGATCATAAGTAAATTTGAGTAAAGGCGAATATCGTTGTATCCTTCGACCTGAGATACATATTGGGTTTCAATATTCACCAAATATTATACTTTGATCTAGTTCTTCGCTGTTCTGAAATAATGGACAGTACATAAGGCTAGTTTCAGCTGTGATACAAGGTGATTGTGAGAAACTTATGTAGTCAAGATGGGATTTGTTCCTCTTATTTGTTGAGAGTATGATGTCTAAGGCCAGATTAAGTTAAATCAACAGAGTATGATCATTCTGTGTCTCTGGATTTAACATGACATCTGTAACAAAAGGATAAATGATACATTCCCTAAATCTTTTCCAAGTAAGGGACTTGAGGAAGATGATGTTATTGAATGGCACTTCATCATGCGTATTAGGGGTAGTTAACCGTTGTTAGGCAGTATTTACTACTTGCATCAATTCTCTATGTATCTTGTGCAAGTGGGAGATTGTTGGGAACGGTCAGCCCAAGACACATATTGAATTGATGTGGCTAGTACGTTATGATCCAAGTCGGGTCATACCCAAAAACAAGCTAGACAAACACCTACGATATTTTTTTATGATATGATCATGTAAGTAAATATTGACACTTGAAGTATTTAGAAATTGGGTTTCTAAATATTTGCACTAATGTTATGAATAAATTATATGGATAATATATTCTAAAGAGAGAGTACTATGTATTGTTATTCAAATGGTTGAACAAACAATACAAGTGTTTTGTCCGCATTTCTTTTGTTCATCCACATTTACTAATGCGGATGTGTTACTGAGGTAATGCGGATGAATGTTCCTCATCCGTATTTACTAATGCAGATGTGCATTTGGGGAAATGCTGAAGGAATTACTTCATCCGCATTTACTAATGCGGATGTACATTTGGGGAAATGCTAAAGGAATTACTTCATCCTCATTTACTAATACGGATGAGCATTTATGGAAATGCTAATGAAACTGATCATCCGCATTTACAAATGCGGATGTGAATGTTGGAGGAAATGCTGATGGAGTTACTTATCCATATTTACAAATGCGGATGTACATTTGAAAAATACGGATGAAGTTTCTTCTTCCGCATTTACAAATGCGGATAGAGTTTGTTCATCCGCATTTACTAATGCGGATGAATATTAGAGAAATGCGGATGGGTTAAAGGGATGGGTCCCACCCACTTTTCTCTTACTTTGAAATTCAGTTTTATAGGACGTGCAATATATATGATTGCATTCAACCAGTCTCTCTGATAACTTACAACACACACAAAGGTGCAATCGCTGTTCCTGTAGCTTTTCTCTCGATCGGTAGAGAAAAACCAAGAACTGAACCCGATTCATGAAAGGAAAATCCTAGCAACCCGGTATTTTGTTGGAAGCTTGGGGTAGACAAGCTTGCGGTTTCCTGCTTTGGAAGCTGCTGTTCAAAGATCTTCTTCCTCTGTCCCATTCAAGAGGTAGAATTCTTAACACCCTATGGTTGTTTGTAAGTATGATTTTTCATATAGCGATCCATTACGGGGTTTTCTTTTACAGATATTATAATTTGCTTTATATATTAACTGTAACAAGTTTTTCTTTCCCTTCCGCTGCGTTTTTCATTTTATAAGGATAAAACGACTCTGATAAACTTGTAAAAACCCTACAAGTTCATCTTTTACTCTAAATGATCCAACTGATCCTATTCAAGTACCATTTGAAGATCTTTCTATTGGTAATGATAATCAAGATGAAGAAATTGTTTATCAACCAGAAGGAGAGAACGCTGTTGAAGAGCATGTTGGTCATATGTCTAACTTAGATGAAGTTATCTCTAAAGATGTTATTCCATAGCTAAGAGTTCATAGGAACCATCCAAAGGAAGCAATTATCGGTCCATTATCCCAAGGCATCAGAACACGAAGTCAATCAGGAGCAATAAAAACATGTCTATATTCAAGTTTTCTATCTCAAATAGTGTCGAAGAATGTTGAAATGGCATTGAAAGAAAACAGTTGGGTAGAGGCCATGCAAGACGATTTGATGCAATTCAAGAAGCTAAGTGTTTGGTATATGTGTGATTACCAAAGGGTAATTTGCCAATCGGCACGAAATGGATTTTCAAAAACAAAATGGATGAAAAGGATGTGATAGTTCGCAACAAGGCTAGACTTGTTTTTCAAGGATTCTATCAAATTGAAGGACTTGATTATGAAGAAGTATACACTTCAGTTGCAAGACTAGAAGCTATACGAATTTTTCTGGCATACAAGAACTTCAAAGTTTATCAAATGGATATGAAAACTGTGTTTTTGTACAGCGAAATAATGGAAGAAACCTATGTCTGTCAACCACCGGGATTTGAAGATCCTAATCATCCTGACTATGTTTACAAGTTAGAAAAAGCACTTTATGGTTTACACCAAGCACCTCGAGCTTGGTATGCCATTCTCACTGAACATTTTCTTGCAAATGGTTTTACAAGAGGTGCTATTGATCAAACTTATTCATAAGAAAGACTGGTGATGATCTGATTCGAGTTCAAGTTTATGTTGATGATATTATCTTTGGGTCTACCAATGATGACTTGTGTAAGGAGTTTGAGGCAGTCATGAAGAAGAAATTTGAGATGAGTGCTCTTGGAGAAATGACGTTTTTCTTGGGTATTCAAGTTAAACAAGATGAGAAGGGAATATTGATACATCAAGAAAAGTATATTCATAGTATCCTGGATAAGTACAAATTTTAAAGCTCCAAGACAACTCCTACTCATATTTCTTCTCGTCCTACTTTGACTCCAGATCTCACAGGAGAAGATGTTGATCAACGCATGTATCGATCAATGATTGGAGCCCTGATGTATCTCACTGCAAGCAGACCGGATATCAAGTTTCCTATTTGTCAGTGTGCATATTATCAAAGTAATCCAAAGGAATCTCACATGATGTAAGGCCCCGCACCCGGGACGCTTACAGCTGGTCAATCATTGCACATAAAACATATATTTAGGTGTACTAAAACAAAGCAGCGGAATAATTTAAAATCATTTCATTCATTGCTTTTGAAAAATAATACAACATTCATAATCGTTACAAAATCTTGTTTGTTCGCATTACAATGCAAAAACGTCATAATTTAAGCAGTAGATGCCATCCCAAAAAAACGCCAAGTAGCTGCCCCGTGCCATCCTCAGCAACATTACCTGCCAACTGGAAACACATAAAAGTCAGCGTTGCTAAGTAAGTTCTAGTTTTATAAATAAAATACTTTTCTTTCGTTTAAAACCGTACTTTACTTTCGTAAGCGATCATACATCATACGTACACATAGATAATAATTTATTATTATCTTTCATTCCGTACATTTCATTCATTACATCGTCCTTCGTTCATTCCTTCCGGATCAAGGTCTTCGGCTATACCCCAAACGTAGGCACAAAACGGGTACTGGGCCGAAGTTTATCATACTTCCATTCATTGTGCACAAAGCCTGGCACCAGCACCGGGGTAAGCGACAAAGATCCGTGTCAATCTCATGGATTGAATCCCTTACGAGTCTTTTGTGACAACTCGGTCACTCACCTCAATTTTGGCATACAAGTCTTTTATGACAGCACAGTCACTCACCTCAACCTTTGGCATACAAGTCTATTGTGACCTCACGGTCACTCACCTCAACATTTGGCATACAAGTCTATTGTGACATCGCCGTCACTCACCTCAACCTTTGGCATACAAGTCTATTGTGACATCACGGTCACTCACCTCAACCTTTGGCATACAAGTCTGTTGTGACATCACGGTCACTCACCTCAACCTTTGGCATACAAGTCTGTTGTGACATCACGGTCACTCACCTCAACCTTTGCTTGCAAGACTTTTCCATTCATTCATTACATCGTTAATACATGCATTCTCTCAATCCTTACGTTCCCTTTTCATTATCTTCTACTTTACATTACATAATACTTTTCATTTACTTTTCATAATCATACCACGTAAAGCCACAGAAAATAAACATACATAATAAGGAACATAAAATAAACATAACCATACCATGCATAGCATCATCACATAAGACATCATAAGGTCAACATACATTACCCCCGGAAACATCCCAAGTCAAAGCCTACACTTAAGCTCTACATCCCAAAATCTCAGAAAATTGGCCTTAAAGAAATGCGGATGAGCAAACAAACGCGAATGAATAAACAAATGCGGGTGAATAAGCAAATGCGGATGAATAAACAAATGCGGATGAACACCTTAGAAAATATTCCAAGTGTCCCAAAGAAATGCGCATGAACCAAATGCGGATGACTGAAGCAAATGCGCATGGACAAAACAAATACGGATGAGCATACAACAAATGCGGACAACACTTAGCAAATGCGGGTGAACAAAATAGTTGATGTGTTCATCAAATGCGGATGAAGACTTAACTAATGCGGATGAACAACACTTATGCAAATATTCAAACGTAATGCGGATGATCAACTAACTGGAAACCCCGTCTTACACTATAATCGGTTCCCAATCCTCATTCTTATACATTCATCGCACAGATCTAACATGCTAATCTCTCAGAACAAGCATACAACCACATAAACCGAGCAAAACATGCAGACCCTAACACACCCAATAAAAGAACAGGGCCAAACATATGGTACAACATACTGGACATAATAAAAAGTTAATTACAAGTATTTCCAGCCCCAAAACAGGTTTAAAACATAGAAAACGGTGATCTAGAAACTCACCTTATGCAAATCCTCGAGTATGACTTCCTTCAAACCCGAATGCAATGAGTTCAAACACCTTGAATTCGAATTCCTCTTCTTCCTTCTCTCTAAAACCGAAGCTCTTCTCTGCTTTCTCTCTCTACAATCCGGGTGAAAAGAAGATATGCAGAAAGGTGTGGGCGGCCATCACCTTTTTACACCCACTTTTATTATTTGTCCTTTTTGACACATTTAGCCCCTCAACTTGGGTTAAATTGTGTTTCTTCCTTTGTCTGCACGTTTATACTTTCTTTCTCGTCTTTTAAAATTTTCGGGTGTTACAAGTCCACCCCCCTTATATAGGTTTCGTCCCCGAAACCTGTTATTCCTCAAATAGATGTGGGTAATACTGCCTCATCTCTTCTTCAGTCTCCCACGTAGACTCGGATCCCTTCCTGTGCTTCCACTGTACACGCACCAGGGGAACCGCTTTATTCCTTAACCTCTTCTCCTTGCGATCAATGATTGCTACTGGTTGCTCCACATAATTGAGCCTTTCATCAACTTCAATGTCTTCCAGTGGTACAACCATATTTTCGTCAGCTAAACACTTCCGCAGATGCGATACATGGAATGTAGGGTGAATTCCACTTAACTCATCAGGTAACTCCAACCTGTAGGCCACCTCTCCTACTCGAGCAATGATTCGAAAAGGCCCTATGTATCTCGGGCTCAACTTGCCCCGCTTCCTAAACCGAATGATCCCCTTCCAAGGTGAGACTTTCAACATAACTCTATCGCCCACCTGGAACTCAATCGGTCTACGTCTCTTATCAGCATACGACTTCTGTCTATCCTTGGCTGCCTTCATAAAGGCTTTGATCCTTTCAAGCTTCTCAGTCGTAGCCTCAATCACCTCAATACTTCCCAACTCTCTCTGACCAATATCACCCTAACAAATGGGTGTTCTACATCTCCTACCGTATAGCATCTCATAAGGGGGCATACCAATGCTGGCATGATAACTGTTATTGTATGAGAACTCCGCTAACGGTAAGTGGTCATCCCAACTACCTCCAAAATCAATGACGCATGCCCGAAGCATATCCTCAAGCGTCTGAATGGTTCTCTCCGACTGACCATCCGTCTGTGGATGATAAGCCGTGCTGATGTGTAACCTCATCCCCATTGCATCATGAAATCTCTTCCAGAACTTAGATGTAAACCGAGTGTCACGATCAGAAACAATAGACACCGGCACACCGTGACGAGTTACAATCTCCCTGATGAATAGATCCGCTAACTTCTTAGATGAATACGTCTCTCGGATCGGTAGGAAGTGAGCACTCTTCGTCGTCGACTATCATCCATATGGCATCGTACCCCTTCACGGTACGCGGTAGCTTCATGATAAAGTCCATGGTGATATGCTCCCACTTCCACTCGTGTATATCCAAAGGTTGGATCTTTCCGTACGGCTTCTGATACTCGGCCTTCACTTGCAAGCAAGTAAGACACTTACTCACATACTCCGCTACATCGCGCTTCATACCCGACCACCAAAAATCTTTCTTCATGTCTTGATACATCTTTGTAGCACCGGGATGAATGGAGTATCGAGTCTTATGAGCTTCATCCATAATCCTCCCACGTAAATCCCCGTAACGAGGGATCCACATCCGTCCGAATCGGGTTCTAACACCGAGAGTGTTTTCACCCAATACCGCCACTAGACCTCTCATCCTTTCAGAGTTAAGATGATCTTCCTTCAACGCCTCATCTTGAAACTCCTTGACCTTCTTCATCACATCGGAGGTCAAAATTAATTGGTAAGCCTTCACCCGAATCGGCTCGGGTCTCTCTTTTCGGCTGAGGGCATCCGCCACTACGTTGGCTTTGCTCGGATGGTAATGGATTTCACAATCATAATCCTTTATCAATTCCAACCATCTCCTTTGCCTCATGTTCAAGTCCTTCTGCTCGAAGAAGTACTTCAAGCTCTTGTGGTCCGTGAAGATGGTGCACCTCATCCCGTACAGGTAGTGCCTCCAAATTTTTAATGCAAAGACCACAGCTGCTAGCTCTAAATCATGAGTAGGGTAATTAACCTCATGAACCTTCAATTGTCGGGATGCGTAAGCTATAACCCTTCCTCGCTGCATCAGTACGCAACCCAAACCCGAGTAAGAAGCATCGGAATAAACCACCAGACCCTCGCTCCCATCAGGTAATGATAAGACAGGAGCTTGAGTCAACCTTGCCTTTAACTCCTCAAAAGCACTCTCTTGAGCTTGACCCCATACAAACTTCACATCCTTACGGGTCAACTTAGTCAACGGAGAAGCTATCTTAGTGAAGTCTTGAATGAATCTCCTATAATATCCCACCAACCCCAAGAAACTACGAATCTCGGATTGTGTCTTTGGAGACTTCCATTACATCACAGCTTCCACTTTTGCCGGGTCCACCATAATCCCCTCGGAATTCACCACGTGATCCAAAAACTGAACCTCGCGCAACCAGAACACGCACTTGGAGAACTTAGCATACAACTTCTCCCTTCTCAACATCTCTAATACCTCTCGAATGTGACCGGCATGTTCCACCTCGCTCTTCGAATAAATCAAGATATCATCGATGAACACAATCACTGATTTATCCAACATCGGCCGACACACTCGATTCATCACATCCATAAAAGCAGCTGGCGCGTTGGTTAAACCGAAAGACATAACGAGAAACTCGTAGTGTCCATAACGCGTACGAAAAGCTGTTTTAGGAATATCCTGCTCCTTCACCTTCAACTGATGGTAACCAGATCGGAGATCTATTCTCGAAAACCAACTAGCACCTTGGAGCTGATCAAATAGGTCATCAATCCTCGGCAATAGATACCGATTCTTCACCGTCAACTTGTACAGCTCGTGGTAGTCAATAGACATCCTCATACTACCGTCCTTCTTCTTTAAAGCAAAATAGGGGCACCCCATGGAGAGATACTCGGTCTAATGAACCCCTTATCAAGCAACTCCTCCAGTTGCCCCATCAATTCCTTCATCTCGGTCGGAGCCAACCGATACAGTGCTTTAGCCACAGGTTGAGCACCGGGTATCAAGTCAATCTGGAACTCGATCTCGCGGTCCGGTGGCACACCTGGTAAGTCTTCGGGAAACACATCTGGAAACTCACACACAACCAGTACATCTGACAGTTGTGGTGCTGGCGTATCTACATCCTTCAAGTAGGCCAAGTAGGCACTACATCCACGCCTCATGCACTTTCCTGCCACCGCCATCGAAATCACCTTCGGAATAGAAGTAACTCGATCACCGTAAATCGTTATCGAACTCCCGTCAAACGCTGTCAGTCCAATCATCTTCTTGCGACATACGATATTCGCCTCGTAGGCCGCTAACCAGTCCATTCCCAGGACTACATCGAAACCGCCTAAGGTCATCACGAACGGTCTAATAGGAAACTTATAACCTTCTAATTCTATGACACAACCTTCCATCATCTCAGAAATCCTGGTAGACATACCTATGGTAGTTTCTACATCGAAGGGCTCCTCAATACTCCTACTCCTTAAAGGCAACTTAGCACAAAAGGCAACAGAAATGAAGCTCTTACTAGCACAGAATCAAATAACACGGAGGCAAGAGTTTGGTTTACTAGGAACGTACCTGACACAACATCAGGGTCCGTCCTAGCCTCCTCCTGAGTCATCATGAATGCTCTAGCGCTTGCTTTCTGCCCTTCGGTTCCGGTCGTCTTCTTCGCCCCGGAACTCTCAGCCCTCGGCTTCTTGCATTCCCTGATCACGTGGCCCTCCTCGCCATAGTTATAACACCTCCTTACCCTGCAGTCCTTCGCCACATGTCCTGTCCTCCCACACCGGAAACAGACATCGGATCTCAACCTACACTCTCTGGTGTGCTATTTCCCACATTTGCCGCACCTCTTCCACCCCGCACCGGGTGCGACCACGCGTCGGTCATCCATCCTCACAACTTTGTTGTTTGTAGCGGCTTCACCACGTCCAAACCTCTTCCCATTCCAGTTCCGGCCACCACCACCTTTCTTACTCACCTCAGCCACCACCACTTCCCGTTCATCATACAGCCTCCCATCCAGATCAACCACTGACCTAAACGTGCTCAGTCGGGCGGCGAACATGTGCCTGCAGATATCCGTCGGCTAGCCCTGAATGTATCTCTTAATCTTTCGTGACAAGGGTGTCACCTGATCCGGCACCAACCGTGCCATCTCATTGAATTTGGTGGTATATTGTTGATGTGTCATGGTTCCCGCCTCCAGTTGTAGGAACTCCCTCTCAACCTTGTCGAGCTCTCGGTGAGGAGAAAACTCCTCGATCAGTAGTTTCTTCAACTCATCCCACCTCATCCTGCCAATCGCTCTACTACCCTCGGCCTGGACAATATTGCCACACCAACATAGGGCCGAGTCCACAAATGAGTGGGTGGCAAACTTCACCTTCTGTTCTTCCCGGCACTTGCTGATATCTAGAACGGCTTCCATCTCTCTCACCCACCAGTGAGCAGCAGCAGCAGCAGTGCCATTCCAGTCAAAAGTCGGGGGCTTGCATCTTTGAAATTCCCCATAGTTACATCCTCGTGCTGCCTCCGCCACAGGCACTTCTTCTTCTTCCTCATCAGCTGACACAACCGCCTCAGTATCCGGTTGCTCCCTTACTCCCGAGGACCGGTTCCTCTCCTTCCTTTCCCCTTCTCTTACAGCCTTTATTACTTCGGTCACTACAGACGGTAAGATTGTCTGCATGACCTGGTGAACCTCTTCCACCACCGCCTCCTTCACTGAGGCCCTCAAGTTAGCACTCTCATCACCACCCTCCGGATGAGGGGTCAGGGCTCCTCATGAGCCACTTCTTCATCTATAGGCCTTCCTCTCATGACCCGTGGTCCAGCACCACGTCCACCACGACCTCCACCTCGAGAAGCCTTTGAAGATCTACCACCGGCCATCCTTGAACACGCTATAAGATTCAAACACCAACACGGTCATTCAAGGTAACAACTCAGTTTATGTCAAGTATAGTAAGTCCCTAATTACAGTGGCCAGTTGTGATTAGCCACTTACTTTACTCTTCATACCCCAAGCATTTCCTATCCTGACATCATCAGTATCTAAATCTACTAAGAAGCACGTAAATCACATAACATGCGCACAGAATACCGGTTAACATTAAGAAAATACCTGATAGCACGCAGCTACTCGGACTGGAATCCCTTCCCTTTGTCCCATTTTCAGTTTAAGTTTAGGTTTCTTTTGAAAATATTTATCCGTTTCACTTAAACTTTGGCTCTGATACCAACTTGTAAGGCCCCGCACCCGGGACGCTTACAGCTGGTCAATCATTGCACATAAAACATATATTTAGGTGTACTAAAACAAAGCAGCGGAATAATTTAAAATCATTTCATTCATTGCTTTTGCAAAATAATACAACATTCATAATCGTTACAAAATCTTGTTTGTTCGCATTACAATGCAAAAACGTCATAATTTAAGCAATAGATGCCATCCCAAAAAAACGCCAAGTAGCTGCCCCGTGCCATCCTCAGCAACATTACCTGCCAACTGGAAACACATAAAAGTCAGCGTTGCTGAGTAAGTTCTAGTTTTATAAATAAAATACTTTTCTTTCGTTTAAAACCGTACTTTACTTTCGTAAGCGATCATACATCATACGTACACATAGATAATAATTTATTATTATCTTTCATTCCGTACATTTCATTCATTACATCGTCCTTCGTTCATTCCTTCCAGATCAAGGTCATCAGCTATACCCCAAACGTGGGCACTAAACGGGTACTAGGCCGAAGTTTATCATACTTCCATTCATTGTGCACAAAGCCTGGCACCAGCACCGGGGTAAGCGACAAATATCCGTGTCAATCTCATGGATTGAATCCCTTACGAGTCTTTTGTGACAACTCGGTCACTCACCTCAATTTTGGCATACAAGTCTTTTGTGACAGCACAGTCACTCACCTCAACCTTTGGCATACAAGTCTGTTGTGACCTCACGGTCACTCACCTCAACATTTGGCATACAAGTCTGTTGTGACATCGCCGTCACTCACCTCAACCTTTGGCATACAAGTCTGTTGTGACATAACGGTCACTCACCTCAACCTTTGGCATACAAGTCTGTTGTGACATCACGGTCACTCACCTCAACCTTTGGCATACAAGTCTATTGTGACATCACGGTCACTCACCTCAACCTTTGCTTGCAAGACTTTTCCATTCATTCATTACATCGTTAATGCATGCATTCCCTCAATCCTTACGTTCCTTTTTCATTATCTTCCGCTTTACATTACATAATACTTTCCATTTACTTTTCATAATCATACCACGTAAAGCCACAGAAAATAAACATACATAATAAGGAACATAACATAAACATAACCATACCATGCATAGCATCATCACATAAGACATCATAAGGTCAACATACATTACCCCCGGAAACATCCCAAGTCAAAGCCTACACTTAAGCTCTACATCCCAAAATCTCAGAAAATTGACCTTAAAGAAATGCGGATGAGCAAACAAATGCGGATGAATAAACAAATGCGGATGAATAAGAAAATGCAGATGAATAAACAAATGCGGATGAACACCTCAGAAAATATTCCAAGTGTCCCAAAGAAATGCGCATGAACCAAATACGGATGACTGAAGTAAATGCGCAGGGACAAAACAAATGCGGATGAGCATACAACAAATGCGGACGAACACTTATCAAATGTGGGTTAACAAAATAGTTGATGTGTTCATCAAATGCGGATGAAGACTTAACTAATGCGGATGAACAACACTTATGCAAATATTCAAACGTAATGTGGATGATCAACTAACTGGAAACCCCGTCTTACACTATAATCGGTTCCCAATCCTCATTCTTATACATTCATCGCACCGATCTAACATGCTAATCTCTCAGAACAAGCATACAACCACATAAACCGAGCAAAACATGCAGACCCTAACACACCCAATAAAAGAACAGGGCCAAACATACGGTACAACATACTGGACATAATAAAAAGTTAATTACATGTATTTCCAGCCCCAAACAGGTTTAAAACATAGAAAACGGGGATCTAGAAACTCACCTTATGCAAATCCTCGAGTATGACTTCCTTCAAACCCGAATGCAATGAGTTCAAACACCTTGAATTCGAATTCCTCTTCTTCTTTCTCTCTAAAACCGAAGCTCTTCTCTGCTTTCTCTCTCTACAATCCGGGTGAAAAGAAGATATGCAGAAAGGTGTGGGCGGCCATCACCTTTTTACACCCACTTTTATTCTTTTTGTCCTTTTTGACACATTTAGCCCCTCAACTTGGGTTAAATTGTGTTTCTTCCTTTGTCTGCACGTTTATACTTTCTTTCTCGTCTTTTAAAATTTTCCGGGTGTTACACATGAAAGCTGTCAAGAGGATTTTTAAGTATCTCAAGGGTCAACCCACACTTGGTCTTTGGTATCCTAAAAATTCTAATTTCAAATTATTTGCTTATACTAACAGTGATTATGCAGGATGTGACTTGGACAGGAAGTCTACTACTGGCGGTTGTCAATTTATTGGCAATAGGTTGATTTCTTGGCAGTGCAAAAAGCAGCAGACAGTATCCACTTCGACTGCAAAGACTGAATATGTGGCTGAATCAAGCTGTTGTTCACAAATCGTTTGGATTCAACAACAACTTTTGATTATGGCCTTAATATTTACGATACTAAAATCTATTATGTTAATACTGCAGTTTTGAACATTGTGAAGAATCCAATTCAGCATTCTAAGACTAAACACATCGACATCCGAATGCATTTCATCCGTGACTGTTTTGAAAGGAAACTTATTCATTGGAGTCAATTTCCACAGATGACTATATTGCTGATTTGTTTACTAAGGCGTTTGATCATTCCAGATTTGACTTTTCAGTTAAATCTTTGGGAATGATTAATATTTAAATGATTAAATAAGAATTTTAGTGATTAGAACCATTAATAAAACATAAACTTTTATTATTAAGAATTATTATTTACTATTTGTTAAAATAGTAAATTTGTAAGTTTAAATGTTTTAAGATAAGTCTTTCAAACGCAAAAGATGCACATTTTAAATATGTACATATATATATTTATTCTCATTCAAATATAATAAAAGAATAAAAATTTATTAATTGCATTTCTAAGAAAATTAAAAGAAAATTATTTTATTTGATTTCTGATTAAAAAATGACTTTTAAATAATGAATAACAATATTAAAATATTTTCTGAATTTTTAAAACTCAATGAAACACTTAAAAAAAAAGATGCAGGGACTCAGGTTCGAACCCGGGTCCTCTGCATAACAACACCAAACCTTAACCAACGGGCCAAGGCCCTGCTTTTGAAAGGAAACAGAAATGAAAACATAAAACTAAGTTTCTGGAAAAACCCCAAATTTTCGCATTAACCCTAGTTTCAAATTGAATCAAATCGAACCACCAATCGATGATTACACCCAAATTAGCCATGGGGCTTTTGTTCCCCATGTAAAAACGAATCAAAATACCCCTTTAATTACCTGGTTGATGTTGTGTTTGTCGATTTAAGGTTCGTACAAAGCTGCGACTGTGTTCTTGAATCAATGTTTGATGCGTGTGTGTTTTTGGTGAAATTGAGTGTGCAGGGAGCTTAAGAAACTCAAATGGGAAGTTTTTCCTTGATTTTATAGCTTCAATTTATCCGTTTGAGTACTCAACGAGTTCCATGTTGTTCTTGGTTGTTTTAAATCGAATTGAACGCGTTTAAAGCCGTTTCAGGTGGAATTAAACGTGCCATTGATTTCTAAATGATTAAATGGTCGTTATAGCATGATTAATTTCATCGATTTGCAGGTAGAAACGGGTTGGAGTGTTATTGGTTTTGGTTTCGTGTTTTAACGCGCAATTAAGGTCGAATTGATCGGCTGTGAGTTCGAGACGGGGTCGTGAGCGGTTTTTTGAATGATTTGGGAGGTTAAATTTTTGAGTTTTAAGCAGTTTTAGGGTCGCCGGCGCCGCGTCGGAGCTTTGCCGGCCGGCGACCGGAGAAACGGGGGTGTGGGTTGGGTTTTCTTTAAAAATTTTCCCCCTGGCCCCTGAGGTTTAAGAATTGACAAAATGAATTCAAAGTTTAATTTAAAAGAAATTTACAGTTTTAGCCCCTGTAGTTTTATTCTTAATATTTAATGCACATTTTTACTAATTTACAAGTTTTTAATTATTTAAAATTATTTGTTTATTATTTATAAACATTATTACCAATAGTATTATTATTGTTATTATTATTATTATTATTAAATTTTTTTATCATTAATTTCTTAATTATTTAATTTATATTTAATTTATAAAGGTTCAAGAAATGACAAATAAGTCCCCGTATTTCCATAAATGACAAATCACACCCTAATGAAACTTAACAAACGTTTCACAAAATACAAGAGGTCACAGCATGGATGCACTCAATTAAAATGTTGATTGAGTAGGCGATTGAGCGATACCCATACAAAAATAAAGTTTCTCATATTCATAGAAACCATATCAATCAATCAATCACTCAAAATAGAAAAACATAGCAAAACATCAAGAACACCAAGAACATCATTAGAGATCACCAGATCATCCAAGTATCAATAGTCGTTGTAATCGATTTATTATCAATGAAAACAAATTGAAACAATCTTTCTGTTGTATTATATTATTCTGTTTTCAATTTGCTTCATCTGTTCTTAGTCTATTTCAATTTCATAAACAACTAATTAGAAAAACAAATATTGATAATTCCGCGATCTTTATTTGCTAAATGAAACTGATAATTCCTATTTTGATCATTGGATTCACAAGTGGTATCAGAGCCTTGTGCTATTTGATCTAGATCAATTGATCTATCAGTTTGAATATTTTAATTGGTTGTTTATTTTTAATTTGGTGTAATTGGTGAAAATCATCAAAACCTTGCTATATCGATCATTAATCACTGTTCCAGTGCTCGATTAATTTCAATTTGCATCAGAATCACTTGCGAATCGTGGATTTGTGTTATTGAGTGATATCCCAAGGTTGTTCAAACAAGTTTGAACAAAACTCATCATCATATAACATCTTAATTTCAAATTTACTGAGAATATATTGAGCGATTTGATTAATTTTGACCACAACTTCTTATTTAATTAAGAGTGTGTTATTAATTAGTTCATTCACAACAGCAGTCATTACTTCTAAGGAATCTTTGTCTTAGTTGATTTGATATCAATATTTTCAGTGATTTGTTAGTGCTGTGTTAGTGTGTTTGCATTTTTTTTACAAATTCATAGGATATTAGATCAACTGATAATTTTGATAATTAACACAGACATTCAACATGAGCAATTTTGTGGTTGGAGCTTATCAACCTCCAAAGTGGGAGAACAAATCTGATTTCAAAACATGAAAAATCAAATTCAGGAACCACGTCAACTATACAGATTCTGATTTATGGGTGTCAATTACTGAAGGTCCTTACATTCCACCTGCTTTAGGACCTGATTATAATGACAACAATCAGCCCATAATTTTGAAAAATCTGTCTCCTGATGATGCCAAGAAAATCAAAGTCGACATCAAGGCATATAGTATGCTTACTATGGCTCTACCTGAAGACCTCTTAATCAGGTGTGAAGCATACAAAACAGCCAACTCACTATGGAAAATTCTTCACACTTTGTGTGAGGGAAGTAATGAGATTACAAGAATCAGGAAGGATACCCTGAGTTCACAGTATGAGACATTCCATCATATTCAGGGTGGATCTGTTCCTCAACAACTCCACAGATTTATGCAACTTGTTACTGAGATGAATATTCTTGAGTTGAAGTATAGTAATGAGGAACTGAACAAAAAGATGCTACATACCTTGCCTGAAAGTTGGAGTCAAACTGTGTCTATGTTCAAAAATACCATTGATCTAAAGGCAATTGGACTAGATACTTTGGTAGCCAAGGTAGAATCATTGGAGTTGAATGTGAAAACAAGGAACAAGAGTGTAAAAGCATAAATAGCACCATACCAATTCAAAGAAACAAAGGGTGCTGGAAGTGCTTTTATTTCCAATGGTGATGAAGGAAGCTCTTGTGTTAAGAGTGATGGTGAAGAAGAAGCCGGTTTCTATGCAGGAAAGTCTTCTAAATCTAACTTTCAAAGCAGTTCTAACAACAAGAAGAAAGGGAAATATGATGATTCTAAAAGTTCAGCAACAAAGGGATCATCACCCAGCAAAAGCAATACCAAATCTGAACCAATCACTGTGGTTCTAGAATCAGAAGAATAGAAAGTAGCATTTGCAGCATTCAGTTCAAGCTTTCAAGCTTACTTGGGTAGTACTCTGACTCCAGCTCACATCTGCTAATAAGACCTGGAAGAACTTCATCCTGATGAACTGGAAGAGATGGATCTACAATGGCAAATGGCCATGATTGCTTACAGGGCCAAGATGTATATGAGAAGAAACAAGGGACTATCTGTTGTTGGAAGAACAACAAAAATTGGTGTTGATAAATCAAAGGTGAGGTGTTACAAATGTAATTTGTATGGTCACTTCTCAAGGGATTGCAACAACAATCAGCAATCAACAACAGACACAAGACAAGCACATCAGAGAAGCTTCAAGCAACTTCAGCTTACAAACTCATCCCCACCAGCCCTAAGTTCTGCAACAGGTACCAGTAATTCTAAAGAAACTGGTTTGATTATCTTGCAGGATGGTACTTGTGACTGGAGCATGTATGAGAAGGAAGTCCAGGAGGAGGATCAAGCATTGATGGCAAACTTAGAGAACAAAATTCCACCCATGGCCATAGAGGTAAGGGATAGATTATGTTCACCTGTTTGTGTTGAAGAGGTTGAAAGATACAGAGTCCATGCTCAACAATTGGCTGATAAAGTCAAAGAAACAATGATTTTGAATGAATCTCATGTAAGAGAACATAAACTGTATCAGGTCAAAATCACTTCCTTACAAAAGTATTTGGATAAACTTGTATCAAAAAATTATAATTTGAAAGCACAAGTTGAGCATTTGACCACATCTTTAACAAAATCAATGTCTGATCATGCATCTACTGAAGTGAAACTTCAGAAGTTCCAATTATCATCACAGCAATATGAGAAACTATTAAATTCTCATATTGAATCAAAGAACAGGTATGGGTTGGGATTTAATGCTGTTGCACCACCAGTGAATAATAACTACACCACCCTACCTAAGTCCATGACCAATAGTCTATCAAATCATTTTGTATCTAGCACCAAAACTGAATCAAAAGTTGAAAATAATGAAGTGGTAAATGGTGAAGATACTGAAGTCAGTGAAACTGATTCATCTGAATCAGAATTTTCAAAACAAAATGAATCAGAATTTGACTTTGATGACTGTGATGATTTGGATGAGGTTGATGAGCCTAATGAACAAGAATGTGCTGGTTTGGGTAAGGGTAAAATGTGGTAACTGAACCTATAATTCCCAAAGTCCTTGAGGAGATCAAGCTACCTTATCCTCCCAAACAAAGAAATTTGTTGAAGACTATCTACACAAGAATTGGTCAGCTAAATGAAGGAATTCAGGAGCTAAACAAAAAGCACAAAAGTCAATCAGCAAAAAGAACTATAGAGGAAGAAAAGAAAAACACTTCAGCAGAACACCTGCGGAAGAAGAAGACTGGTTCTCACACATCCGTAGAAAAGAAAAGGAAAAATGTTGTTCCAAAGGCAATATCCATAGAAGATCTGCGGAAGAAGCAATCATCTGAATCAAAACAGTCATCCATAGAAGATCTACGGAAGAAGAAATCATCTGTTGAATCACAAACTGTCAAGAAAGTCAAGAAACAACAAAGAGTTATGAATCCTTAGTAACAAGAAGAAGATCCTTCAGCTGCAAAGATTGAAAGAGAATTGAAAAAGAAGCAGAAGAAGATAGTGGAGTCTGAGAGTGAAGCTGAAGACAAATACCGAAAGTGGTGTGACATGTATAACCATAACACAGTTGACTGTTACTTCAGGAGTTACTGCTTCATATGCAACATGAACAATCACATGACAGCTGATTGTTACTTCAACAAGCACTGTGCTATTTGCAACAAGAAGAACCATTCTACTCAGAATGCTACTTCAACAAAAAGAACAAAAATAAAGTGCCAAAGAAGCAACAATCTGAGAATGCTGAATCAGACTCACAATCTTCTGAGAATAAAGAATCAAAGGTTCAAAAACAAAAGAAGCGGCAACCAAAACAAAAGGTGCCAAAGGTAAAGAAGCCAACATCTGATGCTGATCAAGCAAAGAAGAAGAAGGAGAAGCAGCATCCTCAAAGCAAGACACCTCACAAGAAGGTAGTGTTGTAGGAAGATGAAGCTTTCTTTGATCACTTTAAAAAGGGTAATCATGTACCTCAATCAAAGACAAAAGATGCTGAAACTTTTTCTAACAAAGTGTCATTTTCAAGTTTGAAGAATAAGGTAATCAAAGAAGAAATGACAAAGGAAGTGACCGTGAAACAAGATCAAAGTGCTTCAAGTTCATCTTTAATAGAATCATCCTCACCCCAAACAGAACATAATAAATCAATTGAGTGTAAAAAAAATCTTGAGACATCTAGGCTCATTCATGATAGAGTAACAATTCTAGATAACAATGGCAACCCAAAGACCATTAAGGCTTGGGCTCTGCTTTCTAATTGATTTCATTATTTTGCAGGAACATCCATGGAGGACTGACAACAAGTGGTATGTTGATAATGATTATTCCACGCATATGACAGGAAACTATTCTCTCCTCCATGATTTCAAACATAAAAATGCTTCATATGTGGTATTTGGTGGGGATAAGAAGAGAGCTAAAATTTTTGGTGAAGGAACGGTAACAAATGGTGTACTCAAATTTGAGAAAGTTAACTTCTGTGAAAATTTACAATTCAACTTGTTAAGTGTATCTCAAATTTGTGATCAAAATTATACCACTTTATTTGATAACACTTACTGTTACATTCTTAAGCCAGGTTTTCAAATTCCAGCAGACTGGATCCTTCTTAAAGCACCAAGAAAAGGCAACACATATGTTTTGGACATGAACAACACCTCTCTAACAAGCAATGAAACCTGCCTGATCTCTAAGTCATTAGAAGATAAAGCTCAACTATGGCATAGAAGAATGGTTCATTCAAACATGAAGAACATGAATAAGTTGGTCAAAAATTACTTAGTCATTGGCCTTCCCAAGAAAGAATTTTACTGTTATAATCGTTGTTTATCATGTTATAAAAGAAAACAGCATAGGGTGTCACACAAGTCCAAAACAATCAACACAAACACAACACCACTCAAAATGCTTCACATGGATCTTTTTGGTCCAACCAATGTGTTGAGCATTGGTAAAAGGCAATATTGTTTGGTGATTGTTGATGATTTCCCTAGATTCACATGGGTCTTTTTCTTAAAACATAAAAGTGAAACATCAAAAACACTAATGGAGTTTATCACTAAGCTTGAAAATCAACTTGATTTAAAGATCAAAATCATAAGAAGTAATAATGGGTCTGAAATTTGTTAATCATGTTTTAGATTCCTTTTGCAGGAACAAAGGCATATCCAGACTATTTAGTGCATCAAGAACTCCACAAAAAAAGGGAGTTGCTGAAAGAAGAAACAGGACTCTAATTGAAGCAGCCAGAACAATGCTAGCTTATTCACAGTTGCCTATCATATTTTGGGCAGAAGCAGTGAACACAGCATGCAATGTTCAGAATAGAACTTTAATTTTCAAAGAACATAATAAAACACATTATTAACTTTTGTTTAAAAGGAAACCATTTATAGGTTATCTTAGAGCTTTTGGGTTTCATGTGTCTATTTTAAACACCAAAGATCAATGTGGAAAGTTTGATGAAAAAGCCTATGATGGTTTCTTTGTTAGTTACTCATCAACATCTAAATCATATAGAGACTACATTCCTCATCACAACATTATGGAGGAAACACCTAATGTATCTTTTGATGAATCCTTATTTTCAAAATCTATAAAAGGATCATCTTGGTTGTTTGATATAGATGCATTAACAAACTCATTTAACACTGGTTATTTCAATGTTGCAGGTCCTGCGGATACTTGTTATCCTTATGCACCTCTAAGTTTAGGTGAAGTGTCATTGACAGCTGATCCTCCAAGAATAACCCAGACACATACTTCAAATGTTGCTGATCCAGGCCCTTCATCTCCAACAAGCAATGATAATTCTGATGGAAATGAAAATTCAACTTCAGCAGATGAATCCTTATTTCCTTCTACATCCGTAGATGTTCCTACTTCCGGAGATGATTTTTTTCCTTCATCTGGAGTTCCCAATCCATCAGAAAACATTCCAATAACATTCAGATCTGCAGAACAACAAACTACAATATCTGTAGTTATTCCTGTAACTGCTATGGAAGTTATACCTACATTTGCGGAAACACAAAATCATGAAGATGGAATTCATTCAGCAACAAAATACCAAAATGATGAGGATTTTGACCACTTTGTTGATTCCCCATCTCAGCTGGATCCATCTCCATCAACCAACATCACCAACTTGGAATCATCTATTCCAGTTGAATCAATACCAACAACAAGAATTCATAAGTATCATCCAATAGAAAACATTATTGGTGATCTTAATGAAGGAACCACAAGAAGTCAAGGGGGAGCTGCCAAGATTTGTCTGTTCTCCTGTTTTCTTTCATAAGTTGTTCCAGCCAACATATCTGCCACATTGAAAGACAACAGCTGGATTGAAGCAATACAAGAAGAGCTTCAACAGTTCAGAAAGCAGAAAGTTTGGAATCTAGTTGATCTTCCTGAAGGCCAATATCCAATTGGTACCAGATGGCTTTTCAAGAACAAACTAGATGACAGAGGTATCATCATCAGAAACAGAGCAAGGCTGATAGCACAAGGCTATACTCAAGAAGAAGAAATAAGCTATGATGAAGTCTTTGCCCCAGTTGCAAGCCATTAGAGTCTTTCTAGCCTATGTTTCACATAAGAAGTTCATTGTTTACCAAATGGTTGTAAAATGTGCATTCTTATATGGTAAAATTGATGAAGAGGTCTATGTTGCCCAACCACCAGGCTTTGAAGATCTTGATTACCCACACAGATTATACAAGCTTGAGAAAGCTTTGTATGGTCTTCATCAGGCACCAAGAAAATGGTATGAAACATGTCATCCTTTTTGCTCGAGCATGGTTACAATAGGGGAACCATTGATCAGACTCTCTTTCTCAAGCATGATTATCAGGACCTCTTGGTTGTCCAAGTCTATATGGATAATATCATCTTTGGGTCAACAAACAAAAGATTGTGTCAAGACTTTGAATCTTTGATGAAATCTGAGTTTCAAATGAGTTCCATGGAAGAATTAACATTCTTCCTTGGTTTGCAAGTTCATCAGAAACTAGATGGCATTTTCATCAATCAGGAAAAGTGTATGAATCAAATCTTGAAGAAGTACAACCTTGCTGAGTCTTCTTCATGCAAAACACCAGCATCAACAATAGATAAGATCATACCTGATCCTAAAGGGAACTCAGTTGATCAAAGATTATATAGATCTATGATAGGATCATTAATGTACTTAACTGCCAGCAGACCTGACATAATGTTTGCTGTGTGTGTTTGTGCTAGGTACCAATCAGATCCAAAGGAGTCATATCTGAATGCAGTTAAGAGGATATTTAGATACTTTAAAGGGAAGCTAGCTCTTGGACATTGGTATCCCAAAAAAGGAGACTTCAACCTCTACTCATATTCTGATAGTGACTTTGAAGGGTCTAACAACAATAGAAAATCAACCACTGGAGGTTGTCAATTCATAGGACCAAGACTAGTTTCATGCCAGTGCAAAAAGCAAACAAATGTTTCAGTATCCACAGTTGAGGCTGAGTACATTGCTGCTTCAGCTCGTTGCTCTCATGTTTTGTGGTTGCAAAAACAAATGACTTATGCTTGTATATTGTAAGGCCCCGTTCCAGGGGGCCTCACAGTTGGACAATCATAGCATTATTATATAAAATAATAAACATTTCATAAAACATCGCAACGGAATTGAGTTAACAAAAACCATTCATGCATATAATTACTGTTGCAAAATAATACGTCATAGTAAAGAGTTACAAAATAATCAATTAGTTTCATTATAATACAACAAAATCATTAAGCATGAACGGACGCTAGTCTTGCCCCGAAGAGTGGCGTCCCCGAGTGCCATCCTCAGCAATAATTATATGCTAACTAAAAATGCATAAAAGTCAGCGTTGCTGAGTGAGTTCTAGTATTAAAAGTATAAAATTACCTCGTATGATTTGTATACGAAAATATCCCTTTTTGAATAAAATACATTACTTTTGTATGCGAGCACGCATCATACGTACACTAAGATAATATTCATAATTATCAACATTATCTTTCCCATTCTTCCTTTCATTATTATCTTTCACTTTCCTTTCGGACCAATGTGCAATACCCCGAACATTGTGCACTAAGCTGGTGCTGGGCCTGAGGTCTATAAATAGACCCCAAACATTGTGCATTAAGCTGACCCAGTCACCTAGAACAAGCAGCAAGGGTCATGTCAATCTCAAGGATTGAACCTGTGTACATCCTTTGAGTTAGCTAAACCATACACAGTTGAGCTAACGACAACGTGGTCGTGCACGTTCATTCAATTTTCTTTCAAGACTTTCATTATTTCATTATGTTCCACTTTTCATTAATTTTCATCTTTCACTTGGTTAATGGTAATACTTTATGAGCATAATCACACCACGTAAAGCCATATAATAATACATAATAAGGAACATAAGAACAACCCAAAAACATGCATAAAATAAACAAATAAAAACACCAAGTCAAACCGGGGTCAAACCCTAAAATTCTAATTTCACAAAATTTCAAAAAATTTTCTAAGTATTCTTGGTGCATGAGCACTATGCAGGCGCATGAATCCTGCTTGGGAGAATTAACACTATATGGGCGTATGAGCCAACACTTAGGCGTCTGGGCACTAACTTGGGCGCATGAGGTACTGTTCAGGCGCATGACTAACATTTAGGCGCCTGAACAAAATGGTTGGGCGCATGGGGTACTGTTTGGGCGCATGGGTTAACACTTAGTATTTTCCGACAAACTCCTAGGCGCATGGGAACTATTGAGGCGCATGAACCTCACTTAAGCTTTTCTAAGGAAAAATTCCAGGCGCGTTAGCCCTATTTGGGCGCATGACCAACTGTTGCTTATTTTTCAGAATCAAATTCAAACCCAATCTGCATTCTAACATGTTCTAAGCTTATAACTGCCATTATAAACATCCCCAACACATATACATCCATAAAACACAATCATACATGCACATATACGTACGGGTACAAATTAAACAGTTGTAAAACATTTTAAATCATCCAAAAGTTTAAAAACACATAAAACCGGGGTCTAGAACTCACCTGTGCAGCCAACAAGTAAAACTCCTCCAAACTTGAGTGCACAAGAGTTCAAACACCTAAAACAAGCCAAAACAAGCAACCGGACACAAAAAGCACATAAAAATCTATTTCATGGTTGAAAAACCCAACAAAACCAAGCCAATTATGCAAAGAAATGCTCACCTTCGAAAATATTCAGCTTCTTCTTCTTCACAAACCGAGAGAAAAGTTCCTGCTTCTTTTCTTTCTTCTTTGTTTGTCAAAAGCAGAATATGGTATGTGAAGTGGGCGGCCATACCTTCAATATATATTAAAATATTGAATGTTGTACTCTTTTACACTTAGCCCCCTTCCACTTTTGTTCCTTTTTCCCCTTTTGCAAGATACTTTCATTTTCTTTTATTTTGACAAAATTTTCGGGTGTTAAAAGTCTACCCCCCTTAAAGAGGTTTCATCCCCGAAACCTATCATTCTTCGAATAACTATGGGTAATGCCATCTCATTTCTTCTTTCGTCTCCCACGTAGACTCTGAACTCTTCAGGTGTTTCCACTGCACCCGCACAAGTGGAACCACTTTATTTCTCAGTCTCTTCTCTTTCTGGTCGATGATTGCCACTGGTTGCTCTACATAAGAAAGCCGTTCATCCACCTCGATGTCCTCCAGTGGTAGAATCATATCTTCATCAGCCAAGCACTTTCTCAGATGAGATACATGGAATGTCGGGTGAATTCCACTTAACTCATCAGGCAGTTCTAACCGATAGGCCACCTCTCCTACTCGTGCGATGATACGGAAAGGCCCTATGTATCTTGGACTCAGCTTACCCCTTTTCCTGAACTGGATGATCCCTTTCCAAGGTGAGACCTTCAACATGACTCTATCACCCACGTTGAATTCAATCGGTCTACGCCTTTTGTCGGCATACGACTTTTGTCTATCTTTCGCCGCCTTCATAAAGGCTTTGATCTTATCTATCTTCTCAGTCGTAGCCTCGATCACCTCAATACTTCACAACTCCTTCTACCTAATATCACCCCAACACACGGGCGTCTTATACCTTCAACCGTATAGCATCTCATATGGTAGCATGCCAATGCTGGCATGATAACTGTTGTTGTATGAGAACTCCGCTAACGGTAGGTGATCATCCCAACTCCCTCCAAAGTCGATCACACATGCTCGGAGCATATCCTCGAGAATCTGAATCGTCCTTTTAGACTGACCATCTGTCTGGGGATGATAAGCCGTGCTGATGTGTAGCCTCGTCCCCATCGCATCATGGAATCTTTTCCAAAACTTCGATGTGAACCGGGTGTCACGGTCCAACACGATAGACATCGGCACACCATGAATAGCTACAATCTCTTTGATGAACAGATCCATCACTCTCTCAGATGAGTATGTCTTGCGGATCGGTAGGAAGTGTGCAGTCTTTGTCAGACGATCAACTATCACCCATATGGCGTCATACCCCCTTACCGTGCGAGGTAACTTTGTTATGAAGTCCATGGTGATGTGCTCCCACTTCCACTCGGGTATATCCAAAGGTTGGATCTTCCCGTATGGCTTCTGGTTCTCTGCCTTCACTTGCAAGCAAGTAAGGCACTTACTCACATACTCCACTACATCGCGCTTCAATCCCAGCCACCAGTAATCCTTCTTCATATCATGATACATCTTGGTAGCACCAGGATGAATGGAGTATCGAGTCTTACGAACTTCATCCATAATCCGCCCCCGTAAGTCTCCATAACGAGGGATCCACATTTGCCAGAAGCGGGTTCTAACTCCATGGGTATTCTCTCCCAACTCCACGAACAAACCTCTTATCGTTTCAGAGTTAAGGTGTTCTTCCTTCAACGCCTCATTTTGAAATTCTTTGACCTGTTTCATCACGTCAGAGGTCATCACCAATTGATAAACTTTCACCCGGATTGGCTCGGATCTCTCCTTTCGGCTCAGGGCATCGGCCACTACATTGGCTTTGGCTGGGTGGTAATGGATTTCACAATCATAATCCTTGATCAACTTTAACCACCTCCTCTGCCTCATATTGATTTCCTTCTGTTCGAAGAAATACTTTAAGCTTTTATGGTCTGTGAAGATTGTGCACTTCACACCGTACAGGTAGTGCCTCCAAATCTTTAAAGCAAAGACCACTGCCGCGAGCTCCAAATCATGTGTGGGGTAATTGACCTCGTGGGTTTTCAATTGTTGAGACGCGTAGGCTATTGCTCTCCCACGTTGCATTAATACATAACCCAGTCCCGAGTAAGAAGCATTCGAATACACCACTAAGTCTTCACTCCCCTCGGGTAATGTCAAAACAGGAGCTTGAGTTAATCTTGCCTTTAACTCCTCAAAAGCATCCTCTGTTCTCGACCCCACACAAACTTCACCTCCTTGCGCGTCAATTTAGTCAAAGGTGAGGCTATCTTGGAAAAGTCTTAGATAAACCTTCTGTAGTATCCCGCCAAACCCAAGAAACTGCGAATCTCGGATGGCATCTTTGGAGACTTCCATTGCATCACCGCCTCAACCTTCGTCGGGTCCACCATAATTCCTTCAGAATTCACCACGTGACCCAAAAATTGAACTTCACGCAACCAAAAAGTGCACTTAGAGAATTTAGCATATAGCTTCTCCCTTCTAAGTGTCTCCAACACTTCGCGTATGTGGTTGGCATGTTCTTCATCGCTCTTTGAATAGATCAGGATATCATCAATAAACACAATCACTGATTTGTCTAACATTGACCGACACACTCGGTTCATCAAATCCGTAAAGGCAGCTGGCGCGTTAGTTAGTCCGAAAGACATAACTAGAAACTCGTAATGTCCATAACGCGTGCGAAAAGCTGTCTTAGGAATATCTTGCTCCTTCACCTTCAATTGATGGTAGCCAGACTGGAGATCTATCCTTGAAAACCAACTGGCACCTTGGAGCTGGTCGAATAAGTCATCTATCCTGGCAGGGGATATCGGTTCTTCACTATTAACTTGTTCAACTCTCGGTAGTCGATACACATTCTCATGCTACTATCCTTCTTTTTGACAAACAACACCGAAGCACCCCAAGGAGAGATGCTCGGTCGGATGAACCCTTTGTCCATCAACTCCTGCAATTGAACCATTAGTTCCTTCATCTCAGTCATAGCTAACCGGTATGGTGCTTTGGCAACGGGTTGAGCACCGGGTATCAAATCAATCTGAAACTCGATCTCGCGATCTGGTGGCACACCTGGTAAGTCTTCTGGGAACACGTCCGGAAAGTCACACATAACCGGTACATCAGGCAATTGTGGTACTGATGCGTCCACATCCTTTACGTAAGCCAGGTAGGCGCTACATCCTCGCTTCATGCACTTCTCTGCCACCACCATCGAAATCACCTTCGGAACCGTAGTGACGCGATCCCCGTAGACTGTCATCGAACTTCCATTGCGCCCAATTAATCGAATCATCTTCTTGCGACACACGATGTTTGCCTCATAGGCTGCTAACCAATCCATCGTTAGTACTGCATCAAATCCACCTAGGGAAATCACAAATAGTTTAGCAGAGAACCAATGGCATTCTAATTCTATGTCGCAACCTTCTATCATATCAAAAATTCTGGTAGACTTACCAATAGCAGTTTCTACATCAAATGGCTCATCAATACTTCTACTACTAACAGGCAACTTAGCACAGAAACCAACAGAAATGAAACTCCTACTAGCACCAGAATCAAACAACACAGAGGCACAAGTTTGGTTTACTAGAAACATACCTGACATGACATCGGGGTCTTCCCGGGCCTTCTCTCGCGTCATTGTGAAGGCTCTAGAACTTGCCCTCTGTCCTCCTTCCTCTGCCTTCTTCTTCGTTCCGGAACTCTCTGCCCTTTGCTTCTTGCAATCCCTGTTCACGTGTCCCTCTTCCCAACAGATATAACACCTTAACATCCTACAATCCTTAGCAATATTACCAGGCTTCCCACACTTGAAGCAAACATTTAATCCCATCCTGCATTCTCCGATGTGCTCCTTCCCACACTTACCACATCTCTTCATCCCCGAGCTTGATGACACCACCCTACGGTCATCCATCCTCATTTTCTTGTTACTTGGGGTGAATCCACCACGCCCAAACCGTTTCCCGCTCTAGTTCTTGTCACCACCACCTGTCTTCCTCACCTCAACCACCGCCACCTCTCTTTCATCGTAAAGCCTCCCAGCCAGATCCACTGCCAACCTAAATGTGCTTGGTCGGGCAATAATCAAATGCCTGCAGATATCAGCTGGCAATCCCTACACATAGCTCTTAATCTTCCTCGACAGCGGCGTCACCTGATCCGGCACCAACCTCGCCATCTCATTAAACTTGGTAGTGTACTATTGGTGTGTCATGGTGCCCGCCTCTAGCTGTAAGAACTCCTTCTCAATCTTATCGAGTTCTCGGTGAGGATAGAATTCCTCAATCACCATTTTCTTCAACTCTCTCCACTTCATTCTCCCGATGACCCTGCTGCCCTCGGCTTGGACAATATTGTCCCACCAACACAGAGCTGAGTCAAGAAACGAGTGAGTGGCAAACTTCACCTTCTGGTCCTCCCTGCACTCACTAATCTCTAACACTGCCTCCATTTCTCTTACCCAGCGGTGGGCAGCGGCAGCATTACCGTTGCCATCAAAAGTAAAGGGTTTGCATCGTTGGAATGCCCCATAACTACACCCCTTCATGGTTTCCCGCACTTCTACCTTCTCTTCATCACTGGAGGCTGCCATCCCAGCGTTCAGTTCCTCCTTCTCACCATCATTCTCCCTTCTCCCAGCCGTCTTCCTTCTCTCCTCCTCTTTCTCCTTCTTTTAATCCTCTCTCACAGCACGGATGACTTCAGTCACTACAGACGGTAGGATCGTCTGCATGACTTGGTGAACCTCCTCAACCACTGCCTCTTTCACTGAGGCCCTCAAGTTAGCACTCTATTCACCGCCCTCTGGGTGATGAAGCTCAGGCTCAGCTGGAGCCGTCTCTGCAGTCTTAGTCTTGTTCCTTGCTGTCCGTGGTCTACTACCACGACCACCCCGTGTTCCACCTCGAGAAGCCTTAGATGATCTTCCACCTGCCATCCTCTAAACACTATAAGATTCAAACACCAACACGGTCATTCAAGGTAATAGTTCAGTTTATGTCAAGTATAGTAAGTCCCTAATTATAGTGGCCAGTTGTGATTAGCCACTTATTTTACTCTTCATCCCCCGAGCATTTTCTATCCTGACTACATTAGTATTCAAATCTACTAATATCACATAAATCAAATAGCACACGCACATAATACCGGTTAATATTAAGAAAGAAATACCTGATGGCACGTAGCTACTCGGGCTGGCATCCCTCCATTCGGTCCCATTCTCAGTTTAAGTTTAGGTTTCCGAAAATATTTACCCATTTTTCTTAAACTTTGGCTCTAATACAAACTTGTAAGGCCCCGTTCCCGGGGACCTCACAGTTGGACAATCATAGCATTATTATATAAAACAATAAACATTTCATAAAACATCGCAGCGGAATTGAGTTAACAAAAACCATTGATGCATATAATTACTGTTGCAAAATAATACGTCATAGTAATTTAGAGTTACAAAATAATCACTTAGTTGCATTATAATACAAAAAAATCATTAAGCATGAACGGACGCCAGTCTTGCCTCGACGAGTGGCATCCCCGAGTGCCATCCTCAGCAATAATTATCTGCCAACTGAAAATGCATAAAAGTCAGCGTTGCTAAGTGAGTTCTAATTTTAAAAATATAAAAGTACCTCATATGATTTGTATACGAAAATATCCCTTTTTGAATAAAATACATTACTTTCGTATGCGAGCACGCATCATACGTACATTCAGATAATATTCATAATTATCATCATTATCTTTCCCATTCTTCCTTTCATTATTATCTTTCACATTCCTTTCGGACCAATGTGCAATACCCAGAACATTGTGCAGTAAGCTGGTGCTGGGCCTGAGGTCTATAAATAGACCCCGAACATTATGCACTAAGCTGACCAAGTCACCTGGGGCAAGCAGCAAGGGTTATGTCAATCTCAAGGATTGACCCTATGTACATCCTTCGGGTTAGCTAAACCGTACACAGTTGAGCTAACGACAACGTGGTCATGCACCTCCATTCAATTTGCTTGCAAGACTTTCATTCTTTCATTATGTTTCACTTTTCATTAATTTTCATCTTTCACTTGGTTAATGGTAATAGTTTATGAGCATAATCACATCACGTAAAGCCACATAATAATACATAATAAGAAACATAAGAACAGCCCAAAAACATGCATAAAATAAACAAATAAAAACACCAAGTCGAACCAGGGTCAAACCCTAAAATTCTAATTTCCCAAAATTTCAGAAAATTTTCTAAGTATTCTAGGCGCATGAGCACTATGCAGGCGTGAATGAGCCCAACACTTAGGCGTCAGGGCACCAACTTGGGCGCATGAGGTATTGTTTAGGCGCATGACTAACACTTAGGCGCCTGAGCAAAATGGTTGGGCGCATGGGGTACTGTTTGGGCTCATGGGTTAACACTTAGTATTTTCAGACAAACTCCTAGGCGCATGGGAACTATTAAGGCGCATGAACCTCACTTAAGTTTTTCTAAGGCAAAATTCTAGGCACATGAGCCCTATTTGGGCGCATGACCAACTGTTATTCATTTTTCAGAATCAAATTCAAACCCAATCTGCATTCTAACATGTTCTAAGCTTATAACTGGCATTCTAAACATCCCCAACACATATGCATCCATAAAACACAATCATACATGCACATATACGTACGGGTACAAATTAAACAGTTGTAAAACATTTTAAATCATGCATTTTCAGCCCCAAAAGTTTAAAAACACATAAAACCGGGGTCTAGAACTCACCTGCGTAGCCAATAAGTAAAACTCCTCCAAACTTGAGTGCACAAGAGTTCAAACCCCTAAAACAAGCCAAAACAAGCAACCGGACACAAAAAACACAAAAAAATCGGTTTCATGGTTGAAAAACCCAACAAAACCGAGCCAATTATGCAAAGAATTGTTCACCTTCAAAAATAATCAGCTTCTTCTTCTTCACAAACCAAGAGAAAAGTTCCTGCTTCTTTTCTTTCTTCTTTGTTTGTCGAAAGCAGAATATGGTATGTGAAGTGGGCGGCCATACCTTCAATATATATTAAAATATTGAATGTTGTACTCTTTTACACTTAGCCCCCTTCCACTTTTGTTCTTTTTTCCCCTTTTGCAAGATACTTTCATTTTCTTTTATTTTGACAAAATTTTCGGGTGTTACATGTGTTCACATCATTCAAGTGATAGACAAGCTGCATGCCAAAGCATACAAAAGAATAAAATTTAAGGGTGGTCAGCTTATGGGATCTGAAATTCCCACTATTACTAAGCTCAGAATGTCTATTCAAGATGAACTGGAAGTGGTTTCTAACAACAGTGTAGTGGCAACACTGACCACTGAAGAGGACATTATTGGTCTGAATTACAAAACATTGAAGAAAATTGGCAAAATGAAGATTAAGTATCCATATCAAGATCAAAGGGGAGTTGTTGGATACTTCAATACAAAGATTTTGGCCAGAGTTCAAGAACTGAGAGTTCTGAACAAATGATTACAAGAGGCTAAACCTAAGGGGGAATATTGTTAGTACTAGATTCAATGTATAGGTTTAGTTGACTTAGTCAACTATTGTAATAAATCATTTTAAATCTCTTTTTGATAATGTAATGCATGATTTATAAGTTAAGTCAAATTATTATTTGTGTTGATTTCATATAATTGCAGGAAAACATCATACTTGGTCAATTTGGAAAATTGACCAAGTGCAAGAACTTCTGCGGATGAACAGGTTTGTTCTTCCGTAGATGTTCTGCGGAACCTAAGAACCAAGTCAACATGCATCCGTATATCTCCAGCGGAAGCACAACAACATCTGCTGAACTAGTCCAAAGATCAAGTGCTGCTGCTGAAGAAGAGCTTGCTCCTGAGGATGAAGTTCAAGATGATCAGAGATTCCTACAGAAGAACAACTTTCTACAGAAGACCAATTTCCTACGGAAGACCAATTTCCTACGGAAAACCAACTTCCTACGGAAGAACAACTTCCTATGGAAGAACAACTTGCATGAGCATAAACATATAAAGTCAACAAGTCAAGCTGACTGAAGTGATGTCATCAGTTACCATCTACGGAAGACTGACTCTGTCAGAGGACTTAGGATGTCACATCAAGAATGTTACAACTGTAACTTTCTTACCATAATAAGGAAAGCTACAGTTTCCATTGTAAAAGGTGAATCCCTCTGCCTATAAATATAAGGCATGGATGCACTCAACTAAAAAGGTGATTGAGTAGGCGATTGAGTGATATCGATACAAAAATAAAGTTTCTCATATTCATAGAAACGATATCAATTAATCAATCACTCAAAATAGCAAAACATAGCAAAACATCAAGAACACCAAGAACATCATTGGAGATCACCAGATCATCCAAGTATCAATAGTCATTGTAATCAATTTATTATCAATGAAAACAAATTGAAACAATCTTTATATTGTATTATATTATTCTGTTTTCAATTTGCTTCATCTGTTCTTAGTCGATTTCAATTTCATAAACAATTAATTAGAAAAACAAATATTGATAATTCCATGATCTTTATTTGCTAAATCAAACTAATAATTCCTATTTCAATCCTTGGATTCACGCATTCCAATTTACACTAATGACAATGGAGACTTAGTGCCGAAGCCTGAGCATCTATGGGATGAGGAAGACATGAAAAAGAGAGAGCTTGATGACAAAGCATATGCTACCATCACTATGGCGCTTACAACTGAGATAGCCCAGAAATTCAAGGACTACAGGAAGGCAAAAGATTTATGGGATGCTATGGAAGAGCAGATAATGGGAAACAAAGACATGCGGGAAAGCAGGAAAGGCATGCTTAACCAAGAGTTCAATATGTTCAATCATATTCTTGGTGAAACTTTAGAAGCCCAGATATCTAAGTTCGTCAAACTCATAACCAAAATGAAGAGTGCAGGGATTGCACTGGAGAACATTTCAGTGAACAAGAAGTTGTTGAATTCACTACCGTATAGCTAGAACAACAACTGGACTACTATCAAGAGAACCAAAGATTTGTTTACCCTATCCCTAAGCGATCTAATCTCGACCGTCAAGTCCTATGACATGGATGACAAACAAAGGGCTACCAATTATATCAACATAATGGAAGCTGAGGCATGTGCATTGTATGCCAAAATGGCTAGTAATCCGTATTACTATGTCAGCTACTCCCAGTTGTGTCAGCAACAACAACAATTAGCATCAGGTCATTCAACTATCAAGGATCAATCTTTGCCTCAAGTTCAACCATTTATCCTATCCTATCCTTAAAGTCAATCATCTCAACCTATACAATAAGCATTTGTTTTCAATTCCCAACCAAACAAGCAGACAATTTAGATTGTAGAAGAACACCTTGTTTTTTCACATCATTCATGAACAACTATGAAGCTTTCTTTGTTGGAAGACTCAATACACCCAACATCATGGTTGATGATTTGCAACAAGTCAACCCAGATGATGTAGAAGAGAATGACATCAAATATCAGATGGCGACGGTGGTGTATCGTGCAAAGAAGTTTGCAAGGAGAACTGGGAGAAAAGTTTTTGGTCTTAACAACTCTAGCAAAATCAAGTTTGACAAATCAAATTTGAGATGTTACAATTGTGACAAACCCGATCACTTGCTAGAGAATGCACTGAGGGAAGGTCTATTCAAGCTGATAATGGAAAGAAGATAGTCATGGTGGAGGTTGAAACTAAAAGAGATAAGACTAGTACATCTAATACCAAAGCACTGGTATCTCAGACCGAAAGAGTGTATGACTGGTCCGACCAGATGGAGGTGTTAGATATGAAGCTTTCTACTGCCCTGTCAGCAAAAATACAGAGTGTTGAAGATCGAGTTGAAGAGAATGTGTTGGCTGAGTTTGTGTCTGAAAAGTTGCTAGAAGGAGTGTTTGAGAAAGTGGAAATAAAGAAGGTTGAAATTATGAATTAGAATGCTGAAAAAGTAAAGAAAACAGCTGTTGAGTTGACTCCATCTTATTCAAACAAGGTCAATAAGAAGGAAGTTGAGATGAAAGAAAAGACGATTGAGATCACTCCAGTCAAAATTGAAAAATCTGTTAATGCTGTTGAGTTCACTCCAGCATCTGCATGTGATGACAAGAAAAATGCTGTTGAGATCACTCCAGCAAACAAAGCAGAAGAGAAGATTGTGTTAAAGGCCTTCATGGTGCAAGTTGTGCCTGAAGAGACAAAGAAGAAAGAGGAAATTAAAGAGGTACATTCTAATCTTTGTTCTGATAATTGCATAGAAAATGTAAACAGATATAGAGTTCACAACGAATGCTTGATCTTGGAAGTTGAAAAACTTCAATATCAAGCTCGTAAATACAAATCTGATTAGAAATTTTTTAAAGAAAAGATAGATGGTTTAAACAAATCAATTTATCAATCAAAACTAAATCTTTATCATAAAGAGTGTAATATAAAAGATTTGACTGCACATAATGATGAACTATCTTTAGAAATTAACAAACTTAACAGTGAACTCTTATCTGCAAAATTAGTTGTTGAAAATTTTGAGCTTTCATCGAACATGGTTGATGGTATAATCAAGTCTCAGATGACACAGAAAATTAATGGTGGTAAAAATAGAGTTGGTTATTCTAATATTGCACCACCAACTAATCATGATTATACATCTTTGCCTTCATCAATTACAACTCCTGATGACGAGACCTATGGATTAGGTTTTCAACCAAACAAAGAGTTCACACCTTCAGTCAATGTTTCACTGACTGTTGGCCCTGTCACAAAAAATGAAATTAATATTAATTCTGATAATTTTTTTGTAGAAAGTGTGAAGATAGAAGGGTTGATTGAAGAGTGGGAGAAGGATGAAGAAATAGACTTTAAGGAAAGTAAGATTTGTAAAGAAAAACAATCTTGTAATTCATCATCTGTCATAAATGAAAGATCTGTAGTTTTTATTAATTCAAATGTATGTTCAAAAATGTCAAATAAAGAAAAGAAAAAGGAATCAAAAATAAACTTTAAGAATAAAGAAAGTAAACGTGTCACAACATCCATATCTGACTTGAAAACTGATTTCAAGAATAGATTTGTTTCTATAGGCAACATTAATAAGGAGGATCATATTTTTAAAGAAACCAATGCTAGTTTTTTTTAAAATAAATCTTCTATTATTGCTAACTTGGAGAAACAAAATGTGTTTAAAACAGGTTTGAAAGACACTGGTCCTCCTCCAGTGCAGACGATTCATAAGGATAAAGCTACAATTCATGCTACACCAGCATTAGTAATGAATCTAAAAGCTAGGAAAAATACCTCAATTTCTCTGAAATCATCTCGAATAATTCATAACGAGAAAAAGGAAAGAAAGACTGTTAAAGAATCAAAAGGCCATGGACATACTAAGGCCAGATTCTATGATAACTATGGAAGTTATCCAAAACAGTTCGTGCAAACCATACAAGCGTCAAATACATATCATAAAATATGTTGTTATGTGTGTGGAAAGCCAAATCACAAGGCTAGAAATTGTCATCATCAACATCAATTAACAAGCAAACAGAGATTTCATAATTCAATTTCAAACAATAGAAAATGTTTCTTTGTAAATGCAAATTTAAAGAAAACTTAAATAAGTCAAATTCTTTTGCTAAAACCAAAAGTGATTTAAACAAAGAAAAGTCAACAGTAAAATCTGTACAAGTTGATGATAGCCATTCCACCACACCACCAATCAAACAAGTTCAAAGATGGAAAGTTAAAGACAAATCCACTGAGCCTATTGTTATTAATAAATGTAACACCCGAAACTTCGGTCAAAGTAAAAGTATTTGGAAAGAAAGAAAGAAGAGCCAAAGATGAGGGGTGTTTTGTGTAAAAGTACACAAAAGTCAAAAAAGGCACTTTGTATGGGCATGGCCGCCCATATCACCCCGCTGTTGCTTTTCTTTACGGCTGAAAGGAGAAGAAGAGGAAGAAAACTGAATCCTCTCGGTTTTAGAGTGAGAAGGAAGCTAAAATCATCTAAGGCGAGTGTTCTCTTGTATAATTGGTTCGGCTTCTCGGTGGTTTCACCCTTAGGAACCGATTAATAAGTGTTCTATGTGTTTTGGTATTTGTTTTGTTTGTTTTAGGTGTTTGAACTCTTGTACAAGCAGGTTGGGAGGAGTTTTACTTGTTTGCTACACTAGGTGAGTTCTAGACCCCGATTTCTATGTGTTTTAAACTGTTTTAGGGCTGAAAATGCATGGTTAAAATGTTTTACACTTGAAATATGTTTACCCGTATGTATATGTATGTTTATACTTGTGTTCTTTGGTTGGTTAGGTGTTATTGATGCTTAGAATAATATGTTTAAGCTTAGGACAGGTGATGAAACAGGTTTGAACTGATTCTGAAATGTAGAAATGCACAACAGGTAATCATGCGCCCAAACAGGGCCCATGCGCTTGGGATTTTAGTGAAAATATGCCTAAGTGCAGGCCATGCGCCCAAACAGGGCCCGTGCGCCTGTAAATTTCCTTAGAAAATCCTAAGTGGGGGTTCGTGCGCCCCAATAGGGCCCATGCTGTTGGACCAAAAGAACCAATGAGCCTGATCAGAAAAACCTTTAAGTCCCACGGACATTACAACAACTGAAGTAGTCTGCAACAGCTGAAGACATCAGCTGATAACAAGGTCTGAAGACAAAGTCTGAAGCTAAAGAGCTGAAGACAAAGTCTGAAGTGAAAGAGCTGAAGACAAAGTCTGAAGTGAAAGAGCTGAAGACAAAGTCTGAAGTGAAAGAGCTGAAGACAAAGTCTGAAGTGAAAAGCTGAAGACAAAGTCTGAAGACAAAGTCTGAAGACAAAAGCTGAAGACAAAGACTGAAGACCAAGTTTCAGATGATTGTCACAACAGCTGAAGAAGACCTCTTCAGTAGTTGTGATGGTTTCCTTTCAGTAGTTGTAGTTTCTTTCTGTACTTGTAGTTTCAGTAGTTTTATGTTTCTTCGTGTACTTAGAATAATCTGAGATGTTCTCAGTTGTTGTGAACATTCTCAGTAGTTTGCTTACTTTCAGTAGTTTGTAATAATTCTGTTAGATGTCACTATCAAGTGACATCAGCAGACGTCACATTCCTATATATAAGGAATGCTGACCTAATTGTAATCGGTGCAGCTTAGGAAAACCTAGCAGCCGCCATACCGAAGCATGTGTGCATGAATGTTATTATCCCTTTGCAGAAAACCCTATTTCTATATAACCGTGTACTGTTCCATTGAATATTTATTGTGTTTTGCTATATTTGCTTAATTCTTGCTCTAATTCCGCTGTGATTCAACTCTAATTGATCAAACTTAGATCACTGATCCTAACAAATGGTATCAGAGCGGGTTAATCATTGATCGGTTTAACAATTGATCATTGAAACTGCTATTTTGATATCTATAGTTTGATCGAATTAGCATATGTGCAAGAATGGTTATAAAGATTGATTTTCTGCTGCTTCTGGTTATTTAATTTGAGTTTCTTCTTGGTTCTTATTGAGTTTGTTGTGTTTTTGTGCTAAATCTTTTGAAACTTGATTGATTTGGTTTGAATCTGAGAATGACTACTCCATCTAATGATCCTCACAATACTGGCTCCTCAACCAAGCCTCCGATGCTGGTTAGGAGTGAGTATAACATATGGCAACGAAGAATGCTCCATCACCTGTCTGTTAACAGTTCAGGTTGTTGGACATCTGTGGTTCACGGTCCACACAAGCCTATGGTGAACAATCCGGAGACCAATCAAATGGTTCCGAAGAAGAAGGAGCAATACTCAGATGAAGATCGTAAACTGTTTGAGATTGATGCTAAAGCCCATGGAATTCTGGCCATGGCACTGCCGAATGAAATCTATTCTGGGCTTATGCATCATGAAACTGCTCATGACCTCTGGAATGCTTTGAAGGAACAATTCGGAGGAACTGATGAGGTCTTAGCAAACAACAGAGAAATCCTCGCCCAACAATATGAGACATTCTCTCATAGGAAGGGTGAGACACTGACTCAACAGTTTGAGCGTTTCTCCTGCTTGATCTCTGAGCTGAAAATGGTCAAGCATGAGTATACTAACAGCCAGATGAACAACAGATTCCTCAGATCACTGCCTGAGAGATGGGACACATACACCATTGTCCTACGCTCCAGTGCAAATCTGGATAGCCTATCTCTCACCCAACTCCATGGGAAACTGCTTACATTTGAAAGAGAGATAGAGCAGAAAAGGAAACTGGCATCATCAGGAAAGCTCTCTGATGACTTTGTACCAGGTAACACTGCCTTGGTCGGTCATGAGTCAGAATATGCTGGATCAGAAAGTCATTATGATGAGCATATAGATTTCTCTTCAAACAGTTCTGATCATGCATTTGTTGGTGTTGACAGTCATTCTGGGTGTAATAGTGATAATTTATGCTTTATCATGGATGATTTGCAGGGTATTGCTGATGATGATTTAGAAGAGATGGATATTTTGAGCCAAATGGCCCTGATCAATATCAGATCTCAAAAGTTCTACAAGAGAACTGGTAGGAAATTTCCAGGACTCTCTGGCAAAACCAAAGTTGGTTTTGACAAGAGTAAGTTGAGGTGTCACAAATGCCACAGGCTTGGGCACTTTGCAAGAGAGTGTAGATCAACTGGATCTAACTCCTCTGCACCCTTTGTGACCTTTCCAAGCAATAGTTCACAAAACAAAGGGCAACATCCTGCTAGTTCTGGTCATCACTCACAACCTCAATCTCCTGCATACTTTGTCCCTCAGGGTCCAATGCCATATCCTTATCCCTGCTATTACATGCCACAGCCAAATCCAGTTCATGTCCCTATAGCACAACAACCTCAAGCCCTACCTGAGCCTCAACCATCTCCATCACAATCTCAACCTCATCACAGCTTCTTCACACCAGGAGTTGTTGACTGGAGCAGCTTACCAGATGATCTTTCTGGTTTCAATGAGCAATTATCTGCTGGTGCTGGTCAACATGGTGGTGAACATCCTTTTGGGAATCTTGCTCTCATGGCCCTGGAGTCTACTGAGGGTTCCTGCTCAGATGCTTCATCTTCACAGGTAACCCAGATATCTTCTGAGGCTAAAGCCAAGTTATGTTCTGAATCATGCATAGCTGCCTTTGTCTCTATTAGAGAGGCAAATGTAGCTTTAATCAATCAAAATCTTGAGCTTGAGAAAACTATTTCCAAAAGAAAAGATGAGTATGTGTCTGCACTTAATGACAAAGATGATGAGATTTACAAGCTTAAATGCCAACTTAATGATGAAAAGGCTAAGGTAGAGGTCATACTCGAGAACCACAGAAGTCTCAAAGAGACACTTGCAGCTACCCAAGTTGAGTGTGACCGCTGGGTAACATCCTGCAAGGGATTTGAAATGCTTCTCAGCAAGCAAACAGCTTCAAATGTGAAGTTTGGAATAGGTTACAATCATACTGCACCACCTACTGATTTTACTTCAAAATAATAGTAAAATCTGAAGGTGAAAGTAATTTCCAAACCACATCATCATGTGATTCATCCTCAAATGATAATACAAAATTAGAGGATGAAGTCAGTGTTAAGATCTCAGCAAATCAATTGCCTGATGGTTTAAATGCTGATAAACACATGAAGCTGAGAAATTCAGATGTTGTTCCTCAAAGTACTCCAAGTACTGAAGGGCAAGTCACAACATCTGAAAAGCATTTCAAATCTGATGAAATAAAAGGATTAACAACTGCTGAGGAATCTATCATACGGTCTTTCAGGACGGATAGAGAACAGCTGAAGAACAAGTCTTCAGTTGTTACCGATCCTTCAGTACTTAACACAAGTACTGAAAGGAGGAAAGTACTGAAGATCACACCTTCAGTAGTTTCCACTTCAGCAGTTGATCAATCCAAGATGAAGAATAAGCCATGTGAAATATGTGGTAAATTCAATCATCTATCTGATGAATGCTGGTACAAAAAGGGTTCCAAACTCAACAGAGATAAGCTCATTAAAGAAGAGATAAATAAAATGAAAAATGAGTTTGAAACCAAGTTTGTACCACAGTCATCTCAAACTGATAAACCCAAGGCCTCACCAAAATCCAAAAAGAAGGATGGGGTTTATCAGAAAACAGCTGATAGTGTTCCTCATGATAAACATCAGACGAAGTCTGTGAATTTCAAGAAGGAGGAAATGGTGGGTCACAGGAACTCATCAAAAACAAGTACTGATGTGTCAAATGAGCTGAAGGCTTTAGCAACAAATCAGACACAACTTGTTATGATGGTTCAGCATTTGTTGGGGAGAGTTAACCAACTAGATGCACCTGTGATCAAACCACTGAAAAGGAAATCCAAGCCCAAATCTAAGAATTCCATTTCAGCACCATCTCCACCTTCATCAGCTGTTAATCATGAGAAACAAGTTATGGTTAAATCTGTTGATGAAAACAGACCCAAAACCAAAAAGGTTTGGGTCTCTAAAGCTAACTAGTTTCTTATGATAAATGCAGGGTTCTTCAGCATGCCAAAGAAGCATCTGGTATGTAGACAGTGGAGGATCTATGCATATGACTGGGAGCAGTTCTCTTCTTAATGACTACTCTCAAGGAAAGAAGGGATTTGTCTCATTTGGAAATGATGCTAAGGGTTACATCATCGGGAAAGGATTTGTGTCAAATGGAGAAATCAGATTTGATGATGTTAACCATGTGGAGAATCTCAAGTATAATCTACTGAGTGTCAGTCAGATGTGTGATAAAGGGCATGTTGCACTTTTCACAAGCCAGAACTGCCGGATTCTGTCTTCCAAAGTTCTGAGGCTGATTGACAAGGTATTGGATGAACATACTCTCCTGAAGGCCAACAGGATAGGAAGAGTATATGCCTTGGATTTGTCAAAGAAGATTGCGTTAAAAGGTCATCCTTGCCTGTTCTCCAAGGCCTCTCCTCAGGAATCTAAACTGTGGCATAGAAGGCTGGGTCATGTTAATCTCAAAAACATGAATCAGCTGATCCACAATAGTTTAGTAAGAGGTCTACCAATAAAGGAGTTCCTCTGTGATGAAACCTGCACTGCTTGTTTAAAAGGAAAACAACACAAAGTCTCATTCCCTCCTATAGAAGAACCAAAGTCCACTGCCTGCTTGCAATTACTGCACATGGATCTCTTTGGTCCTGTGAGAGTAATGAGCATGGCAAAGAAGAAATACTGTCTGGTAATTGTGGATGATTACTCCAGATTTGTATGGACCTTCTTCTTGCATTCAAAGGATGAGGCTGCTCAGACAATTATTAACTTTGTGTTGTATGTTGAGAAGCAGTATTCCCTATCAGTCAAGTGTATAAGAAGTGATAATGGAACTGAATTTAGAAACCATACACTTGATGATTTCTACCTTTCAAAAGGAATCAAGAGGCAGTATAGCATCCCAAGGACTCCAGAACAAAATGGAGTAGTGGAGAGAAAGAACAGGACCCTAATTGAAGCTGCAAGGTCCATGTTGGCTGACTCTGGTTTGCCACTGACCTTTTGGGCTGAAGCTGTCAACACAGCATGCTATGTGCAAAATAGAGCTTTAGTGAATCAGAGGTTGATGAAGACTCCTTATGAAGTTCTACATCATTTGGCTCCTCTAATTTCATTCTTCAGAGCATTTGGGTGTCCTTGTTACATTCTCAACACAAAGGATCAACTCCAAAAGTTTGATTCTAAGGTGGATGCAGGGTATTTTGTTGGGTACTCATCCACTTGCAAGGCTTACAGAGTGTTCAACTGTAGAACAAAGATGGTTGAAGAAACCTTGCATGTGAAGTTCAATGAATCTCCTAAGGACAAAATCCCACAAAACCCTGTGGAGTTGTTTGATCTGGACATACTGCAATATGTTCCTTATCAGCCTCCAGCTGTTGCAGATCATGTGAATTCATCACCTTCTGCAGCTAGTCATCCATCTGGTGGTACTGATGTTCATGATGATCCCAGTACTCACCTATTCAAGTTTAGTGATCAACTGCCTGAGTCTACTCAACTTGATGTTCCTGTAGCTTCAGTAGCACCATCCACAACAAATGCTGATGAGATTTCTGAATCCTCTACTTCATTTGACCTGCCATCTAACACTTGGTTTCAAGAATCTGGATCAACATCTGTTGCTGCTGAGCGTGCTACAAACACTTGCACAGATCTCATAGTGTATCAAGAGCTGAAGAATCACCCAACGTCTCAAATCATTGGTGATATCAATGCTGGTGTCTCAACTAGAAGTCAATTGTCCAACTTCTGCTTCTATGCTCTTTTCATCAGTCAGCAAGAGCCAAAGAACTATCATATTGCATTAAGAGACAATGGATGGGTTGATGCCATGCAGCTTGAGCTTCTTCAGTTCAAAAAGCAGCAAGTGTGGGAACTGGTTCCTCTACCCCCAGGTAAGTGTGCAATAGGCACTAAATGGGTGTTTAGGAATAAAACAGATGAAAATGGGCAAATTGTCAAGAACAAGGCCAGACTGGTTGTCCAGGGGTTTTCACAAGAAGAAGGTATTGATTATGATGAAACCTTTGCCCCTGTAGCCAGACTGGAGGCAATTAGATTGTTCTTAGCCTATGCTGCATTCCACAATCTTAAAGTTTTTCAAATGGATGTCAAAAGTGCATTTTTATATGGTAAAATAAAAGAAGAGGTTTATGTGTGTCAACCACCAGGTTTTGAGGATAATAAACATCCTGATTGGGTGTATAAACTTGATAAGGCTCTTTATGGGTTGAAACAAGCTCCTAGAGCCTGGTATGAAACACTGTCAAATTTTCTTCTTCAGAATAATTTCACTAGAGGCTCCATAGATAAAACTTTGTTCATTAAGAAAGTGGGTCAGCATAAGCTCCTTGTTCAAATTTATGTTGATGATATTATTTTTGCTTCCTCTGATCCACAGTTGTGTGATGCATTTACAAAGTTGATGCAACAAAAATTCGAAATGAGTGCCATGGGAGAATTACAGTTCTTTCTAGGTTTGCAAATCAAACAAAAGGCTGATGGAACTTTCATTCATCAGTCAAAATACACAAAAAGTCTTTTGGCAAAGTTTGATTTACAACACTGTAAGCCCTGTTCTACTCCCATGTGCAGCACCACACAACTGGATGCAGATCAGAAAGGTAAAGCTGTTGATGAAACACTTTACAGATGTATGATTGGGTCCTTGATGTACTTAACAGCTTCTAGACCAGATATTATGTTTGCAACTTGTGTTTGTGCTAGATTTCAGGCTGCTCCTAAAGAGTCTCATTTGATTGCAGTCAAGAGGATCTTTAGATATCTGCAAGGTACTCAATCTCTAGGTCTTTGGTATTCCACTGGGCACTCTTGCAAATTAGTTGCTTTTTCTGATAGTGACTATGCAGGGTGTAAATTAACTAGAAAATCAACTTCTGGTGGATGTCAATTCCTAGGCAACTGTTTGGTTTCTTGGCAGAGTAAGAAACAAACATCTGTTGCTACATCCACTGCTGAAGCCGAGTACATTGCTGCTGCAAGTTGTACATCTCAGGTACTCTGGCTTCAGAATCAATTACTGGATTATGGCATTACAGAGACTAAGACTCCATTACTAATGGATAGTGCTTCAGCTCTTTGTATTGTCAAGAATCCAGTCCAGCACTCTAGGACCAAACATATTGAGATCAGACACCATTTTATTAGGGATTGTTTTGAAAAAGGTCTGATTGATCCAAAGTTTGTTCCTAGTGCTGATGAGCTTGCAGACATATTTACTAAGCCTTTGGACAGTTCAACTTTCCAAAACCTAGTGTTAAGGCTTGGTATGCTGCAGCTAGAATAAGTGACAACTACTGATGATCTCAGTCAACAAGTACTGATGAGCATTCGTATACTACTGTCACAAATAAGTACTGCAGTTCTTTTATCCTCAGTAGTTTTCATAACTACTGAAGACTAAATTACTTAAAAGTACTGAAGTACTCATCTGTTGAAAAAACTGATGTGGTTACAACTACTGCTGTAGTTACAACTGCTGATGTCAGAATAACAGATAAGTACTGATGACCTATGAAACATCTGAAACTCAGACAAAGTCTGATGAAGTGTTGAGGTCAGAATGAAACAGCTGATGAGCTAAGAATTGACGACAACAGCTGATGAGAAAATTTTCTCTTCAGTTGTTTCTACAACAGCTGCTTCACTTCAAACAACTGAAGCCAAAACCATGTCTTCAGTAGTTTCACAACTACTGATGACTAACACCAAGTCTTCAGTTGTTACAACACCTGAAGCCAAAACCATGTCTTCAGTAGTTTCACAACTACTGATGACTAATACCAAGTCTTCAGTTGTTACAACTTCTGAAAGTTAAAACCAGGTCTTCAGTTGTTTTCAAACAACTGATGACAGCACCAACACTTTCAGTCGTTTTATATCAGCCTTTTTCTACCCTATAAATACCTAAACCTACTTTCAGACGTTTCATTAGCCGTTTTCCGTCCTTCACTCTCTCACAATGGCGACCATGAAACTCAAACCCAGACACAACTGTGTTGCCTACCTCTCGAAATCGGCCTTCTGGAACAAATTTGATAACGCCATCGATCTTATGGTAGATTCCCAGTACCGAACCGCGTTTCTTCTGAATCCTACCATATACCCCGATTCCCTAAGCCAGTTCTGGACCAACGTCTCTGTGCAAACTAGTGAGAATGATAGCCAAATCACTCTCCAGTCGTTGGTCAACCAGAAACAGGTGGTCATCACTCCGGACATCATTCGACAAACCCTAGATCTACATGATGCCACCTGTGTCACAGAATACCCGAAAGGCACAACCGATATGTCTTTCATCAACAACGGGTATGAAGGAGACTTAAGTGCTACCACCATTCTGAAGAAGCACTTCCATGATGCTGAACGTCTTATATTCCACATGGTGAATGTCTGCCTTGCACCAAAAACCTCCTCATGGGATCAAATGTCTTCCCGATGGCAACAGGTATTATACTCTATCTTTGAACGACAAACTTTAAATTTTTCTGAGATAGTGTTTATGGAACTAAAGGATCTGGCCTTGAAACCTGTGGCAAACAGATGGATATTATATCCCAGGTTTCTCATGGCCATAATTTTAACACAGCTAAAATCAGACGGCCTTGTTGGCCTTGGAGTCCCTGCTCCGGCTGTATTGCCTGAAGTATACTCCAGGCACAACTCTGACCCTACAATGAAAGGGGCTGCCCGGCTGCTCAAACCCAAGCAGCGGGAACCCACAGCCTCCACTTCCAGATCCAAAGTCCCCACCAAACCCAAAACCAAAAAGCCCAAAAAGGCTACTCAGGGAGATGAGTCCCCTGAGGATGCCCCTGTAACACCAATACAGGAAACACTTACTGGTTCTAACCCCCCAGTAGTGTCCAAGACTCCACCAACCCTAGCCGCTCAGGCATCCTCTCAACAGGATCCTGATGCAACCATAATTGGGGATACCACAATGCTGGAACCTATCTCAATTGAGAAGGTTACCATTGAAGAGCACCAGTCACCCCGGGTGCAATCTGCTTCAACCTATCTCCAAATGCAACCGCCCCTCAAAGCCCAACATTTATTGTTGCACAAGTGTTGAGTCAGCTGCATTCCTCTCCTCCTCCCCAGACACCAATTACAATGGGGAGAACCTCAACAGCTGAGGAAGAGGACCAAAATGCTGCTGATAACCCACAGCACAGGGGTTATAATGTTCAATCTCCCCGTGTAGAGGAGGAGGTTAGAACATCTGGTGAGGCTGCCACTTCTACTGATTCAGCAAATGAACAGGATGAAGTTGGTAACATCTCTAAGACCTCACCAGAGGCAACTGCCGATGAAGGACTCAGTCCTGAGGCAGGAAGTCCCCAGAACCAAGAACAAGGGGCACATGCTACAACTGATCTACACTCAGGGCATGTACATCCTGATTCAATCAGGAGGTCAGGTGATTCAGCAAAACTGATGATGACCTGGGCTTTTTCTATGATGTCTTAGCCCATAACACAATCCTTGAGGCTGAGGTGAGCAGACTCAAAGAACTGCTTGCCAAAATGTCTCAGGATCAAAGTCCATCTGCCCCAATAAACCCACAGATGGCACCTTCATCTGAAGGTTTCCCAAACACTCCGCCACTTCACTCAACTGAGCCACCAGCCACTGTTGTTGGCACCACCTCTCAGGGACAGAACCCCTCTGAGCAGATGGTTGCTACCTTTCAAAATCCTTACTCTCATCACTCCCATCATCAATGAGATTGTGCATAAAGCCATTGATGAGAGGATTCCTCAAATCTACAAACACTTGTTGATGATGCTGTGCAAAGGAAGCTTTCTGCCATTCAAACCCCTGAACCCAATGCACCCAAAAAGGGGGAGTCTAAGGCAGTGAAAGAACGAAAAAGAAAGAGTGTGGAAAATGAGAAACAAGAGAAAGAAAAGGAAAAACAGCTGATCACATACAAAAGAAAGAAAAGTGCTGAAACTCAAAAGCCTGATGAAGAGAAATCATTGGAAGATCTGATTAAAGAAGCTGATGAAGCTCACAGCAGATCAATGGACAGAATAATAGACCAACTCTTCAGACAGGGCTTTGATACAGCTACATTAGACACTGAGATCAGAAGGCTGGAGATTGAAGAGATACAAGAAAATGGGCCAGTTATAGTGTGATGGAAAGGGAGAGGTTGGAAATAATGATCAGGTTTACTGCAAAATACTTGGGAAGATCATTAATTGAGATTAAATCATGGACCAGAGACAGTATTCTGGCAATAACCACCAGAATCTGTACTTCTGAAGCATTCAACAAGGGGTTAATTATTGAAGCACTAGATGAAGCAGGTGCTGGGAAGAGAACTGATATGGCCAAGCTTTCCAAAGCCAAACTCACCATAAAAATGCTAGATCAGCCTTCCCAAACTCCCTCTCAAAAACAACCAACCCCACAACTCTCCAAATCAACTCAACCCTCAAAACCAACTCCCTTACCCCAAAAACCACCTCAAACCACATCCAGTGATGCACCCAGAAGGAGGAGAAGGGTGTTGAGGATGGTAGAAGATGAAGAAGAAGATGATGAAGAAGATAGTCTGCCAATCTCTGCTGTTCTGAAATTACCTGAGCCCAGAAGTCAACAAATGATCACACCAGACTTTCAGAGGCAAATGGTGAAAGTTAAGATTGAAGAAGAAGAACAGCAGAAACAGCACGATGAGCAACTTTTGAAGATGATTGACAAAGAGTTTCCTCAGTCATCATCTATACAAGCCATGAAGAAACATGCTCAAAGGCTGTATGCTCTCAGGTATACCTTTCAATATCAAAAGGAGAGAGTAAGGATTTGGCCAGACCCCAGGGTTAGTTCTAGAATTCATAAGAAATCCATACCAAGTAGATACAATGGCCAAGTGAGAAAGACCATAGATGCTGCTATTATGTTGGCCATTGTAGTCTCACCCTGGGAAATACTTGAAGACTTCAAGAGAGCCTACAAGTCAAAGATGACCCCTCAAACTCTAATGGAGAACAAAATGGTCAAGAAGGGGTTGTTATACAAGAGGCTTGAAGAGATCAAGAAAAATGAACTCCAGTTGTTATTAGAAGGGACTCACCCAGATGAATTTGCTTACAGAGAGATAACAACTGTTGAGTTGAAAAATGGAAAGACGATAAAGTACTTATCAGAGTACTATGGCCCAGAGTTCTTCTTCGAAGGAGAAGCAGAAGAACTCACTAAGGAGGAACAAGTTGTTCTCCTTGAGGCCTACGTCAGAGAGTCTTATAGACTCATCAATGGGAAGTAGGTTTCATGGTTGGGATAACGGCTCTGTGTCCAGTTCCCCAAGACAGAGTTCCCTTCCATCCTTTGACATTCACATCTACTGAAACCTGTTCCCTGGCCTGTGCTTATCCGATATCTCTAAAGCTGATCAAGAGAGTATTTCTGCCAAGAATAAGTGGGACCTCAATAAGCTTAAAGGTTTTGGCTGCATTGGTTCAGGGGGAGTTTGTTGGACCAAAAGAACCAATGAGCCTGATCAGAAAAACCTTTAAGTCCCACGGACATTACAACAACTGAAGTAGTCTGCAACAGCTGAAGACATCAGCTGATAACAAGGTCTGAAGACAAAGTCTGAAGCTAAAGAGCTGAAGACAAAGTCTGAAGTGAAAGAGCTGAAGACAAAGTCTGAAGTGAAAGAGCTGAAGACAAAGTCTGAAGTGAAAGAGCTGAAGACAAAGTCTGAAGTGAAAAAGCTGAAGACAAAGTCTAAAGACAAAAGCTGAAGACAAAGACTGAAGACCAAGTTTCAGATGATTGTCACAACAGCTGAAGAAGACCTCTTCAGTAGTTGTGATGGTTTCCTTTCAGTAGTTGTAGTTTCCTTTCTGTACTTGTAGTTTCAGTAGTTTTATGTTTCTTCGTGTACTTAGAATAATCTGAGATGTTCTCAGTTGTTGTGAACATTCTCAGTAGTTTGCTTACTTTCAGTAGTTTGTAATAATTCTGTTAGATGTCACTATCAAGTGACATCAGCAGACGTCACATTCCTATATATAAGGAATGCTGACCTAATTGTAATCGGTGCAGCTTAGGAAAACCTAGCAGCCGCCATACCGAAGCATGTGTGCATGAATGTTATTATCCCTTTGCAGAAAACCCTATTTCTATATAACCGTGTACTGTTCCATTGAATATTTATTGTGTTTTTGCTATATTTGCTTAATTCTTGCTCTAATTCCGCTGTGATTCAACTCTAATTGATCAAACTTAGATCACTGATCCTAACACATGCGCCCAAAACTTTTGCCTGATATACCAAGTATAACTTCATGCGCCTGAATAGTGTCATGCGCCCAAGATTTTTCTCTAGTGACTAAGTGTAGTCTCATGCGCCTGAAAGGTTCATGCGCTCAGAATGTAAGCAAAATGCCTAATTGTAGGATTCATGCGCCTGAATAGTGTTAATCGCCTAAGCAGGGCTCATGCGCCTGCATAGTGCCCATGCGCCTATGACACTTAGAATAGTTTCTGGAATTTTGGGAATTCAGAATTTTAGAGTTTGACCCTGGTTTGACTTGATGCTATTATCTGATTATTTTATTTATGTTTTGGGTTGTTCTTGTGTTCCCTATTATATTATTATGTGACTTTACCTGGTGTGGTTTTACTCTTATTCGTAAAGTATTATCTTTAAGAAGTGAAAAGATTAATGAAAGTGGAACATAAAGAACGTAAGAAAGTCTGCAAGCAAATTCACAGGAGGTTCACAACCACTAGGTTGTTAGCTCAACTGTGTGCGGTTTAGCTAACCCGTTGGATGCACACAGGGTCAATCATTGAGATTGAGGGGACCATTTTCGTTGCCCCGGTACTGGAGTCAGCTTTGTGCACCACGGATGGGGTCTATTATTAGACCTCAGGCCCAGTACCAGGTTTATGCGCATTATATGGGGGGTATAACGCTTTGGTCCATATCGAAGTGAAAGATTAAAAGTAAAGGTTCAAGTGAACGACCATGGAAATGGTGAAAAAAGATATTAATATTGATAATGAATAATATTTGAATGTATGTATGACGTATGATCACATACTAAAAAGTAAACAGTATTTTAAGGAGTATTTTTCCTATACAAAATACATAAAGTATTTTCACTATTTTAAAACTAGAACTCACTCAGCAACGCTGACTTTTATGCATTTTCAGTTGGTAGGTAATTTTGCTGAGGATGGCACACGGGGAGGCTACTTGTCAGGGCAGGACTGGCATCCATTCATGATTAATAACATTGTTGTTTTGTAATACGTTCTAATGATCTTTTGTAACTGATAACAAACACACATGTATTACTTAGCAACATAAATTATTATTTAATGAATGGCTTTTAATGTTAATTCCGCTGTCATGCTTTAAGAATTATGTAATTTTTTATTTAATTATGTTGTGATTGACCAACTGTAAGGCCTCCGGCAACAGGGCCTTACAATAAATGTGTTTTCGATGACAAAAGAGAATAATATTGCAAAATGTATCATATTTAGATGAAAACAAAGAGCTCAGGTCAACCATGGCTTGGGTTCCTAAAAATAAATAAATTTGTTCAAATGTGCAGGAACAACCAAGACAAGCTATCAACAGTGTTTGGCATGTAGATAGTGATTGTTCAAGACACATGACTGGTAATATATCTCTGTTAAACAACATACAACCTTACAACGAAGGATATTTTATTTTTGCGGGAGATAAAGGTGGTAAGATTACAAAGAAACGTACAGTGACAAATGGTGTGTTAAGTTTTGAAGATGTCAATTTTGTAGAGGAACTAAAACATAATTTGCTTAGTGTGTCACACCCCGGGCCCAGGTAGGGTGGGACGTCACAGACTAGTAACAAAATATGGCAGCGGAAACAAACCATCGTAAGAGCACAAAAGGAGAGAACATCACATGGCATTACAGTTTTAAAGAAATAACAGGCTAGATGTGGGTCTAGCCACCCATACGAGTGCATGATTCAACAGTACAAATTGTTCCTAACAGTAGTAAATAAAAATAAGCCCAAATTGTTTGAAAATAAGAACAAGCCAATGCCATGGGTCATGGTGCTAGGTCAAGTCTTCTACACAGCTAGACTCCCTTCAAGGATTACCTGAAACATGCTCAAAAGAAATTTGTGTCAACTAAAAAGTTGGTGAATTCAAGTGCTTAAAGTTCAAAAACAAAAGGATTCAAAAGAATCCACATTTGCTTTAAAAATCATAAATCATAATATCATTGTTGTGGGGATCACAATCAACCCTGCACTCAGTCCCGGCTAGCCTCTTCTAAAGTTATGTTACACCGGCTAATCCCGAGGGAAGAACTGAGCCTCATATGGTGAACCATACCTGCCGGATGGTTCACCTTAGTATCTTATTAAAACTTTTCACATGCTACAAACGACCCCACAGGATCTCAGTGTGGTACCCTTCCCCGTTCATCAAGGAAGGCACTGTGTGTGGGGGATTCCCCAAGTAGATCTACCCATATAAAACAAGCGGTTCACACAAGAATTAATGATCGTGATAAAAGAAAAAGCAGGTTCTAACATTTCCACAACATATAGCAGCATATTATAGCATAGAAAAGTTCAGTTTAAACAGAGCAAGCTTCACCCCAAAAACAGTAGTAAAAAGGGAACACTAGAACTCACCTTAGAGCTTCAAGTAACGGGTTCTTCGTGTACTAGGAAGGTTTCAAGTTTAGCACCCTACCAACAAGATTAAGTGTTGAGCCACTAATTCTAAGGTCAAACTAGGTAGATAATAATATGTTAAGGGGTTAAATGTTCAACTAGTTTAGATTTGCCAAGGCTTGTATTAGAAAGTTTCCTTTTATAGTAAGTCATGGTTTCTTATGGATAATATAGGTTTTTACACTATTAGGTCATTGATACTAGTTAAATTAAGATACCAAGTGAATACATGTTCATAGGGTTGTTCTATGGAGTTTTAGCAGAATTTACAGTTTAGCCCCTCAAGTTTCAGAATTTTACAATTTCTACTCTAAAGTTTGTTTCTTTAAATTTAATGGCCTTTTTGACAAAATAAAAGATTTTGGAGTTAAATAATACATCTTAATCAAGTTAAATTTCCAATTTTTATAACTCTAGAATTTAGTTGGTAAACATGTGTTTTTACGTTACCGGTTACGGTGAAACCGGGGGTTTTTAACGGTTAAGTATTAAACCTTATAATTTTATGTCTTAAAAATTGAAGTATTATATTAAGGACTTTTAATAAGTTTTTATAATCTGTTAAGAATGTATTCTTAAGCCCTTTTTTGTTGAAAGTCTCGTTTTTAAGTTCGACCCGTTAAAGCGCGTTTTTACCCGAAACCGATCGCTCGAAATCATGTTTGACCAATTTTTCACCATATTTAAGTATTAAAGTTCTAATCTTACTGAAATAAGAAGTTTCCCATAGATTTTAGGTTTAATCTTGTATTTCCATGAATTTCTTCAGAATATCACTCGGTTAAGGCCCGTTTTTTAATAAAAATTTCATTTAAATTGTTCTTAGACCCATTTAATCACAAATTCGACCAATTTAACTTTTTTAACCTTTTATAGCCTGTAATTCCTTTTAACATGGTTATACCCTATGTCCACATGTTTTCAAGTCAATTTACCACCTTTTCGGGTCCCCGAATAAGTCCAAAATGCCTATAATCCCTACTATTCTAATTTTTCAGATTTTGACAACATTTCATATGCCCAATAACATCCAAAACCTACTGAAAATCAGTTCTAATACACGGATCTAACATGTAACCATAATATAAGCTTGTATTGGGGAGATTTTTACCATTTTAGTCCTTTACACATGTGTAAAACATATTAGTTGTACCCATTCACCACCAAATCATTTAGTAAATTTCAAAACAGGTTGTTAGAAGGTTTGAAAATCATTTCTAAGCAGATCCCAAGCTTTGGTTACGGAGGGTTACAAAGATAAAGTTCATGGGTGTCAAAGTCACCCAAAAGAGGGTTTTCTAGGTGTAAATCGTGTTCCACCCATAGAATGACCAATATATCGAATAAGATACCTTCAAGGATGTTAGAAGCTCCTCGATAACAAGGTGATAGCAGTAAGTTTCTGTTAGAATAAAGAATGTAAGGTTTTTGGTAGATTAAAGAAGGAAAAACACATGACATAGCTTGTTTCGGGTGTGATGAACCTTACTCTTTGTGTGGTTCACGATTGGGAGAGTGTAGAGGGACAAGAATGATCTGTAGATCTTGAAAAAGGCTGGAGAATGTCGAAGTTGCAAGGACCGTGCACCAAAGTTCACAAGGTAGCACCTTCTTGCTTGTTGAGGCTTGGCTAATGATGGTTGCGGTTGTTTTTTCGATTTGGAGGGCTGGAATGGAGAGGAACCATGGTGAATGTGTGTGTTTTCTGCAGGTGAAATCGAGAGGAGAGGGAGAGAAATGAGTGGAGTGTGTTTGTGGGTTGTAAGGAATGGGGGATAGAAGTGGTGGTATGTAGTGGAGAGGAGAGGAGAGGATAGGTGGAGAGGGGCAGCCGCTTTTGGCATGTAGTGGGGGTATTATTTTTAAATTTTAATTGTAAAATGGTATTGTGTAGTATTGTTTTGTGGTGTTGGGTAGTATTTTAGATGGTATCACTTGTTAATTGTTAAACGTTAGGCTTGTATATGTGTGTTTCAACCGTGAATCGTGTGTGTATGCACACACTTTAATTGTTTCAATTAAGATTTAATTTTGCAAGGGTGACTAATTGACTTTCCCGGAACACGGAGTTATTCTATGCTAAGGCTAGATTTGACTAAATCTTCACAAAAAAGCACATGAAATAACAAAATGACAATAATAGCAGTAATAATAGTATCACTAATAATAGTAATAATAGTGATGTTACATTAATATTAATTGTATGGATAATGATGCAGGAGGGGTTAAAGGTTAGAATTATGACCTTGAGGTCGGTTGTTACATAGTGTCTCTCAAATTTTTGACCAAAAGTATTCGACACATTTCACTGATAAAGAATGTCTTATTCTAAAACCTGGCTTTGTAATTCCTAATGAATGGATTTTATTAAGAACTCCGAGAGACAAAGACACATATTTACTAGACGTGAATGGTACACAATCATTTGTAACTGTGTCGTGTTTGTTATCTAAAGCCTCGAAAAGCGATACTTTGTTATGGCATCGTCGTCTTGGTCATGTAAATGTCAAAACTATGAACAAACTAGTTTGAGGAAATCATGTTGAAAGAATTTCATCTAACTGAACATTGTTTGTTATGTTCAAAAGGCAAACAACACAAGCTTTCTCATAAACCAATTGCTCATACCAAAATTGACTCTATTCTTCAATTATTACACATGGATTTATTCGGTCCTGTTATTGTTTTGAGTTTGAGACGTCGTGCATATTGTTTAGTCATTACTGATGATTTTTCTAAATTTACATGGGTTTTCTTCTTAGCAACCAAAGATGAGACACCTCACTTGCTGATAAAATTCATGACACTCGTGGAAAATTAAACGGACAAAACAATCAAATGCATACGCAGTGATAATGAAACAGAATTTTGCAATCATACATTGAATAATAGTACTTATAGTAGTAGTGATGGCAAAAGTATCAGATATCCCAATAGTATCAAATACCAGAGGTATCAGTTGTCAATAGTATCATCGATCCTTAGTTTCTTCAAATAATTAACAAATAAAGTAGTTTCATTTTAGGAAAACCCTTAAACCACTCAAAGAAAATTTTTAAGAATTATAACATTCAATCAAAAGTCCAATTATTGCCTAACGATCCATGCTGGAATTTATGCGTCCGGTAAGTTCATGATTACGTTGATCAAGTGTAATCATCAATTTACCCAACCCGATCATCCCAACACTTTCCATGAGGACGGTCCTAAGGTATCAAGGTTGTAGCCTAGGGTCTACTATGGTATTCCTGACTTCTCTACAACCTTTGGCTCTGACACCAATCTGTCACACCCCGGGCTCAGGTAGGGTGGGACGTCACAGACTAGTAACAAAATATGGCAGCGGAAACAAACCATCGTAAGAGCACAAAAGGAGAGAACATCACATGGCAAATAGTTTTAAAGAAATAACGGGCTAGATGTGGGTCTAGCCACCCATACGAGTGCATGATTCAACAGTACAAATTGTTCCCAACAGTAGTAAATAAAAATAAGCCCAAATTGTTTGAAAATAAGAACAAGCCAATGCCATGGGTCACGGTGCTAGGTCAAGTCTTCTACACAGCTGGACTCCCTTCAAGGATTACCTGAAACATGCTTAAAAGAAATTTGTGTCAACTAAAAAGTTAGTGAATTCAAGTGCTTAAATTTCAAAAACAAATGGATTCAAAAGAATCCACATTTGCTTTAAAAATCATAAATCATAATATCATTGTTGTGGGGATCACAATCAACCCTGCACTCAGTCCCGGCTAGCCTCTTCTAAAGTTATGTTACACCGGCTAATCCCGAGGGAAGAACTGAGCCTCATATGGTGAACCATACCTGCCGGATGGTTCACCTTAGTATCTTATTAAAACTTTTCACATGCTACAAACGACCCCACAGGACGTTCATCAAGGAAGGCACTGTGTGTGGGGGATTCCCCAAGTAGATCTACCCATATAAAACAAGCGGTTCACACAAGAATTAATGATCGTAATAAAAGAAAAAGCAGGTTCTAACATTTCCACAACATATAGCAGCATATTATAGCATAGAAAAGTTCAGTTTAAACAGAGCAAGCTTCACCCCAAAAACAGTAGTAAAAAGGGAACACTAGAACTCACCTTAGAGCTTCAAGTAACGGGTTCTTCGTGTACCGGGAAGGTTTCAAGTTTAGCACCCTACCAACAAGATTAAGTGTTGAGCCACTAATTCTAAGGTCAAACTAGGTAGATAATAATATGTTAAGGGGTTAAATGTTCAACTAGTTTAGATTTGCCAAGGCTTGTATTAGAAAGTTTCCTTTTATAGTAAGTCATGGTTTCTTATGGATAATATAGGTTTTTACACTATTAGGTCATTGATACTAGTTAAATTAAGATACCAAGTGAATACATGTTCATAGGGTTGTTCTATGGAGTTTTGGCAGAATTTACAGTTTAGCCCCTCAAGTTTCAGAATTTTACAATTTCTACTCTAAAGTTTGTTTCTTTAAATTTAATGGCCTTTTTGACAAAATAAAAGATTTTGGAGTTAAATAATACATCTTAATCAAGTTAAATTTCCAATTTTTAGAACTCTAGAATTTAGTTGGTAAACATGTGTTTTTACGTTACCGGTTACGGTGAAACCGGGGGTTTTTAACGGTTAAGTATTAAACCTTATAATTTTATGTCTTAAAAATTGAAGTATTATATTAAGGACTTTTAATAAGTTTTTATAATCTGTTAAGAATGTATTCTTAAGCCCTTTTTTGTTGAAAGTCTCGTTTTTAAGTTCGACCCGTTAAAGCGCGTTTTTACCCGAAACCGATCGCTCGAAATCATGTTTGACCAATTTTTCACCATCTTTAAGTATTAAAGTTCTAATATTACTGAAATAACAATTTTCCCATAGATTTTAGGTTTATTCTTGTATTTCCATGAATTTCTTCCAGAAATCACTCGGTCCGTTTTTTAATAAAAATTTCATTTAAATTGTTCTTAGACCCATTTAATCACAAATTCGACCAATTTAACTTTTTTAACCTTTTTAGAGCCTGTAATTCCTTTTAACATGGTTATACCCTATGTCCACATGTTTTCAAGTCAATTTACCACCTTTTCGGGTCCCCGAATAAGTCCAAAATGCCTATAATCCCTACTATTCTAATTTTTCAGATTTTGACAACATTTCATATGCCCAATAACATCCAAAACCTACTGAAAATCAGTTCTAATACACGGATCTAACATGTAACCATAATATAAGCTTGTATTGGGGAGATTTTTACCATTTTAGTCCTTTACACATGTGTAAAACATATTAGTTGTACCCATTCACCACCAAATCATTTAGTAACTTTCAAAACAGGTTGTTAGAAGGTTTAAAAATCATTTCTAAGCAGATCCCAAGCTTTGGTTACGGAGGGTTACAAAACATAAAGTTCATGGGTGTCAAAGTCACCCAAAAGAGGGTTTTCTAGGTGTAAATCGTGTTCCACCCATAGAATGACCAATATATCGAATAAGATACCTTCAGGGATGTTAGAAGCTCCTCAAGAACAAGGTGATAGCAGTAAGTTTCTGTTAGAATAAAAAATGTAAGGTTTTTGGTAGATTAAAGAAGGAAAAACACATGACATAGCTTGTTTCGGGTGTGATGAACCTTACTCTTTGTGTGGTTCACGATTGGGAGAGTGTAGAGGGACAAGAATGATCTGTAGATCTCGAAAAAAGGCTGGAGAATGTCGAAGTTGCAAGGACCGTGCACCAAAGTTCACAAGGTAGCACCTTCTTGCTTGTTGAGGCTTGGCTAATGATGGTTGCGGTTGTTTTTTCGATTTGGAGGGCTGGAATGGAGAGGAACCATGGTGAATGTGTGTGTTTTCTGCAGGTGAAATCGAGAGGAGAGGGAGAGAAATGAGTGGAGTGTGTTTGTGGGTTGTAAGGAAATGCATGCCAGAGGAATGGGGGATAGAAGTGGTGGTATGTAGTGGAGAGGAGAGGAGAGGATAGGTGGAGAGGGGCAGCCGCTTTTGGCATGTAGTGGGGGTATTATTTTTAAATTTTAATTGTAAAATGGTATTGTGTAGTATTATTTTGTGGTGTTGGGTAGTATTTTAGATGGTATCACTTGTTAATTGTTAAACGTTAGGCTTGTATATGTGTGTTTCAACCGTGAATCGTGTGTGTATGCACACACTTTAATTGTTTCAATTAAGATTTAATTTTGCAAGGGTGACTAATTGACTTTCCCGGAACACGGAGTTATTCTATGCTAAGGCTAGATTTGACTAAACCTTCACAAAAAAGCACATGAAATAACAAAATGACAATAATAGCAGTAATAATAGTATCACTAATAATAGTAATAATAGTGATGTTACATTAATATTAATTGTATGGATAATGATGCAGGAGGGGTTAAAGGTTAGAATTATGACCTTGAGGTCGGTTGTTACATAGTGTCTCTCAAATTTTTGACCAAAAGTATTCGACACATTTCACTGATAAAGAATGTCTTATTCTAAAACCTGGCTTTGTAATTCCTAATGAATGGATTTTATTAAGAACTCCGAGAGACAAAGACACATATTTACTAGACGTGAATGGTACACAATCTTTTGTAACTGTGTCGTGTTTGTTATCTAAAGCCTCGAAAAGCGATACTTTGTTATGGCATCGTCGTCTTGGTCATGTAAATGTTAAAACTATGAACAAACTAGTTAGAGGAAATCATGTTGAAAGAATTTCATCTAACTGAACATTGTTTGTTATGTTCAAAAGGCAAACAACACAAGCTTTCTCATAAACCAATTGCTCATACCAAAATTGACTCTATTCTTCAATTATTACACATGGATTTATTCGGTCCTGTTATTGTTTTGAGTTTGACACGTCGTGCATATTGTTTAGTCATTACTGATGATTTTTCTAAATTTACATGGGTTTTCTTCTTAGCAACCAAAGATGAGACACCTCACTTGCTGATAAAATTCATGACACTCGTGGCCTCACTTGCTGATAAAATTCATGACACTCATGGAAAATTAGACGGACAAAACAATCAAATGCATACGCAGTGATAATGAAACAGAATTTTGCAATCATACATTGAATAAATTCTGTGATTCAAAGGGGATAGCCTGATAATTCAATTCTGCAGGAACTCCACAACAAAATGGAGTTACAGAAAGAAGAAACAGAACTTTAATTGAAGCAGCCAGAACTATGTTATCAGCAGCCAAATTACCGTCATTCTTTTGGGCTGAAGCTGTTAACACTGCATGTTATATTCAGAATCATGTGTTAATCAATAAACAACAAAATATGACTCCTTATAAAATTATTTCAAACATAAACCCAAATTTAAATATTTCAAAACTTTTGAATGTTGTTGTACTTTGTTAAACACATCCGAATCTAAATCCAAATTTGATGAAAAAGCTGATGAATGTTATTTTGTTGGATATTCAGCCAACAAAGTAGCATATCGGGTTTATAATTAAAGATCAAAACAAATAATTGAGTCATTTGATATTAATTGGCACGAATCTAACAAAACAGATACAGGTTTTGCACCTTCATGGATTTATGATTATGCTTCTTTATTTGAAACATTTAATCGACCATCTAATATTTCTACTGCTAATCTACCTTTGACATCCTCAATTCCAGATATCTTTGCTGATGATATTGGATCTATGACTCCTCAAGCAAACACTACAAAAAAAAATGTCATTTAGTGGCACATGTTTTTTGTGGTACTTAACTTTTGTGCCACTAATATATAGTTTTAGTGGCACTTTGCGTGTGCCATATTTGGTTAACCTATATATTTAGTCACATTTATCATCTATGCTTTAAACTTTAGCTTTTAGTGGCACTTTATTATACCATACTTACAGGTTATATAATTTTATGGTTTTTAATTTTATGCCACTAATCAATCCAATACTATTCACCTTTAAATTTTCCTTAAAAAACTTTTAGTGACATGTTTTTATTATACTCCCTCCAAACAAATCCCACCAAAAATTTTATTAAGTTAAAACTAGGGTTTATATTTTATTAACCTAAATTTTCATTGACCAAATTCCCTCTCAACTCCCTTCTACAATCACCCATGTGCCTTCTTAACCCATTAACCAGAAACAAGGGTTCATCATCGTGATTAGCAATTTGAGTCTGTTTGTTTACAAAATTCTGGAAGGTAGCAATTTGTACCGCGATTGGTTTCGTTGTGGTGGGATTTCTCGGGTTCTTCATCTCGATCAACAACATAGTTGCCAGATCTGTTTACAGGTGAACTCATGTTATTTAATGTAGTTTTGCTTTTAGTAATGATTGATTTTGACTTAATTGTCGGATTTGATAACCGTCTGATGAGCATATCAGATTCAGGATCGGTTTAACAATAGAATAGGATTTGTTTCGTGAATTGCATATGGCACAATCAAGGACATACTGATCGACATCAATCGAAGTCGGAGCGTTGGTGACATTGTGTTAAAACTGTGGGTATAATCTCATTTGGTAAACACCTTCTGTGGTTGATAATTGTAATACTTCTGAGTCAATAAAGAATTATTCTTTAGAGAGCCATATGATTCCCAAATGAATCCAAAGTGATTTTGAAATTATTACAAGGATCCTAAGTATTTAAAGATTTATAATCAGGGGAAGTTAAGTTTTATACTAAGTGATAACTGATATGAAAAATGATATTGAGAAAGTGATGAAGAAACTATTGATGAGAAGTTGTTTCAATTTAGGTTGATGATGCAAACTTTTGGTGTAGGCATCTGGGTTGATATGTAAAAAAGATAGAAAATTAAGTTTTTAGAATAATAAGGGTAGAATGGCCAACAAATAACTAATTTCATACTCACTGTAATTGTTTATTTTAGTTTTGCACTTAGTAATGAATCATTTTGACTTAATTGCTGTTAATTGTTGGATTTGATCACCGTTCGAAAGTCGAAAGTTAGTTGTTTAATGTAGTTTTGCATTTGTAGGATCCTTACCGTTCGAAAGTGCAGTCCTCCATGATTTTCATCGCTACAACTAGGTTCCTCATTCTTTTATTTCATATTTGAAGATCATCACCAGTCGACTGAGAACTCGACCAGATTTTAGGTACTTTTTCTATCTTTATCATCACGGTAACAGTGAACCATTGATGACATTATTTTTGTTGGTCTTATTAAGGTACATGATTGTTATTATATTACATTACAACAATTTATGTGCTGTTTGCAAATTGACTTCAAAGTATTACTGGTATGAAATTGTTTATCAAACAAACTTCCACAAATAGGTATTTTCTTTATTATATAAGTAACTGTGTGTGCAACATGAATTTAGGATGAAGCCGAAACATTTGAACAACTAAAAATCTTCATTGACAGTAAACAACACAAACAACAAAAAACCTATCATCTTAAATAATTTGTAGTTTCTTTAAATGTAAGACTTAGAGATAGTTATAAGATATCTCAAGGATAATATGACTAATAAATGGCATGCTATAACAGTTGGTTTGGTTTTTTATGCTATAAATGGTTAAATCAATAATCTTTATGATTACCTTCAACATTAATATGTTAAAAGACAAAATACAGATTGCTATATAACTATATATTACCACAAATCCATATTACATCTTAAAATGAAACATGGAATTTCGATTGATAATGAACTCTTTTGGTAGAGTTACATTGAGAATTGCATGTAGAACCAGTTTGACTTCGGGAATTTAATTTGAAACATTGGCCTATCACAAAAACTAGTTGGGACTTGATCCAGTTTGTTAAAAAGTTTAGGGGCCTATCACCAAAATTGCTTAAGGGCTAACTCAATTTGTCACATATTTTAAAGTGTTGGCTAAAGTTGAGTGCGCGTTCTCCGCCTCCCCCCCTCACAACACAATGCATCCTCCCTTGCCTATTAGCATATGAACATCATAATAGTTCCTAACAGCTTACACGATTGCTCACACATAGCTAAATCGTACACCTTCCACTAATAGACTTTATTTTTGGGTTTTTTTTTTTAAATATAGTGTAATTTAGAAGAGCCAATTCACTTGTTTTCTTTCAAATTGACGATGAGCAGCCCTATTAGTGACCCAACTTTTACATATATAAGTTATAACATATAAGGGTTACCGTTTTCACACAAAAGAAAGAGAGAAATCATTAAGAACGCAAAACAGTGGTGTCGTTGTTACTGTAGAAGGTGCAAATTATGCTAGTAGTCGAGATAGAAGACCTGTTCATGGCATGATTAACTACTATGGTAAATTAAATGACATTATTGAGTTAAACTACTCGGGTAAAAAATGAGCAGTTTTATTAAATGTGATTGGGTTGACATCAACAGGGCCTGCAAGATAGATAATGGTGTAACATTAGTGAATTTCTCATACAAGGCACATACAAGGGCCAATTTAGCTGATGTTCCATTTGTATTGGCTGCACAAGTTGATAAAGTGTTCTATGTCAGAGATTCTAAGCATAAAGATTGGGAGGTCGTCAGACATGTAAAAGTATGAGATGTATTTAACATGGGAAGTGCTGATGATCAAGTTGGCCTTTATTCGAATGATTGCACATTTAATGTGCCTAACTTTCATACAACTGGGGATGATGGTGAAGATGGCATAGACAATACACCCGAAATGGAACATGAAGTTGATCTTGAAGAAAACGATGACGACTCAATTCTTTAATGATTACTGATTAATATTATGTCATAAACATTGATATACTTTCTTTTTCATAATTCTAGTATTATTATGTATATCTTTTATATCTGGGATGCTTATATTGCTTTTTTTTGTTTCTTGCATATTATTTTAATATTATGTCGTAGACAATGACATTCGTATTGCATGTATTTTTGAAACTCAAGGTCTTAATACCAGTGAAATGCAAGGTGGTCGATCAAGTTCTCAAAAATTTTGGTCAACAAATGAACAAGGTACTTATTTTATTCTTAAAAATATTAATATCTCAGACATGACTTAGATTGTTGTCCCTGTTAAGTCATTTAAAGCACTTACGAATCACATTTGGAAACTAGAATCATGGAATGGTATCATGTATCAAATCATATATTGTGAGCTTAAAAATAGAAAAATACTAACATAAGAATCAATAGTGCTAGAAAACCTTCATATTATTACTTATGTTTGTTATACTAATAGGATGGTTACTTTAAAGCATCATGCACTAACATTAACAGATTAATAGCATTGTTATTCTTAGCATTATTGTTAAAATTATTATTCTTAGCATTATCTGTTAACCATAAAAATGACTTTTATCAGTTCCAATGACAAACCAAAGCAACAAAAATCAGAGTATATTAAGAGAAGTATGTGTTTTAATTTACTTTATAAGGGTAAACTCATTAAGGTAAGAATTATACACTAATATATATGTAATTTTCATTTGTAGTCCAAATTTACTTTTCATCCAGATGAAACAAGTCAGGTTAAAAAATGGATATTGTATAGCATGAGGAAAAAAATGGAGAACATGGAAAGGTATATTAAAGTCACGTGTATATGATCCAAGCCTCAGTATTGATGAAATTGTGAAGCAACAAACTAGTAGTGATAATAGAGTGAATGTAGCTCAACTTCAAGAACTTGTTACTCGTTGGTTCACTCCAGAATTTCAGGTAACAATACCAATTTCTAATTTTATTTTCAATACGGCTTCTAATTTCCAATTTGCTTAGAAAATTAGTTTGAATCATTTGAGTTTGAGAGCAATAATTTTATGTTGTATGAATTCTTGTCACGTGCTAAAATACCATTTACTATAGAATACATGTGCTAAAAAAAGATCAAGCCGCTCAAAGATGAAGGAACCTCATGTAACTGGGACAAAATCATTTGCTAGACTTGCTCATGAAGTGGTATTAATCTGGTTCTATTTTGACATTGTTTGAATTCTCTTACTAACCATCAAACATAAATTATAGGCAATGAAAAATGATGGTGTGTACCCAACAAGAGGAGAAATGTACATAACAACACGAACTCATAAAGACGGAAGTTATGTAGATGATGAAGCTGCTAGAGTTGTGGTAATGCATTTTTACATATTAAAATGTTCCTATTTATCACGTGCATGTTTACTTTAGAAAAAAAAAATAATAATAAATGCTTACATGTATTATTATATATTTAGAGGTTACTAAAAGCTATTGCAAGTGACTCTACAAGCACACCAGGAGATCTGGATGATTTTACCAAAGATGACTATTCAAAAGTTAAAGGCCCAGAGAAAAGAGGGTATGTTCAATTAGTTGGAAGGATGCCGGCCATACAAAGTAATGGTAATTCTTTGAATAATTCATAAGTTATTCATCAGCTACAGAGTGTTGTGAATGTGATGATGAACATTATCCAAGAAAATATCCCCAATGCAAACTTGTCTACAGTTCTTAGTGATATGAACATACAGGTACTTACATACATGACCACATAACTTTTAATAATGTTGTGATAATTATTACCATATATCTTCTAGTGATCAACCTAGGTATTGCTAATTGTTGATCTGGAGCATTCATTGTATAGATTTATTAGAATACAATATTGGTGAAATTTGTACATGCTCGTTTCCTATTTAGCCTCTCTTGTTAATCACTATATGTATAGTTTTACTTGTTTGACCCGTTTATTACTATATGCATAGCTTTACTTGTTTGAGCTCTTTATTACCATATGTATAACTTTACTTGTTTGAGCCATTTATTACTATATGTATTACTTGTTTGACCCGTTTATTATTATTATATATAGCTTTACTTATTTGACCCATTTGTTACTATATATACAGCTTAACTTGTTTGACCCGTTTATTACTTTATGTACACATAATTTTGGGTCCTTATATCTTATAGTTGCTCGTCCTTACTACTTTGTATTAACATCTATTTTTCATTACGTTGTATTTTTTAGGTCCCTCGTGTTGGTTCTTCATCTAGTAATGAAATTTCATCTTCAAGAAGTCATGATGATGAAGGCAGACTTGACAAAATGTGAAGTGTTGGTGCAGTAGAGATAGCAACATTCATGGATTTCTCGGAATAGAGTTGACGACCCTGAAAAAGCATATTTACTTTGTTTGTAAACACTTGAAATACGTTTGAAACTTATTATGTATTTGTTCGGTAACATTGGATCATGTTTTGGATTGAAACCATAATCTAAGTTATGATTATATAATTTTACATGTTTTCATTTTCATTTTTATTTTATATTGTAAATTAATAATGATTCACAACCATCATTTATCTCTAACTAGAAATACATTTATTGCCACAACATTTGTGCTCACAAAAACCTTTTTTAAATTTATGGCAAAAAAAATTATGCCACTAAATTGGTATAGATATTTTGTAATTAATATTATGCCAAAAATAAAAGTGCCACTAAAGATGACTGCAAGAATGGGTGGCACATAAAAAAGTTCCACTAAATGGCTTTAGTGGCACTGCTTCTAGTGGCATTTTTTTTGTGTGTCACACATTCATGCAGGGATGATTAGTGACACTAATTGGGTATTTTGTGACACTTTTTGCGTGTCACTGTTTGGCAATTTTTTTGTAGTGAAAAGGAATATCTTCAGATATACCTTCTTCTTCAAGTGTTGCAGCTATTCCAACTTCTGTTTCTGAAATGGATTTACCTTATGATGATCTAGTTATCGAACAAGCTCCACAAGTTTCTGATCAGAGTTCCTCTTCTACTCAAGTTGATCCAATTGATACAATTCAAGTACCATTTGAAGATCTTTCTGTCAACAATGATATTCAAGTCGAAGATATTGTTTATCAACCTGAAGGAGGGAGCACTGCTGACTAACCAGTTGGACACATGTCTAACTTAGATGAAGTTATCTCTGAAGATGCTATTCCATAGTTGAGAATTCATAGAGACCATCCAACAGATGCAATCATTGGTCCATTATCACAAGGTGTCCAAACTCTGAGTCAATTGGGAACGATAAATACATGTTTGTATTTATGTTTTCTCTCACAAGTTGTGCCGAAGAATGTTAAAATGGCATTAAAAGAAAACAGTTGGGTAGAGGCCATGTAGGACGAACTTATGTAATTCAAGAAGCTAAATGTATGGCATCTGTGTGAATTACCAAAGGGTAAATTGCCAATCGGTACGAAATGGATTTTTAAGAACAAGACGGATGACAAAGATGTGATTGTTTGCAATAAGGCCAGACTTGTTGTTCAAGGATTCTATTAAAATGAAGGGCTTGATTATGAAGAAGTATACGCTCCTGTTGCAAGACTAGAAGCTATACGAACTTTTCTGGCATATGCTTCATACAAGAACTTTAAAGTATATCAAATGGATGTCAAAACTACTTTCTTGTATGGAGAAATGAAAAAAGAAACCTATGTCTATCAACCACCAGGTTTTGAAGATCCAGATCATCCTGACTATGTTTACAAGTTGGACACAGCACTTTATGGTTTACACCAAGCACCTCGAGCTTGGTATGCCACTCTCACTGAACATTTGCTTGCAAATGGTTATACAAGAGGTGCTATTGATCAAACTTTATTCATATGGAAGACTGGTGATGATCTTATTCTTGTTCAAGTTTATGTCGATGATATTATCTTCGGATCCACCAATGATGATTTATGCAAGGAATTTGAAGCAGTCATGAAGAAGAAACTTGAGATGAGTTCTCTTGGAGAAATGATGTTTTTCTTAGGCATTCAAGTTAAACAAGATGATAAGTGAATACTGATACCACAAGAAAAGTATATTCACAGTATCCTAGACAAATACAAATTCCAAGACTCCAAGACAGCTCCTACTCCTATGTCTTCTCGTCCTACTTTGAATCCAGGTCTCACGGGAGATGTTGATCAGCACATGTATCGATCAATGATCGGATCTCTTATGTATCTCACTGCAAGTAGACCGGACATCATGTTTCCTGTTTGTCAGTGTGCACATTATCAAAGTAATCCAAAGGAATCTCAAATGTAAGCTGTCAAGAGGATTTTTAAGTATTTCAAGGGTCAACCAACACTCGACCTTTGGAATCCTAAAAATTCTGATTTCAGATTATTTGATTATACTGACAGTGATTATGCAGGATGTAACATGGATAGTAAATCTACTACTGTTTGTTGTCAATTTTGTCACACCCCAACCTTAACGGCGGAAACGTCGAGATGTGAGGGTTAAGATTGTTCACAGCCACATAACACTACCATAAATTGTAAATATAGAAATTCATAAGTTGAAATAAACATTACAACCAAATGTCTCAACAAACAAAAATGAACAAAGTTCAACTTCCAAGTCTCAAGTTATTTTATTTATTTTTTTCCTAGGTCCAAATCCTAGGTGTAAGCATGCTTCAAAGGATAATCATCAACCTTGTGTATTTCCTGAAACATGTTAAAAATAAAGGAGTCAACTTTAAAAGTTGGTGAGTTTCCATGGGTTAAGCATACATATATATATATATATATAAAAGTTTACAAGTAGCAATTCATGTCAATGATTACGAATAAAGCAAGTTTATAGATAACATATAGCTACAATCAAACCTTGACCAAGAATATCATTTACAAGTTTAACGATTAGCTAAGTGTACTTGGTTCCCATAGTGCTCAAGAATACGACACTAGGAGCCGGCAATAACCTCGGCTTTAGCACCAAATAGGCTTGTCAGGCCCATAGATCTATGACGTCGCCAGGCTAGCAATAGTTAATGATTGTCAACATATAATATTCATCATATAAAGCTCACAATATTACAAATAACCATGACAAAGTTCATAAATGAATTGCTCGTGCATTTACAAGTATCAAGATGTTTACAAGTGCAAGTTCATAAAGTTAACATGTTTCACCCCAAAAAGTGTGAAATAAAGTAAAAAGGGGCATGGAAAAACTCACATGATATATATATATAGGATGATAACAAGAAATAAACGGTGCTCCAACGATTCTTTTTCAAGTTACCTAACGTATATATTTCAAGGTTAAGATTAGAGGTAATATTAACGATTAAACGTGAACTAGGGTTTCAATAGGAATTTGGGGTTTTTATAAATAAGTAAGGTTATCTATTGAAATCATATATATATTTTAATCCAATGAAAGAAATATACCATTTAGGTAATGGAATATGGAGAAAAGAAATTAAATTCTTTATAATAACTTGTAAAGTTCAAATATAAGATGCAAATAAATTTTTATAATTATTTGAAATAAACATGATTAACGTATTGGCCAATAATAATTTATTAATTTAAACTATTATTTAAAGTCTATTTTATAAAAATAATCTAAGTATGACATTTGTAAAAAAAACGTTTTATATAAAATATTAAAATATTTAAACGAAGAAATTTACAGAAATTAATTATGCGACTTTAAAAATAATTAAAGTTTACAAAAATGATTTTTATAATTATTAAAATATTTCTGTATTTAAATTTGTTAAGAAAAGGCTTCAAAAAAAATAATGTGGGTGCCCGGGTTCGAACCCGGGACCTCACAATTGTGGGAAGTGATGTTTACCGTTAGGCTGGGTAGCCTATGCCTGCTAAAAGCCGGCTTCCCTACTTTATAAATACAATCTCTGGAAAAAAAAACCCAAATCGCATAAACCCTAGAATGATTTAGGACCAAATTGATGCATAAATCGATATTGATAACGATGATAATCATGGGGCTTTTGTTCCCCATGTAAAAACGAGTAGATAACTGTGTTTAATTACCCGAATCAAAGTCGAATGATGGTGAGCAAGACGAAGAACAAGTCGCGGCTATGTCGAGATTGGTTCGGGTTGCAAATGATGTTAATAATCAAATTAGTTGCACAGATAGCTTCTACTGGTCTCGGTGATTGAAAGCCCTTTATCAATTTTAATTAAGAATGACTGTAGGTTGAAGAACACTAATGTTGCAGGTCGCGATGAAGGGGATGATCGAATGTGATGTTCGTGTGAGTTCCAGGTGAAATTGAGATTGATGGCAGCTTAGAATTAGTTAAACGTTCGATTATGACACATTTAATTTGATTATTATTGAGTTTTAATGTTCGAACGGCTCTATGATTAAAAGCTTCGGTTATTCAAACCGATTGGGTTCATAACCGACGTCTAAACGCAATTAAGGTGCGTGTTCAAGTTCGAAACGGTTCCGCGACTGTAATGGTGTGGTTTAATTGAGTTAAATTCGGGTTTATCGACCGATTGGGGGTGGCCGGAGCTCGGCCGGAGCTCCCACCGGAAAATCGGGTGTTTGGGGGTTGGGTTTTACAATTTACACCTTTGGTCCCTGAGGTTTTAATATTACACCTTTTAATCCAAAGTTTTATTTCTAGTTTAAACTAAATTACAGTTTTAGTCCCTGTAGTTTACATATTATTATTTTAGGTACAAAACTTCTATTTTAAGTTTGTAAATTGTCTTAAAGACCCCCTAACTTAACTAAACTTTAAGTTTTAAACATTTTTAAACTTGTTAATTATTTAACTCTTATAAATTATTATTTCTATTATTATTATTATTTTTATCTTATTTTAACTATTATTATTATGTTTTATTATATTAAAAACAAATTATTAACTCTTAAATTAATGAATTAATGCACCATAAAAGAAACATTCATAAACAACCCATATAGTTTCTTAAATGACATAAATGGTCCTTACAAGAACATAACAAGGTTAACTATCAATTAACGAAAACACGAAAGGTTACAGTCTCCCCAACTTTTAAGAATTTCGTCCCGAAATTAAGAATGAACTAGACGAACAAATACGGGTATTTCATCTTCATATGCTCCTCACGCTCCCAAGTAAACTCAGGTCCACGCTTATTTTCCCAACGAACCTTGACGATTGGGGTAGTAGTGGTCCTAGTCTTCTTCATAATACGGTCCATGACTTCAACGGGTTTCTCAACAAAATGTAATGACTCGTCGATCTGGACGTCATCTAATGGGACATGCAGACTTTCATCAGCCAAACATTTTCTCAAATTTGAGACATGAAAAACAGGATGTACCCCGCTAAGATCGGAAGGTAGTTCCAGTTTATAAGCCACTTTCCCAATCCTTTTCAGGATCTTGAAAGGTCCTACAAATCGTGGAGCTAATTTACCCTTTTTCCCAAAGCGAACGACTCCCTTCCATGGTGAGACTTTAAGAAGAACCATGTCCCCAACTTGAAATTCCAACGGCTTGCGTCGTTTATCAGCATAACTTTTTTGTCGACTTCTAGCCACTTCAAGGTTCTTACGAATCATGGAAACTTTATCGGTTGTTTCTTGTATGAGCTCAGGACCAGTGATGAAATTTTCACCAATGTCAGTCCAGCAGATCGGGGAACGACATTTACGACCATAGAGTGCTTCAAAAGGTGCCATTTTGATACTCGAGTGGTAACTATTATTATATGAAAATTCCGCGAGAGGTAAATGCGTATCCCAGTCACCACCAAAGTCAAGGACACAAAGACGTAGCAAATCCTCTAGGGTTTGAATAGTTTGCTCGGTTTGACCGTCCGTTTGAGGATGGTAAGCCGTGCTTAAATCCAGTTGTGTACCCAAAAGTTCTTGCATAGACGACCAAAAGTGCGAAGTGAAACGAGCGTCGCGGTCGGATATGATATGCAAAGGTACGCCATGACGACTCACAATCTCATCAATGTATATACGAGCTAACCTTGACGTTTTGTAGGTGTCCCGTATGGGTATGAAATGTGCCGACTTGGTCAATCGGTCAACAATCACCCATATGCTATCATGACCACGAGAGGTACGAGGTAGTTTGGTTATGAAGTCCATGGATATGTGTTCCCATTTCCACATGGGAATCTCGGGTTGTTCAAGCAATCCACTAGGACGTTGATGTTCAGCTTTAACCTTTGTACACGTAAGACACTTAGCTACGTAAGTTGCTATGTCTTTCTTCATTCCAGGCCACCAGTATTGACCGCGCAGATCCATATACATCTTATCGGAACCAGGATGAATTGAGTAACGAGTTTGATGAGCTTCATTCATGATAAAGGTACGAAGATTATCACGGTTTGGAACCCAAATTCGATTCAAGAAATACATCAACCCATTGGGTTTCGTTTCTAGTTGAGCTCGAAGATTGTACTCCAATTCCTCTCCCATTTTTCCTCCTTCTTGAACCGCTTGTTGAGCCTCCATGATACAAGTCTCGATGTCATTCTCAATCCTCAAGTTTTGTAGCAGCACCGTAGTCTCATTAACATCCAGACGAATCTCAGTATCAAATTCTCCCAAGATATCAAACCATTGTCGTCGATCGCGAATTTCTTGAAACGAGATCATCTTATTATGAATCTTACGACTTAGTGCATCGGCTACGACATTTGCCTTTCCAGGATGGTAACGAATGTCACAATCATAATCACTAATCAACTCAACCCAACGTCGTTGTCTCATGTTGAGATCCTTTTGATTGAAGACGTGTTGTAGGCTTTTGTGATCGGTGTAGACTATACATTGCGTCCCATAAAGGTAATGCCTCCAAATCTTTAAGGCAAAAACCACAGCACCAAGTTCAAGATCATGTGTCGTATAATTCACCTCATGGACCTTCAATTGTCTCGATGCATATGCTATGACCTTTCCTCGTTGCATGAGAACACAACCAAGGCCTTGTTTAGATGCATCACAATATACGGTGAAATCATCGTTCCCATCGGGAAGGGTCAATATAGGAGCATTACACAACTTGTGCTTTAAGGATTCAAAGGCTCCCTCTTGTTCAGACCCCCATTCGAATGGTTTATTCTTTTGGGTCAAGGAAGTAAGCGGTTTCGCGATTCGAGAGAAGTTGGCAATGAAACGTCGATAATACCCAGCAAGACCAAGGAAAGAACGAACTTCGGTTGGAGTTGTGGGAACACACCAATTTTTCACAGCTTCCACCTTTGCAGGGTCAACGTGAATTCCTTGACTATTCACCACGTGTCCTAGAAATTGGACCTCCTCAAGCCAAAATTCGCACTTTGAGAACTTTGCGTATAGTTGTTCTTTCTTCAATAGCTCAAGAACTTGTCGCAGGTGGTGTTCGTGATCGGTTTTGGACTTGGAGTAGATAAGTATGTCGTCAATAAAGACAATCACGAACTTGTCTAGATACGGCTTGCATACTCGATTCATGAGATCCATAAAGACAGCAGGAGCATTCGTTAAACCAAAGGGCATCACCATGAACTCATAGTGTCCATATCGGGTACGGAACGCAGTTTTTGGGATATCATCATCATGAACTCGTAATTGATGATAGCCAGAACGTAAGTCAATCTTTGAGAAAATAGCAGCTCCTTGAAGTTGGTCAAAAAGATCATCGATGCGAGGAAGAGGGTAGCGGTTCTTGATGGTAAGTTTGTTAAGCTCACGATAATCGATGCACATACGAAATGATCCATCTTTCTTCTTCACGAACAAATAGGTGCACCCCAAGGCGATGAGCTAGGTCGGATAAAGCCTTTGTCGGACAGTTCTTGAAGTTGACTGGCCAGCTCTTGCATTTCTGACGGTGCAAGTCGATATGGTGATTTAGCCACAGGGTTCGCTCCCGGAATTAAATCGATCTTAAACTCGACTTCACGCACGGGAGGTAAACCGCTAAGGTCATCGGGAAACACTTCAGGAAAGTCTCGTACAATCGGGACCTTCTTAAGATCATTCCCTTTGACTTTCGTGTTGACCACGTAAGCCAAGAAAGCCATGTAATTCTTGCTTAGACATTTTCGGGCTTGAGTACACGACATGAGTTTGAGTCCTTTGGATGATTTTTCGCCGTATACTTTCAATGTATCCCCCGAAGGCAAAGGAATTCGAATGCACTTCTCGAAACAAATAATTTCCGCATGATGTTTGGCTAACCAATCCATGCCAATGATAACGTCAAAGCTTCCAAGTTTCATAGGAATAAGGTCGATAAAGAAATCATGCTCGTTTAGGCTCAAAATGCAATCACGAATAACGACATCAACGGTGATGGGTTCTCCATCGGCGACTTCGACAGTAAGAGGTCTTTCTAGTTTCGTATTGGCTTAGCAAGTATAGGCTCAAATTCTATGAGACAAAACTCTTATCGGCTCCAGAGTCAAATAGAACGTAGGCATAAGAATTATTAATAAGAAACATACCTGTTCAGTTTTAAAGACGTTTACGATACAGGTAAAGCAACAAAAGAACTTGGATCATAAAGTTGGGGTTGGTTTTGACATACCGTTCACCACATCGTTGTTTGCTTGTGCTTGGTTTGCATTGATGTTGAAGGCACGTCCTCGAGCTTGTGGTACGTTACCCGCAAGACGAGGGCATTGTGGGCGAAAATGACCAGGTTCCCCACAGTTGTAGCAAGCACGATTAGCAACTAACGCGGCATTGTTTGGTGCACGGTGACAAGTAGCCACCAAATGTCCATACTTACCACACAGTGTACAGATACGGCACGGGGTATTACCCGCATGATGATACTTACAGACATTGCACAATGGTAGAGGACCAGCATAGGTTCTAGCAGCAGGTGCTTGTGTACCAGGAGCGGGTTGTCTTTGAGGTACTTTGGGTGTAGCCACAGCGAAATTACGCGCCGGTGTGAACTTGCGTTTCTTGTTGTTGTAAGACGGTTCATTCTTATTCTCCTTAGCTGCTTCAGGGACCGCCTTTTCAGTCTTTTTAGCCCCTTTGACAGACAAGGTGCCCGCTCGAATATGGTTTTCAGTAAGTTGTGCGGTGATGGTAATGGCATCTTCCAAAGTTGTGGGTCTACTTCCCACCACGGCATCTTGGATTTGAGGTGGCACCCCCTTGATGAACTTCTCAATGTTCCTAGGAACAGTGTCAACCATGTGAGGCAACAGGATGCTCAACTCGTGATGCCTAGTTGAATAGGCCAAATGATCTCCACCATCTTGCTTGAGATTCCAAAACTCCTCCTCCAGCTTTTGCAGCTCACTTCTCGGGCAGAACTTTTGGATGGCAATGTTCTTGAATTCTTCCCAAGTGAGTGCCAACACAGCATCAGCACCACGATTCCTCTTCTCACTATTCCACCACGTAAGTGCTCTTTGTTGAAGAACACTTGTGGCATAACGGACTTTGAGTGCCTCGGGACACTCACAGTTGATGAAGGTGTTCTCCATGCTTTCAAACCACTCGAGAAGTCCAGTGGCTCCTTCCTTCCCACTAAAGCTAGTGGGTTTGCATGAGTTGAAGTGCTTAAACGTGCAGGGTTGGTTGTTTCTTCCTTGATTTGCACTATTCTCTCCTTGCCCATTGCCATTAGTGTTGTTACTAGCGTTGGTCATCAAGGTGCTACTCAGTTCGGCAACCATGGTCGGAATGACTGCAGCCATTTGACGGGCAATCATAGCGGCTAATTTGCGGTCAGAGCTACCACGCTTTCCATGATGACGAGACATGCTGGATACAAAATAAGTTAGTCATAGAAATTTGGAGGTATAAGATAGTAAATCAACAAAGATTTTTCAAGACTTGTAAAACACATATGGAATGATTCCATTTGGTACGCATTACCATTTGGAAACGTTGACACGTCAAGGTGAGTTAACTCCAATTGCCTTAGAAACTTGTGTATATTGACCATAGTTTATCACTCATCCCAGAAATCCCCAGGTAAGCATAACTAGTCCCACGGGATTTATGCGAAATGCTTACCTTAGCCCGAAGGCTTTTTGCCAGGAAATCCAGAATACAGGTGTCTATGTGTCACACAATATTTCTTTAGATTCATGGAATTAAAACCTTGATGAGATTTTCATAGATTAGTCATAAAGTCTAAAGATTTGAACCTTTTGATATAAAGCTTACGTTCCCCCGTGTCGTCGAGAATAAGTTTAAGATATTTCATCGTCGAGAGAATAAAGGATTAAGAATAAGTTTTAGAGAGGACAAGGCAACCAAGTTTCTCAATTATAAGGCAATCCTAACTAAAGGCATCAAGTTGCACATCAAGAGCCCCTCCTTAACAAGTAGCATTATGTAGCATGCAACAAGATATATTACAAGATCATAAAGATTTTTCTTATGAGGTTCATGCATCAACTATAGTCTAGGTCACCATTTCTAATAACCTAAATCCCTATAGTTATGGGCTCTGATACCAATCTGTCACACCCCAACCTTAACGGCGGAAACGTCGAGATGTGAGGGTTAAGATTGTTCACAGCCACATAACACTACCATAAATTGTAAATATAGAAATTCATAAGTTGAAATAAACATTACAACCAAATGTCTCAACAAACAAAAATGAACAAAGTTCAACTTCCAAGTCTCAAGTTATTTTATTTATTTTTTTCCTAGGTCCAAATCCTAGGTGTAAGCATGCTTCAAAGGATAATCATCAACCTTGTGTATTTCCTGAAACATGTTAAAAATAAAGGAGTCAACTTTAAAAGTTGGTGAGTTTCCATGGGTTAAGCATACATATATATATATATATATATATATATATATATATATATATATATATATATATATATATATATATATATATAAAAGTTTACAAGTAGCAATTCATGTCAATGATTACGAATAAAGCAAGTTTATAGATAACATATAGCTACAATCAAACCTTGACCAAGAATATCATTTACAAGTTTAACGATTAGCTAAGTGTACTTGGTTCCCATAGTGCTCAAGAATACGACACTAGGAGCCGGCAATAACCTCGGCTTTAGCACCAAATAGGCTTGTCAGGCCCATAGATCTATGACGTCGCCAGGCTAGCAATAGTTAATGATTGTCAACATATAATATTCATCATATAAAGCTCACAATATTACAAATAACCATGACAAAGTTCATAAATGAATTGCTCGTGCATTTACAAGTATCAAGATGTTTACAAGTGCAAGTTCATAAAGTTAACATGTTTCACCCCAAAAAGTGTGAAATAAAGTAAAAAGGGGCATGGAAAAACTCACATGATATATATATATAGGATGATAACAAGAAATAAACGGTGCTCCAACGATTCTTTTCAAGTTACCTAACGTATATATTTCAAGGTTAAGATTAGAGGTAATATTAACGATTAAACGTGAACTAGGGTTTCAATAGGAATTTGGGGTTTTTATAAATAAGTAAGGTTATCTATTGAAATCATATATATATTTTAATCCAATGAAAGAAATATACCATTTAGGTAATGGAATATGGAGAAAAGAAATTAAATTCTTTATAATAACTTGTAAAGTTCAAATATAAGATGCAAATAAATTTTTATAATTATTTGAAATAAACATGATTAACGTATTGGCCAATAATAATTTATTAATTTAAACTATTATTTAAAGTCTATTTTATAAAAATAATCTAAGTATGACATTTGTAAAAAAAACGTTTTATATAAAATATTAAAATATTTAAACGAAGAAATTTACAGAAATTAATTATGCGACTTTAAAAATAATTAAAGTTTACAAAAATGATTTTTATAATTATTAAAATATTTCTGTATTTAAATTTGTTAAGAAAAGGCTTTAAAAAAAATAATGTGGGTGCCCGGGTTCGAACCCGGGACCTCACAATTGTGGGAAGTGATGTTTACCGTTAGGCTGGGTAGCCTATGCCTGCTAAAAGCCGGCTTCCCTACTTTATAAATACAATCTCTGGAAAAAAAACCCAAATCGCATAAACCCTAGAATGATTTAGGACCAAATTGATGCATAAATCGATATTGATAACGATGATAATCATGGGGCTTTTGTTCCCCATGTAAAAACGAGTAGATAACTGTGTTTAATTACCCGAATCAAAGTCGAATCGATGGTGAGCAAGACGAAGAACAAGTCGCGGCTATGTCGAGATTGGTTCGGGTTGCAAATGATGTTAATAATCAAATTAGTTGCACAGATAGCTTCTACTGGTCTCGGTGATTGAAAGCCCTTTATCAATTTTAATTAAGAATGACTGTAGGTTGAAGAACACTAATGTTGCAGGTCGCGATGAAGGGGATGATCGAATGTGATGTTCGTGTGAGTTCCAGGTGAAATTGAGATTGATGGCAGCTTAGGATTAGTTAAACGTTCGATTATGACACATTTAATTTGATTATTATTGAGTTTTAATGTTCGAACGGCTCTATGATTAAAAGCTTCGGTTATTCAAACCGATTGGGTTCATAACCGACGTCTAAACGCAATTAAGGTGCGTGTTCAAGTTCGAAACGGTTCCGCGACTGTAATGGTGTGGTTTAATTGAGTTAAATTCGGGTTTATCGACCGATTGGGGGTGGCCGGAGCTCGGCCGGAGCTCCCACCGGAAAATCGGGTGTTTGGGGGTTGGGTTTTACAATTTACACCTTTGGTCCCTGAGGTTTTAATATTACACCTTTTAATCCAAAGTTTTATTTCTAGTTTAAACTAAATTACAGTTTTAGTCCCTGTAGTTTACATATTATTATTTTAGGTACAAAACTTCTATTTTAAGTTTGTAAATTGTCTTAAAGACCCCCTAACTTAACTAAACTTTAAGTTTTAAACATTTTTAACTTGTTAATTATTTAACTCTTATAAATTATTATTTCTATTATTATTATTATTTTTATCTTATTTTAACTATTATTATTATGTTTTATTATATTAAAAACAAATTATTAACTCTTAAATTAATGAATTAATGCACCATAAAAGAAACATTCATAAACAACCCATATAGTTTCTTAAATGACATAAATGGTCCTTACAAGAACATAACAAGGTTAACTATCAATTAACGAAAACACGAAAGGTTACAAATTTCTTAGCAATAGGTTGATTTCATGGCAGTGCAAGAAACAGCAGACAGTATCCACATCCACTACAGAGGCTGAATCTGTGGCTGCATCAAGTTGTTGTTCACAAATCGTTTGGATTCAATAACAACTCCTTGATTATGGCCTAAACATTTATGATACTAAAATCTTTTATGATAATACTGCAGTTTTAAACATTATGAAGAATCCAATTCAACATTCAAAGACAAAACACATTGACATCCGCATGCATTTCATTCGTGACTACTTTGAACGCAAACTTATCCATTTGGAATCCGTTTCCACAGATGACAACATTGCTGATTTGTTTATTAAGGCGTTTGATCATTCCAGATTTGACTTTTTAGTTAAATCTTCAGGAATGATTAACTTTGGTTAACTTTTATTCTTACACCCTTTACAAAATATTTTTATTTATTTTTGATTAAAATTGTTATTTTCTGTTTAGATAATCACAATTTTAGGGGGAGAAAATTTGAAAATATTTAAAAAGATTTTGTTCTTAGGGGGAGTAAATAGTTTGAAGAAAAGTACAAAAAGATTTTGATTTTAAAAATTAAGAAAATTAAATTTTCAAGAGTTTACAGGAAATGATAGTATATTTCTTGATTTTGATTCGTTGCATCCTAAGGCTTCAAGAAATTAACTTGGATTATGTTTGATATGTTGATAGGCTGGACATTCAAGAATGAAAAACACTATGTTCTGTGATGCACTGAAAGTAACTATCTATGACTAAAGTGGGTAACTCATCAAGGTTTTGTGGTAACTCTGATTTCATGCTAAAATAGACTGAGAGTTATAGTCTGGTCATACTCAAACGAGTTACTTTCTGATCCAGTTTCTTTCAGATATTGTATATATATGTAAAAACTAAAAATACAAAATAAATATACAAATAAAAATAAAATACATAAGAGAAAAACAAACATAAGGAGCAAAAAGAAGCCAAAAAGCCATATAGGAATAAAAGATGCCAAATAGCACATTAATAAAAGATATGTCAAAGACATACATACTATATGATAAATATTTTTCTTTTTGAGAATATGTTCTGACACAGGAGGCAAAATCTAAAGATGGGGCATGTAAGTCTGACTTGGCATGTAAGTCCTAAACGTCTTGCGAGGGCAAAAACATAAGTCCGACTGGCTGTTAATAAGTGCTAAAACTTGTTAATATTCTGTGTTCAGAAACGTTTCTCAAGCTAGTTATGCTCATAATAGATATCATATTAGAAAATTCATTTTGAAAAGGCTGATCAGAAGTGAAAGGTTTAAGTCAAATTGGGGTAACTTGAAATCTCAAAAGTGTCTTGAAGTTGGATAAGATTCTATAGGATTTTTGATTGTGGAACATACTGAAGACATATAATTTAATCAAAACATGATAAATATCACAACTTATGTGTCTAAGTAAACATGAAGTCTAAGTTTAAACTGGACACAATATATTGACAATCAACATAACCAGTTCCATTTATAATAAAGCTGGATGATGGTAATGATTGATTTCTAAGAAATATGATCTTGTACTTGAAAATTTATCAAAAATAGTTAAGTAAATAATTAGTCAGTCAATATTGTTTGTTTACATATGTTTTTCTACTTGTTTCAATTTTATATCTTTTGCAAAATTAAGGGTGTTAGAATAATTGTAAATACTTAGTTAAACATAATCATTTTCATAACAAATTAAATGGCTTAAAGAATAATTAACTTGTTAAAATATCTGAAAAATAAAAAGTTGAAAATTTTAAAAGAAAAATTGAACTTGTCGCATGCGAAAAGTTCATCTAATGAGAGAAGTGCAAAACAAATGCGAACAGTTCAATTGATGCAAAAAGTCTTAATATGCGAGAATTCTAACTTCTCGCGTGAGAAGTCAAAGTACTTTAAATACTAAAGTTGTGCGAAAAGTAACACTTATCACACGAAAAATTCAGATATTTCTCTCTCAAAATTCTAAGTGTAGAAACCTGTTAAACTTTGATTATAGTGTTCATCTACTTTGCATTGGGTTTTATTAGTGATTTACAAGGTACAAAGATGATTTTGTTCAGATTTGAATGTGTTTGATACTTTACCGAAAATTCATATGACGAATACATGATAAATTGGACAAATTAAACATGTTAAACCTTTAAAATGACTTAGGCGACACCTACTAATCAAGCTTTAATGATTGAAACATTCTAAAATTGAACAATTGAAATTCTAAAATCTCACAGACTTATTGCATGCGAAAAGTAGGCTGAATATGAACAGATTCGAGAACTTTCAAACTTGCACAAAACTATTCGCATGAAGTTAAACTTGTCGCGCGAGAAGTTGACTTTTAGTCAAAGTCAGTTTCAAGTGAAAACCTATCTTGCCGCGAGAAAAGTAAAGACTGAAACATAAAGCTTTCGCGCGAGAAGCTAATGTTTTCATGCGAGAAGTTCCATTTTTCAAAAAATTTTCTAAGTGTGAATTTTTGTTTTTAATTTGAATTTTTGTTTCATGTTTGAAATATTTTTGTTCTTATTAAGTTTGTTCTATGTTTCAGATGGCAACTCCATTGGTTTTTAATAAAAACCATAATGCTATGGCCTATCTGGGAGATATACAGGATGACAAAGCCCTGTTTAGATCACTTATTGATGGGTTAAAGACGTCTGGGATTCATTATGCCATTTCGGCTAATCCCACTATTTTCACTGATGTTATCGATCAGTTTTGGGAGACAGCAGTTAATGAGACTGATCAGGATGGTGAACCATTTATTTCTGCCACTGTGAAAGGGAAGAGGTTTGTTATCACAGCTGAAGTGATCAACAATGTGTTATTGCTTGAAGATCAACCCAACTCACCAGTGAAGATTGATGATGACATAGTATGAGACTGCCTTAAGAGAATGGGATATGATCATAGATATCCATCTCTTGAGAAGAAGTATTTTCCACCATTTTAAAAGTACTTATTTCATGAAGTTATCCATTACGTTAGCAATCTAAAAGCTGGCATGGATAGTCTAAGTGCAGTGTTCGGATCACTGCTGATTTCTCTAGTTGATGAACTCCCTTTCAGCATATCCAAGGCAATCTTTGCTGAGTTACAGAAGAATGTGCTTGTTACTGTTGGGAAGAAGTTTGTGATGTACCCATGATTCATTCAGCTTATAGTGAATGCTGCTCATCCTGAGTTAGCAGTATCCAACTCATCTATCTATGTTGTAATGGTGATAAAGAAGGATATTTTCACTTATCTTATGGAGGCAAGAGGAAATGCCTGGGATGGAGTTAATTTTGCCAAACTTGGAAGATTTGTAGAGGGTTTTCGGCCAAAAGCACAAGAGACTGAAGAAGTGGCCACCCAAGCTGAACAATCTGGCCCTTCTAATGCTGTACCTGTAGATGTCACTGAGATTTCACAGCCAAGAGGAACTGATATAGATGCTGAAATAAATTCTTGATTCAGTTCAGGGAGTGAGACTGATAGTGATCAGATTGGGAACATACCTTTGGTGTTACAAAAACGTTCTAGAGTGCTTGAAACTCTTGCAAAACGCACTGCTGAGGAATGTGATGCTGATTTTATTCCTGAAAAAACACCTGTCATTAGGAGAAGGAAAAGGATAGCGAGAAGAGAGGGAGAAAGTCCTCGTGGTAGGGGTAGAGGACGTGGAGTTTTGAGAAAACGTCAGACCCCCGTGACCACTAAGCCAATTGAGGAAGATGTTACCGTTATTGAGACTCCAGTCACAGTCAGTGAGGCTACACCAACAGAGACTTCATCTGATATGCCTTCTACTACTGCTGACATGTTAAGCACACCTTCAAGAGATCAGGTTATTGAGGAGGCTATTTGTATGGAATACTTCATCAACACTCCTCCTAAGCATAGGCAGGGTGCTAGTGCTTCAACTAGTTCACCTACACGTATTACACTTGATGAACATGTACGTAAATTGGAGAGAGAGATGTTAGAGAAGACTCAGATGATAGATGATTTACAGAGGTAGTTGTCTGAGAAGGATAAGAGGATCAAGGGTCTTGAACATTAGCAAACGTTCATTTTCAGCTATGTTCAGATCCTGAAGCAGAATCTGAGAGATCTCACATCTCGTGTGTCTTTTTCGTTTACACAACAGACCACACAAGTTGGAGAAAGTAGTGGACATCAACCTGCTGGTCCTGAACATACTAAAGATCCTATTACTACTATAGAGCATCCTGTTGATCCTATTGTTCAAGAAGGGACAACAGAGACTGCTGATGTTGATCAAGAGTCACCTACCACTGATATACCTATGACTACTGAGGATCAACCTTTAGTGTATATTGGAGAGGCGTTTGTGGAGCCTGAGCATATGATGCCCATTCCTAACCCAGTAGATGATGAAGATGATGGTTTAGACTTGATTGATTATGATTCAAGTGATGATGGTGATAAGGATGATGATAATAATGGAGATGATAGTGATAATGATGAGGGAGATGATGATGGAAATGATGATGATGATGATGATGATCAGGGAGGAGATATGGGTGCAGCTACAGGTACTGCTGGATCATTGGGTATTGAAAATGTCTCCAGACCAAGTCCCGATGATACAGTTGAGTACACACCATTAGACCCTGCTACAGAAGCGGCCTATGAAAGAGAATTCTATACATTCCAGCAAAAGATCATTGCCGAGGAGAAAGAAGAAGAGTTTGGGAATTTTGATGACTTAGAAGAAGGAATAGAGTATACAGATTTATTTGGAAACAGTCTTAAAGACTTGTTTTAAGACACTTTGATTGAAGAGGGAGGGATCGTAGGAGACTCAAGCATTTCACAAACGTCTGACGAGACAGCCAACATTACAGGTCAAAGTGTTGTGCGTCAAGTCAGGAACTTAACTATTATAGCTCCTCCTCCACCAGCTTATATTCACACGCTGAGGCATTCCACACCTTTCACAAGGCACGGGAACTCAGAACCTATTATCAACTGGGCTTATGATGAAGAGAAGAAGATGTATGTATTGAAGAGAAAGGGTGGAGCTATTGAGTATTTCCAAGACGAACACGACTTTTATACTCTACGAGCATCAGATTTATATACCATGGGTCGTGTTCTGTTCATAAACCCTAGTAACTATAGCAAGGCGAATTGGATTAGAAATTTGGAAGCAAAGTAAAACCAACTTCAAAGACTTCAAAACTGCTAAATCTAAAGTCATTGAAGATGAGACCCGAATTGATCCAAACACTAACAAGCCTATAAAGATAAGGGTGTATAGACATCCGAGGTATGCGAAGAAGATCACTATTCACACTCCCGTGCCAATTAACAGCTTGTCAAAGATTAAGGGGTAGAGTTGTGAAAAGGAGACGCGTCATGCGTTGATAAAGTGTGAAGATAAAGAATACCGTCTCATCGACCCTGTGGATTTGCTCAAATTTGGAAAGGAAGATTTGATGAAGTCGCAGGCTTGTCCAACTGCAGCTGATGAATCTGTACATTTTATAGCAGCATAGTTCGGTTGGATGATCATGAAGGCCCTGAACAATAAGATGATACACTTATGGAGGCAGCTATTAGGTTGATGATGTGGACTTCTAAAAGCATTGATTTACCAAGCCTAGGGGGAGATTGTAGGGATTGAACCTAAAGGCTCAGGAAATCAAATCAAGATAAGAATATCAAGCCTTGCGAGAAGTTAAGTTGCCACGCGAAAACTGGTTCTCGCGCGAGAACTCTTAGTTTTGTATAAATAGGAGTTTTGTAATGTAATTACTAAGCCTTTTGTTCATTTTCTGATTTTGTACTTACTATAATTTGTAATCAAATCAGTGAGCAATACTACTCGAAGTTATTTACATCTTGTGTTCATGTTCATCCATTGATTCAATCTTAACCGTAATGTTAAAATTTCACGTTTTCATTACGAGATCGTTCAACATATTGTATTGATGTAACATCCAAAAACTTGGTCAAATAAATAGAAAAGAAAAGTATCTAGAAGAAATAAAAGAAGGGGCAAAGATGAGGGGTGTAAAGTGTAAAAGTACTCCAAAAAGTCAAAAATATGTGTATAAGGGGCATGGTCGCCCATGCTCTTTCCTGCTGCTGCTGCTACCAAAGAAAAGAAAAAAAGAAAGAGCTGAAAACCTTTGTTTCTCTCAGTTGTGAAGAAGATAGGCTGCTTTCTTCGAAGGTTAGTGTGTTTTGGTGTTAATTGGTTCGGTTTTTATGGACTTTTCAACCTTAAAACTGATTATTAAGTGTTCTATGTGGTATGGTGTTTGTTTTGCTTGTTTTTAGGTGTTTGAACTCATGTGCAAGCAGGTTCGGTGGAGTTTTACTTCTTTGCTGCACTAGGTGAGTTCTAGACCCCAGTTTCTATGTGTTTTAAATTGTTTTGGGGCAGAAAATGCATGATTAAAATGTTTTACAACTGGTTTATGTATACCCGTATGTTGTGTATGTTTATACTTGTGTTCTTTGGTTGGTTAGGCATTACTGATGCTTAGATATGTATGTTTAAGCTTAAAACAGGTGATGGAACAGGTTTGAACTGATTCTGAAATGTAGAAATGCACAACAGGTAATCATGCGCCCAAACAGGGCCCGTGCACCTATAAATTTCCTTAGAAAGTCCTAAGTGGGGGTTCGTGCGCCCCAATAGTGACCATGCGCCCAAAACGTTTGCCTGATAAGCCAAGTATAACCTCATGCGCCTGAATAGTGTCATGTGCCCAAGATTTTTCTCTAGTGACTAAGTGTAGTCTCATGCGCCTGAAAGGCTCATACACCCAGAATGTAAGCAAAATGCCTAAGTGTAGGATTCATGCACCTGAATAGTGTTAATGCGCCTAAGCAGGGCTCGTGAGCCTGCATAGTGCCCATGCGCCTAAACACTTAGAAAAGTTTCTGGAATTTTGGGAAATCAGAATTTTAGGGTTTGACCCTGATTTGACTTGATGCTATTATCTGATTATTTTATTTATGTTTTGGGCTGTTCTTGTGTTCCCTATTATATTATTATGTGACTTTACGTGGTGTGGTTTTACCCTTATTCGTAAAGTATTATCTTTAAGAAGTGAAAAGATTAATGAAAGTGGAACGTAAAGAACGTAAGAAAATCTTGCAAGCAAATTCATAGGAGGTTCACAACCACTAGGTTGTTAGCTCAACTATGTGCAGTTTAGCTAACCCATTGGATGCACACGGGGTCAATCGTTGAGATTAAGGGGACCATTGTCGTTTCCCCGGTACTGGAGTCAGCTTTGTGCACAACGGATGGGGTCTATTATTAGACCTCAGGCCTAGTACCAGGTTTATGCGCATTATATGGGGGGTATAGTGCTTTGGTCCATATCGAAGTGAAAGATTAAAAGTAAAGGTTCAAGTGAACGACCATGGAAATGGTAAAGAAAGATATTAATGTTGGTAATGAATAATATTTGAATGTATGTATGACGTATGATCACATACTAAAGAGTAAACAGTATTTTAAGGAGTATTTTCCTATACAAAACTCATAAAGTATTTTCACCATTTTAAAACTAGAACTCACTCAGCAACGCTGACTTTTATGCATTTTCAATTGGCAGGTAATGTTGCTGAGGATGGCACACGGGGAGGCTACTTGTCAGGGCAGGACTGGCATCCATTCATGATTAATAACATTGTTGTTTTGTAATGCGTTCTAATGATCTTTTGTAACTGATAACAAACACACATGTATTACTTAGCAACAGAATTTATTAGTCAATGAATGGCTTTTGATGTTAATTCCGCTGTCATGCTTTAAGAATTATGTAATGTTTTTATTTAAATATGCTGTGGTTGACCAACTGTGAGGCCTCCGGGAACGAGGCCTTACAAGTTGGTATCAGAGCCAAAGTTTAAGAGAAATGGGTAAATATTTTCAAAAACCTAAACTTAAACTGAGAATGGGATGAATGGAGGGGTGCCAGCCCGAGTAGCTACGTGCCATCAGGTACTTCTTTTCTTAATATCAACCGGTATTATGTGTGTGTGCTATTTGATTTATGTGCCTTTAGTAGATTTGAATACTAATGTAGTCAGGATAGGAAATGCTCGGGGGATGAAGAGTAAAGTAAGTGGCTAATCACAACTGGCCACTGTAATTAGGGACTTACTATACTTAACATAAGCTGAGCTATTACCTTGAATGACCGTGTTGATGTTTGAATCTTATAGTGGTTAGAGGATGGCAGGAGGAAGATCATCAAAGGCTTCTCGTGGTGGAACACGTGGTGTTCGTGGTAGGCCACGTATCGCAAGGAACAGGACCAAGGCTGCAGAGACGGCTCCTGCTGAGCCTGAACTATATCACCCGGAGGGGGTGGATGAGAGTGCTAACTTGAGAGCCTCAGTGAAGGAGGCAGTGGTGGATGAGGTTCACCAAGTCATGCAAACAATCCTACCGTCTGTCGTGACTGAAGTGATCCGAGCTGTGAGGGAGGATGAACGAAAGGAGAAGGAAGAGGAGAGGAGAACGAATGCTGGTAGGAGAGGTGATGTGAGGGATCACGATGAGGAGGAGGAGCTAAATGCTAGAGGGGGAGCCTCTAGTGATGATGAAGAAGTGGTGGTGCGGGAAACCGTGAATGGATGTAGTTACGGGGCTTTTCAGCGATGCAAACCCCCTACTTTCGATGGCAATGGTGATGGTGCCGCTGCTCACCGTTGGGTGAGGGAGATGGAGGTGGTATCGGAGATTAGTGAGTGTCGGGAGGACCAAAAGGTGAAGTTTGCCACTCACTCTTTTGTCGACACGACGCTGTGTTGGTAGGACAACCTTGTCCAGGCCGAGGGCAACCGGGCCATTGGAAGGATGAGGTGGGAAGAACTGAAAAAGTTGGTGATCGAGGAGTTCTGTCCTCATCGGGAACTTGACAAGATCTAGAGAGAGTTCCTACAGCTGGAGGCGGGCACTATAACTCACCAGCAATACACCGCCAAATTCAATGAGATGGCGAGGTTGGTGCCCGATCAGGTTACGCCAGCAACAAGGAAGATTAAGCGGTATATTCAGGGGTTGCCAGCTGACATTCGCAGGCACTTGATTACTGCCCGGCCAAGCACTTTCGGGTCGGCAGTGGATCTGGCGGGAATGTTGTATGATGAAAGGGAAACAACGATGGTGGAGGTGAAGAAAACAGATGGTGGTGGTAATAACTGGAGAGGAAAGCGATTCGGGCTTGGTGGTTTCACCCCGAACAACAAGAAGCCAAGGGTGGATAACAGGCGAGTGTTTACTGCAGGCTCGGGAATAAAGAGGTGTGGTAAGTGTGGAAAGGAGCATAGTGGGGAATGCCGTTTGGGATTGAACGTCTGCTTCAAGTGTGGGAAGCCCGGCCATATAGCAAAAGATTGTGGAGTGCCGAGGTGCTTCAACTGTGCGGAACTGGCCATAGAAACCACGAGTGCAGGAAGCCGAGAGCTGAGAGCTCTGGGAGCAAGAAGGTGGCCGAAGAAGGAGGGTAGAGGGCAAGTGCTAGATCCTTCACGATGACCCATGAGGAAGCTCGGGTAGACCCCGACGTCATGTCAGGTATATTTCTAGTAAACCAAACTTGTGCCTCCGTATTATTTGATTCTGGTGCTAGTAGGAGTTTCATATCTACTGCTTTTTGTGCTAAGTTGCCTGTTAGTAGTAGGAATATTGATGAACCATTTGATGTAGAAACTACTATTGGTAAGTCAACCAGAATTTCTAATATGATTGAGGATTGTGGCATAGAGTTAGAAAGCCAAAGGTTTGCTGCTAAACTATATGTGATGCCCCTAGGAGGATTTGATGTAGTACTAGGGATGGACTGGTTAGCAACCTATGAGGCAAACATCGTGTGTCGCAAGAAGATGATCCGATTAGTTGCGCCCGATGGAAGTTAAGTAACAGTTTTTGGTGATCGCGTTACCATGGTTCCAAGGGTGATTTCGATGGCGGTGGCAGAGAAGTGTATGAGGCGTGGATGTAGTGCTTACCTGGCGTATGTAAAGGATGTGGACGCGTCAATACCACAATTGACTAAAGTGCCAGTTGTGTGTGACTTCCTGGACGTGTTCCCAGAAGATTTACCAGGTATTCCACCTGACCGCGAGATCGAGTTTCAGATTGACCTGATACCCGGCGCTCAGCCTGTTTCCAAAGCATCGTATCGGTTAGCTTCGTCTGAGATTGATGGATCAGCTGCAGGAGTTGATGGACAAGGGTTTCATCCGACCAAGCATCTCTCCCTGCGGTGCTCCGGTCTTGTTTGTTAAGAAGAAAGACGGTAGTATGAGGATGTGCATAGACTACCGAGAGCTAAACAAGTTAACAGTGAAGAACAGATATCCATTGCCAAGGATAGATGACTTGTTTGACCAACTTCAGGGTGCTAGTTGGTTCTCCAGGATAGATCTTCGATCTGGCTACCATCAGCTGAAGGTAAAAGAACAAGATATTCCTAAGACAGCGTTTCGCACGCGTTATGGACATTACGAGTTCCTTGTTATGTCTTTCAGTTTAACTAACGCGCCAGCTGCCTTTATGGATTTAATGAATCGAGTATGCCGGCCGATGCTAGATAAATCAGTGATTGTGTTTATTGATGATATCCTGATTTATTCAAAGAGCGAGGAAGAACATGCCGACCACATACGCGAAGTGTTGGAGACACTTAGAAGGGAGAAGCTATATTCTAAATTCTCTAAGTGTGCTTTTTGGTTGCGCGAAGTTCAATTTTTGGGTCACGTGGTGAATTCTGAAGGAATCATGGTGGACCCGGCGAAGGTTGAGGCAGTGATGCAATGGAAGTCTCCAAAGACGCTATCCGAGATTCGCAGTTTCTTGGGTTTGGCGGGCTACTACAGAAGATTTATCCAGGACTTTTCCAAGATAGCCTCACCTTTGACCAAATTGACACGCAAGGAGGTGAAGTATGTATGGGGACGAGAACAGGAGGATGCGTTTGAGGAGTTAAAGGCAAGATTAACTCAGGCTCCTGTCTTGACACTGCCCGAAGGGAGTGAGGATTTAGTGGTCTATTCAGATGCCTCCTATTCGGGACTGGGTAGCGTACTGTTGCAGCGTGGGAGAGTGATAGTGTACGAATCCCGACAGTTGAAGACCCATGAGACTAACTACCCCACTCATGACTTGGAGTTAGCAGCGGTGGTCTTTGCATTGAAGATTTGGAGGCACTAGTTATACGGGACAAAGTGCACAATCTTCACAGACCACAAGAGCTTAAAGTACTTCTTTGAGCAGAAGCATCTCAATACGAGGCAGAGAAGGTGGTTAGAGCTGATCAAGGATTATGACTGCGAGATCCATTACCACCTGGGCAAGGCCAACGTAGTGGCCGACGCCCTTAGCCGAAAAGAAAGACCAGAGCCGATTCGGGTGAAGGCGTATCAGTTGGTGATGACCTCTGACGTGATGACACAGGTCAAAGAATTTCAAAATGAGGCATTGAAAGAAGATCGCCTCAACTCCGAACGAAAGAGAGGTTTAGTCATAGAGTTAGGAGAAAACACCCACGGGGTTAAGACTCGTTTTGGACGGATGTGGATTCCTCGGTATGGGGATCTACGTGGGCGAATTATGGACGAAGCTCATAAGACTCGATACTCCATTCATCCCGGTGCTACCAAGATGTATCAAGATATGAGGAAGGACTACTGGTGGCCGGGTATGAAACGTGACGTGGCAGAGTATGTGACTAAGTGCCTTACTTGCTTGCAAGTGAATGCAGAACACCAAAAGCCATACGGGAAGATCCAACCCTTGGATATACCCGAATGGAAGTGGGAGCACATCACCATGGACTTCATAACGAAGCTACCCCGTACTACGAGGGGGTACGATACCATCTGGGTGATAGTTGATCGATTGACAAAGAGTGCTCACTTCCTACCGATCCGCAAGACGTATTCCTCCGAGAGACTGGTGGATCTGTTCATCAAGGAGATTGTGGCTCGTCATGGTGTGACGGTGTCTATTGTGTCAGATCGTGACACCCGGTTCACATCAAAGTTTTGGAAGAGATTCCATGATGCATGGGGATGAGACTACACATTAGCACGGCTTACCATCTTCAGATAGATGCTCAGTCTGAGCAGACGATTCAGACGCTCGAGGATATGCTCCGTGCATGTGTGATTGACTTTGGAGGAAGTTAGGATGATCACCTACCGTTGGCGGAGTTCTCGTACAACGACAGTTATCATGCCAGCATTGGTATGCCGCCATACGAGATGCAGTACGGTAGGAGGTGTAGAACGCCCGTATGTTGGGGTGACATCGGGCAGAAAGAGTTGGGAAGTATCGAGGTGATCGAGGCTACGACCGAAAAGCTGGAAAAGATCAAAGCCTTTATGAAGGCAGCCAAATATAGGCAGAAGTCGTATGCCGATAAGAGGCGTAGACTAGTCGAGTTTAATGTGGGTGATAGAGTCATGTTGAAGGTCTCACCTTGGAAAGGGATCATCCGGTTCAGGAAGAGAGGCAAGCTGAGCCCTAGATACATAGGACCTTTCCAAATCGTTGCACGAGTGGGAGAGGTGGCCTATCGATTAGAATTGCCTGAGGAGTTAAGTGGAATTCATCCGACATTCCATGTATCCCATCTGAGAAAGTGCCTAGCCGACGAAGATATGATTGTACCACTGGAGGATATCGAAGTGGATGAACGACTCAACTATGTGGAGCAGCCAGTGGCAATCGTCGATCGAAAGGAGAAGAGGTTGAGGAATAAAGTGGTTCCACTTGTGCGGGTGCAGTGGAAACACCGGAAGGGTTCGGAGTCTACGTGGGAGACGGAAGAAGAAATGAGACAGCATTACCCACAGTTATTCGAAGAGTGACAGGTTTCGAGGACGAAACCTCTTTAAGGGGGTAGACTTGTAACACCCGAAAACTTGGTCAAATAAATAGAAAAGAAAAGTATCTAGAAGAAATAGAAGAAGGGGCAAAGATGAGGGGTGTAAAGTGTAAAAGTACACCAAAAAGTCAAAAATATGTGTATAAGGGGCATGGTCGCCCATGCTCTTTCCTGCTGCTGTTTCTACCAAAGAAAAGAAAAGAAGAAAGAGCTGAAAACCCTTGTTTCTCTCGGTTGTGAAGAAGATAGCCAGCATTCTTTGAAGGTTAGTGTGCTTTGGTGTTAATTGGTTCGGTTTTTATGGGGTTTTCAACTTTAAAACCGATTATTAAGTGTTATATATGGTTTGGTGTTTGTTTTGCTTGTTTTTAGGTGTTTGAACTCGTGTGCAAGCAGGTTCGGTGGAGTTTTACTTGTTTGCTGCACTAGGTGAGTTCTAGACCCCCGTTTCTATGTGTTTTAAATTGTTTTGGGGCTGAAAATGCATGATTAAAATATTTTACCACTGGTTTATGTATACCCGTATGTTGTGTATGTTTATACTTGTGTTCTTTGGTTGGTTAGGTGTTACTGATGCTTAGAAATGTATGTTTAAGCTTAGAACAGGTGATGGAACAGGTTTGAACTGATTCTGAAATGTAGAAATGCACAACAGGTAATTATGCGCCCAAATAGGGCCCGTACGCCTGTAAATATCCTTAGAAAATCCTAAGTGGGGGTTCATGCGCCCCAATAGTGCCCATGCGCCCAAAACTTTTGCGTGATAAACCAAGTATAACCTCATGCGCCTGAATAGTGTCATGCGCCCAAGATTTTTATCTACTGACTAAGTGTAGTCTCATGCGCCTGAAAGGCTCATGCACCCAGAATGTAAGCAAAATGCCTAAGTGTAGGATTCATGCACCTGAATAGTGTTAATGCGCCTAAGCAGGGCTCGTGAGCCTGCATAGTGCCCATGCGCCTAAACACTTAGAAAATTTTCTGGAATTTTAGGAAATTAGAATTTTAGGGTTTGACCCTGGTTTGACTTGATGCTATTATCTGATTATTTTATTTATGTTTTGGGCTGTTCTTGTGTTCTCTATTATATTATTATGTGACTTTACGTGGTGTGGTTTTACCCTTATTCGTAAAGTATTATCTTTAAGAAGTGAAAAGATTAATGAAAGTGGAACATAAAGAACATGAGAAAGTCTTGCAAGCAAATTCACAGGAGGTTCACAACCACTAGGTTGTTAGCTCAACTGTGTGCGGTTTAGCTAACCTGTTGGATGCACACAGGGTCAATCGTTGAGATTGAGGGGACCATTGTCGTTGCCCCGGTACTGGAGTCAGCTTTGTGCACCACAGATGGGGTCTATTATTAGACCTCAGGCCCAGTACCAGGTTTATGCGCATTATATGGGGGGTATAGCGCTTTGGTCCATATCGAAGTGAAAGATTAAAAGTAAAGGTTCAAGTGAACAACCATGGAAATGGTGAAGAAAGATATTAATGTTGATAATGAATAATATTTGAATGTATGTATGACGTATGATCACATACAAAAGAGTAAATAGTATTTTAAGGAGTATTTTCCTATACAAAACTCATAAAGTATTTTCACCATTTTAAAACTAGAACTCACTCAGCAACGCTGACTTTTATGTATTTTCAGTTGGCAGGTAATTTTGCTGAGGATGGCACACGGGGAGGCTACTTGTCAGGGCAGGACCGACATCCATTCTTGATTAATAACATTGTTGTTTTGTAATGCGTTCTAATAATCTTTTGTAACTGATAATAAACACACATGTATTAGTTAGCAACAGAATTTATTAATTAATGGATGGCTTTTGATGTTAATTCCGCTGCCATGCTTTAAGAATTATGTAATGTTTTTATTTAATTATGCTGTGATCGACCAACTGTGAGGTCTCCAGAAACGGGGCCTTACAATTGATCCTTACACAAAGGATTAAACCCAAAACTTTTAGCTTAAATTAAATACTTTAGACTAATTTTTTTAAGTAAAAAAACTTAAAGCCCAAAAAGCAAAACCGAAAAAACCCGAAACCAAACCGAAACCGAAGTGAAAACCAAAAACCAAAAACCGAAAAAACCAAAACCAAACGGTTTTGAAAACCTAGAAACCGAAATATCGGTTTTGATTTTGGTTTTATGCTAAAACCGAAGCAAACCGACCATGCTCACCCTTACCTTTTAATAATACTCCAAACATTCCAACTTATACGTGGGCCCCCCATAAAGCCAACCACATCGATATATAATTTATATTCATATTAATATAATAATAATGATACTCTTGCTATTTATAGGAAATTAGTTCGTGTTGCCACACGTTATGGCGGGAATTGTGATTTGATTAAATGTATTTTCTAAACATTTTAAGAGTAAAGATATGCAAAATTATAAACAAAAATGTACAAATTGTGTCATAACATCTAAATTGTTAAATATACTTATCATAGTATGTTTAGTGTTTTTACCGGCTCCTAACCTACTCCTTCTTAACTTCTCCTAAATCAACCGAATTAATATAATAATAATGATATTCTTGCTATTTGTAGGAAATTAGTTCGTGTTGCCGCACGTTATGGCGGGAATTGTGATTTGATTAAATGTATTTACTAAACATTTTAAGAGTAAAGATATGCAAAATTATAAACAAAAATGTGCAAATTGCGTCATAACATCTAAATTGTTAAATATACTTATCATAGTATGTTTAGTGTTTTTACCGGCTCCTAACCTACTCCTTTTTAACTTCTCCTAAATCAGCCGAAGTTACTTATGTTAGTATTTGAACTCTCAACCCTAAACGTGATAAACCGATAAAAGGAATGTGTGAATCTTATAAAAATTTAGCACTAGGCAAGATTATATCATTGTAAACATTTAAAAATAATCACGGGTGATATTAAATAAAATTAACATTTTATGTGAATGTTTACATATGTAAATAACAATATGAAATTATATTTTTTTATAATCTATGTATGTAAGTCTTTAATACTTAATTATATAACTTATAAGGTATTTTATACTCTTTACAAAAGAAAAATACACATATACGTAAAATTGCAAACAAATTATTTGTGTTAACAGTACAATAAATAAAATATATATTTATGTAACAAAGGTAATAAAACTAATACTACATAATATATAATAATTGTTATAATTATTATTTATTATGGTTATCAACAATTATATAGATAGATTTTATTAGAGATATACTTATCATGTTATTCAAATGGTTGTTGGAGTTATGAAAGGATTATGTTTCCTAATCCTACAAATACCCCTCGTATCTTATTTGTAAACAATCAATAATATAAATCTCTCTCCCTCTATATTTCTGTCACATATTGTTTTGCTATTAAGCTAGTTTTACAACACGTTATCGGCACGAGTTGCTTTTAAAGTTGAATTGTATAATCATATGCATCATATTCTGATCGGAGAGATCGGTTATGTTTTCAAACGTCGAATCAGTTGAATGGATGAATTAGGATGTGCCACTTTCAATTGTTTGCCCGTTTAGCGATTCATGTAATACTAATTTATTCTATCGCATATCCATAAGTATATGCAATTATCTGAAACGAGTTTCATTGTTTTAATTGAAAGAATATAATAAAAAAAAGAAAGATAAAGTTTTATTACATACGAGTCAGCTTTTTAATTGATTATTCCACATCTTTCCTTTCGTTGATTTTCTTAAATGGGTCTTCAATATGTGCAGTTTCATCACTAAATGTGATAGACGAATGATTACTTAAAAGCCATTATTGCAGTTATATAATTTTATGATTTCAGTTTTATTAAAATATTGTTGAGAAGATCTATTTTAAATTACTGTGTTAATTTGTTTTCTCTCTTTTAAAAGTTTGAGAATCTACCGATTTAAATTTCTTTTATAATCTTAGTTATATAGTATAATACATAGTGGTATATATCGACACTTTATGCTATGATAATACTAAGATAAGAGATGTGATATTAAATTTATGATATATATATATATATATATATATATATATATATATATATATATATATATATATATATATATATATATATATATATATAATAAAACATGAAAATATGATTTTGTTTCATAATTAATATTGTTTAAGACCTTAGACTTCTTTAAACGTTAGCATACTACAAGTTATTTTACTCACGTTCTTTAAACAATATTGTTCATGTTACATTTTTCATCAAGAACATAATAAATAATTATTGATAAACTAATAGCTTTTGATAAATACAAAAGGTGAGGTTTGATGGGTTTATTACAAAATTATTACCATTAAAATCTTTGTAATAGATGTTATAAGAAATAACTTTTTATATTATACTATGTTATAATGTTGAAAATTCATATGATTTAACTTTATGTTAATTTCTTTTCCATAGTAATGATTATTACATAAAAGCAAATAAAAGATTAAAACTAATTGGTATATCATCATTCTAATGAAAGAGTATAGATATGTTTAAATATGACACCTGAAGTGTCATACTCGTTGAATATTATTATCGATTTATAAAAGGTTGTAAGATTTAGGACCAGAAAGTCTTATATGACTCGGACATATAATTGTTTCTCATTGATGTTATGTTATGAAAAGATTATTCATGAGAAAAAGTTAATAAAATAATTTCATTATCATACTTCAGTATGCTTTTGAAATATCATTATTATTACAGGAGTTTGGAAATATAACGATCATGGAATTTTTCTAAATCTATTATACTTTCTATATTGAATGTGATATATAATGATCATCATAAATGTCATGATTATAGACACAATTAAGATTGTAATGATGATCGTGAAAATAATGAGATTGACCGCCATAGTGGCAAACTAAGGAACTGATTGTGTGAGAGGTTTGAAAGAATTTCATATCCATGAGTCCGAGAATATAATGAAAAGCCATAAAACTTGTATAGTTTTACTACATCACCTAAAGTGGATGTTGTTATATTATGATCATTGTAAATGTCATGATTATGGACATAATTGAAAAAATTGTAATGATGATCATAAAATAATAAGATTGACTACCACAGTGGCAAACTAAAAAATTGATTGCAAGAGAGTAAAATAAGAAATAGATACAAGTACTATCCATGATAGTATTAGGTGATAATACATTGCTCTATCGTATTTTTTATATTGTAAGCATAATTACAGACAAAGCATATGTTATCATAAGCAAAGATTTATGGATCATGATTGATGACTGGCATAACCGGTTAGACCACACCGAGTCAATAATGATGTGAAAAGTATTGAAGAATTGAAATATTCTTCCAGATAAATAAGAAAACAATTTTTTCTCTTAATAGAAGTTGATTATTTACCAATTAAAATAGAATGTGAATTCTTAGAATTCTGGAAGTTATAAAGGATACATATATCCTAATGCGGATACCATATAGTGTTTAAAATCGATCCATCGTCTAAATGGTTATCAAATTCACAACTTGAAGTTGTATGTTTATGGCTTAGCTAATGACGTAACAAGCATATTATTCAAGATTATGATATTATTTTTGGTAGAAATAGTGACTTTAATTCACAAGATATTGATGATTATTGGAATAAGTGTTGAACTTTCTATTGCTTAAGTTCATGCACAAATTGCTTTTGTTGAGTAGACCACTCAATTGATTGCAAAGCTAATGATCATAAGAGCAAACATTCATGTTTCTGAACATGTTATTTTACACGCAAAAACATTTATTCACATCAAGCCAAGAAGTTGTAAGACTTTCTCCCTATTAAAGTTGGGTTTTGGTTAGAAACCAAATAGATCTCATCTGAATTGTTTTTTTGGTTGTGCGGTATATATTGTGTCACACCCTCAAAATCCACGTGCGGGGTTTTACCGCGAGACGTGTGACATACCAGGATCTCAGTCATTAGTACTTAGAACGACTCTATATGAACAAACATTCAAAATCAGAGTTTAACTTTAAAATATGCAGAAGCATTTAATAAACTAGAAAGACCAAAGTAAAACAATATAATGTAAATTACGTAAACACACACGCCCAAAGTATTACCAACAAATACTTAAATGTTTAATAACAAAACCAAGACAAAGTTTCAATCATGCTGGCAACTCAATGATGCTGACCCGTGCACGTGCTCCTAGGCAATGTAACCTCATCCTGAGAATAGAATACTAAAAGAGTCAACACAATAGTTGGTGAGTTCAAGAGTTTACGTTAATCATAAATCAGTAAAACTTGCAAAATATAAGAGGTGTATTGAAATAGATAGCTAGTTTATATTCATCAGTAATAATCATAGTGATTTCGCGATTGAAGTTGACTGTGTTTCGTTTGTTGCCTCCCGTCACGACTTACCAGGTCGTGACGATGTTTGTGTTAGGACAAAATTGCACCCGTTTGACCTCGAGTCGCACAGGTGGGGCTCGTCAGACCCAGTAGTACTACCCAAGATTTCCCGCTAATCATCATTATTAACAATTCGAAAGTGTGAGGACTTTCATGGTATTCAACACTATATCATACTATACACAACTCATATAAAGTAAGCGTTTGTAAAACCAGTTTGCTATCTCCCCCAAAAGAGAGTATGAAAAAGAGTGGGCATGAACTCACCTAGTGTGCACAATAAAGACTTAAGAGCTTAACATGAAAGAGAGAATGGAAAGACAACCTTCAAAGGTCACCTAGAACACGCAAGTACATAAGTACATGTACATAGAATCATAATGAAACCCTAAGTGCTCTATAAACCAAAGAACTCAAGGTTTTGGAAAAACAAAACACATTGACCCAGTTGACCCGTTTGACCCGTTGGTGACATTATAGGTGAAATTTCCATTCAATCAAGCATAATAGTTCAACACACATGATTTTCATGCAAATTGTTCACATATATCACTTCATTAGCCACATGTACTTCCTAGATCATCGTAAAACCAGATTGTCATACAAGTCATGCGAATCTCAAACAATCATCATGTTTAACATAATTATATCATAACTAATGCATCATACATAGAATCAAATCATGCACAACATGCCATGTGAAGCCATTCATGACTTCACACCCTAAACCATGCCAATCCTACTAAGTAGGGGCCTCAGATTTGCACGTGTGTATGAAGATCATCATCATATTGTTCAATAGAATCCATGCCAACCAAAATATTCAACCATGATCTATTACAACCCAAACAATAGTTCTATCATAACCTACAAGATCCATCACCATGTATACCCAGCAAGAGATCAAATCCCCAAATAACCAAACAAGTATTCATACAACCCAAACAATACATTCCACCACATTAGAAATCATCCATGAACATGCCAACATGATCCTAATGTCACAAACATGCTCAAATCATCATATCCAAGATTTTGTGCAAATAAAGTTTCCCTTTTGGGAAACTGCATCCTAAAATCTATCTAACACCCAATACATTCATGATTTCATTAACAATATACCAATTCAAACTCATGCTATCATCTAGACATGTTCTACACATCAAATCATCATGATTCATCAATCTTCAAAACCAAAAGTTTCTACTTTTGGTAACATATGAACTACATCATCCATTCATAGGTTTTTAGCATAAACATCATCATTCTAACATCCCCATAACAGGATAAACACTTTAAAAACATCAATTCATCATCCAATCATCATATTCATGCAAATAAAGCTACTATTATTAGTAACCTATGACAACACATCAAAATAGAAGCTTTCTTGTACAATCCACGTAAACTAGCATATATACAATCTAACTAACATCATAACATCAACAAACAACCAAGAAATCAACATTTCAACACCCAATTCGAACTAGGGTTCGGCCATATTCAAAAACCATGAAAAACACATAAAAATCTAACCTTTAAGCGCTTAATGGACAAGAATTGAAGCTTCTAACATGTTGTATTGCTTGGAATCAACCAAAATCGACCACCAATTTCTTGTTATTGCTTGGATTTCGAAGTGTGTGTGTGTGTGTTTGAGAGGGTCGCAGCCGAGAATGGTGTGGGGGCTAGGGTTTTTATTTTTTTTACTTAATTAATCACATTTACCAATTAAACCCCTATTGTTTTGTACTTTCTTAAAACTAAGCTTTTAATTACTTTTTAAAAAGGTTTTTAACTAAAATAACAAGCATATAAACTAATAATAATAATCATATGTATTATCTTTACTAATTACAAAATACATACGTTGCCACGTTACGCGATAAAATTCACCATTAATATTTAAATCGCGTAAGCACATAAGCACAACTTAATAATCACATCACCAACTAAATTATTATCAGTTTAACATTATTAATTATTATTAAGTCACCAACGTTCAACGACAACTAGTGTGTGCTCACGACACGTGTATGCAAGACTTAACAGAACTAACGGAGTTTGGTAACGGAAAATTACCGGATGTCACATTATCCCCTTGTTGAAAGAACTTTCATCCCGAAAATTGCGTTACATGGTATGTGTTCCATAACTGGTCTACTGTATTGGCACAAAGTAATCGAGTGAGTTTTGGGTGAGTTGTCATATATTGCAATTGTTTCACCAGAATGCACAAAGATGAGAGTTTATAGAAAGTTGGGAATATATCATGTGTCACACCCTTAAAATCCACGAGCGGGGTTTTGCCGCAAGGCGTGTAACATACCAGGATCTCAGTCATTAGTTACTCAGAACGACTCTATATGAACAAACAATCAAAATCAGAGTTTAACTTTAAAACAATGCGGAAGCGTTTAATAAACCAGAAAAACCAAAGTAAAATAATATAATAAAAAATGCGCAAACACACGCGCCCAAAATAATACCAACAAATACTTAAATGTTTAATAACCAAACCAAAACAAGTTTCAATCATGCTGACAACTACAATGATGCTGACCCGTGCACGTGCTCCTAGGCAATGGTAACCTCAACCTGAGAATAGCATACTAAAAGAGTCAACACAATGGTTGGTGAGTTCAAGAGTTTGCGTTAATCATAAAACAGTAACAGTTGCAAAATATAAGAGGTGTATTGAAATAGATAGCTAGTCTATGTTCATCAGTAATAATCATAGTGATTTCGCGATTGAAGCTGACTGTGTTTCGTTTGTTGCCTCCCGTCACGACTTACCAGGTCGTGACGATGTTCATTAGGACAAAATTGCACCCGTTTGACCTCGAGTAGCACAGGTGGGGCCCGTCAGACCCAGTAGTACTACCCAAGATTTCCCGCTAATCATCATTATTAACAATCCAAAAGTGTGAGGACTTTCATGGTATTCAGCACTATATCATACTATACACAACTCATATAAAGTAATCGTTTGTGAAACCAGTATGCTATCTCCCCCAAAAGAAAGTACGTAAAAGAGTGGGGCATGAACTCACCTGGTGTGCACAATAAAGACTTAAGAGCTTAACTTGAAAGAGAGAGTGGAAAGACAACCTTTAGAGGTCACCTAGAACACGCAAGTACATAAGTACGTGTACACAGAATCATAATGAAACCCTAAGTGCTCTATAAACTAAAGAACTCAATGTTTTGGAAAAACAAGACACATTGACCTAGTTGACCCGTTTGATCCGTTGGAGACATTATTGGTGAAATTCCATTCAATCAAATATAACAGTTCATCACACATGATTATCATACAAGTTGTTCACGTATGCCACTTTATTAACCACATGTACTACCTTGATCATCATACAACTAGATTATCATACAAGTCATGCGAATCTCGAATAATCATCATGCTTAACATAACTATGCCATAACTAATGCATCACACATAGAATCGAATCATGCACAACATGCCATGTGAAGCCACTCACGACTTCACACCCTAAACCCTGCCAATCCTACTAAGTAGGGGCCTCAGATTCGCACGCGTGTATAACAATCATCATCACACTAATCAACAGAATTCATACCAACCAAGATACTCAACCATGATCAACTACAAACCAAACAATAGTCCTAACATAACCCATATGACCCATTACCATGAAATCTCACAAACAGGCCAAATCTATCAACTAACCAATTTAGCATTCATACAACCAAACAATGCATTCTACCACCTTAGAAATCATCCATGAACATACTAGCATGATCCTAACGTCACAAACATACTCAAACCATCATATTCAAGATTTTGTGCAAATAAAGTTTCCCTTTTGGGAAAGTGCATCCCAAATCTATCTAACACCCAATACCTTCATGATTTCATTAACAATATACCAATTCCAACTCAAATTATCATCTAGACATGTTCTACACATCATATTCATCATGATTCATCAATCTTCAAAACCAAAAGTTTCTACTTTTGGTAACATATGAACTATAACATGCATTCTTAGGTTTCTAGCTTTAATATCATCAATCTATCATCCATATATCATCACAAACACATTAACAACATCAATTCACCATCAAGTCATAGCATTCATGCAAATAAAGTTACTATTATTAGTAACCTAGGAACAACGCATCAAAATCAAAGCTTTCTTGCATAATCAACGTAAACTAGCATCAATATAACCTAACTAACATACTAACATCAATAAACAACATAAAATCAACACCCAATTTCAAGTTTCGACTCTAGGGTTTCGAACATTCATAAAAACCATAAAAAACATGCAAAAATCTAACCTTTAAACATGTATTGGCTTGGAATTGAATATTCTAACGTATTGTAACCCTTGAAATCGATCAAATCCGATGCTTTGTTGGTGTTCTTGGTCAAATTCAAAGAGGAGAGGGAGAGGGAATGAAGTTGCGGCCGTGAGGATGCTTTAGGGTTTGATTCTTGTTTTTTATTTATTTAATTAATCATAATTACCCTTTTAACCCATATAATTTGTATTTTATAAAAGTTAGGTTTCTAAATACTTTTTAAAAAGGTTTTTAACTAAGATAATAAGCATGTAAACTAACAATAACAATTATATGTTTTATCTTTACTAAATACAAAACATACGGATTAAATACACATGTTTCCACGTTACGCGATAAAATTCATAAATACTATTTAAATCACGTAAACACATAAGCACAACTTAATAATCATATCATTAACTAAATTATTATCAGTTTATCATTATTAATTGTTATTAAGTCACCAATGTTCAACGACAACTAGTGTGTGCTCACGACACGTGTATGCAAGACTTAACGGAGCTAACGGAGTTTGGTAACGGAAAATTACCGGATGTCACATCATGGGTATGCATAATATCTATAATTAAAATATAGAGCCATTACCAATAAATTTATCTATGGCTCAATTTTAGGTTATGCATTTTGATTAATCAATATTTCCAACATTAGGGGGAGATAAAAAGTAGTTGGACCGTAAAAAGTTGTAATGAATTATCAGTTTATTTGCTTGATCCTCAAACAAATAGATACGAACCAAAAGTTCGAAAGATAACTCATTAGTAAATAAATTACCAGACATAATCATCAACCTGTAAAGAGTGACTAAGTCACATGTACAAACTACTATGCTCCAATTAAGATTCATATTGGTAATGAGTCTATGACATGTCTAAATCGTGGTAGACTGATTGATTCTATGAATAAAAATCCTCGATAAAGGAGCAAGTATAAAGATGGTCAAGTCGAGGTATGATATAAGGGCCTCCTATAGAGACAATAGACATGATGGTTCTAGATGAACATTAAATATATGAAAATAAAGAGATCTTAATTAATATATTATGTCTACAATACATGGAATCAAAATAAAATCGACATAGATAATACTTTATATGTAACGGTTGAAATATTGAAAAAAAAGATGAGGATCAAGAACTAAAATTTACCTTTGAATAGAAATGTATAATGATTGGCAAAATAAACATATAAAAATAAGGCGGAGTTGAATTCTCTAATATGTTGGTTATAACTGAGGACTTTTGTGCGAATGAATTATGTAAAATAATAAAATAATGATGCAAAGAAAAATTGATGGTACAAGGAGTTTTGCAAACACCTATAATTTATTATGAGAAGACATATTCTCCTATGGTGGATGTAAAATGTACCAACACCTCATTAGTCTGGTAGTACAAAGAGAGAATTGATATGCGTAGTACGAATGTCGTGATTCACTCGACATTTAAACCTACATGAAACTCCATAAATGATTTAAACTGTTATAATCATGTCAAGTAAGTTCTAGAGAATACTATTATTGTTATATACATATTTAGATCCGAATGCATTATGTTTATTGTAAATGTTATTGTATTGAATATAACTTGAACTCCTTATGAGTTTTCAAAAGCAGTTGAGTATTTAAAAGTTAATTGGAAACATCTTAATGATGTAAATCTTATGCACCAATAAACACATACAAATGAAATTATATCTGTTGATGATGGTATCTCAATGAATCTACATACAAGAATTGTGTGATATTTATGTTGGAAGCTTATTTGATGAAACCTTTACAAATGATACAAATATCATGTGTTAGAGGTGAAAACTTTATGTGTCAAAATTCTTGATGATTGTATGCACATAAGTAATTAGTCAATACCAAATAAAGTTTGTGAATGATCGTAAATACCGAAAGCATTGACATCAAAAATTCAAGAAATGTGTTATGTAAGTCAATATGGATTAATATTAGTTGACATGAGTGTGGTATAATTGACTCGATGATTATTTCAAAAAGATAAATATTAATTGATGCAGTTTGTCCATGTGCTTTTATGAAAAGAACAACATGATGTGCATAAATATCATATGATATGGTGATGATATGATTGTATCTTTTTAATGAATTAAAAGAGTTCAAATTATTGAAGGAATAATTTGAAATGAAAGATGAAGTTACAAATTTATGATTTGAGATGTTGCAATAACATTTGTGTTTTATAAATCAATCAAACTACATCAATAAGATGTTGAAATATTTAAGATGAATTAAACTTGTTGCAGGACCGGTTAAGGGATGGTCAATACAATCAGTCTCACAATGAGGAGAGTGTTAGAACACTTAACAGATCAAATAGAGAACCGGGTTTATACGAATGATACTAAAAATGTAAGTAAACAATGAGACAGAACTAAGAAGAGGAACAAGATGAGTATGGTTTTCAAGAATATTTTATATTGCTCTCAAGTTCTTTTACAAGTGTTACAAAGCATAAAAGGAAATACAAGAACGTGAGATACTTTATACTACATCCTACAACCAGCCATACTTTGAAGGCCAGCTGGAAACACTAATCTAGACAACAAGATCAATGTAAAGTCAGAAGGCAGATTGCCTTTTGACAATTGACTATGACATGCCATAGCCCACATCCTAATATATTACAGAAAGGATAAAAGGTACAAAGTAGAAAGTTAGAGACTCTAAACCATAATCTATAGTTGCAAAAGCATGGACCTTTTCACCAACTCATGCAAGTTGGTGAGTCTTCAGAGTTGCCACGGAAAGTGGGTCAGCTTTATACAAAAATAGATCAGAGAAAGCATGTCTTCTCTGTCTTTGGAAGAAATCAGTCTTCACTTCATTAGCCTCAGAAGATTTTGTCTTTGAAGCTTCGGAAGACTTCATCTTTGGCTTTGGAAGATTTGGTCTTTGGCTTCGGAAGATTTTACACTTTGAATAATTTTCTGTGAGAAGTGTAAAACTTCCGAAGTAACTTCTACTCTGCACAATATGCATGCAAGCTGGAAGCTCTTTGGTTGCATTATCCTTTCAAGTATAACCTTACAAACTCCCCCTATGCTGATGCTACTAAAATAGAGAAGTGTACTTAGATATTGATAGTCCTCATCAGGATCAAGATCATTCCTTTCTTCATCAACTGATCAAGATCCCTCAGACTCTCATAATACCTTCTCATGTCATGGAGATCATGCAAAGGAAGATCAAGCATGTCTTGCTAGAAATAGACATCTTGACCCCCTTGATCTCTGATGACATACCACCTGTCTGGATTAGTAGGAAAGGTCCATGACAGGATGGGTCTTCCAGTTGCAAAAGGCTCTACTTGAGTTGGAGTAGGTTAAGCAACCTCTTCTTGCACTACCTTAGGATGCTTTGACTCATCCTGAGGTGTAGAGGTGGATGCCTTGGACTTCTTCTTAGAAACACTCTTCATGGCCATCCTTTTCCTCCTCTTTGATGTCTTTAACTGAGAAGACTGGCTTTCAGCACCAGGTTGATTTGTTATGTCTTTCTTAGTTGGGTCCTCTTCCCTTACAAGTTCAGAAAAAGAGGGATATGGACCTTGCTGTGGATTAGAAGACGAAGTTGGCTGAGATGCAGCTCTAGGTTCAGGTTGTGTTGTCTCAATGGGTTCAACCTTTACCTTAACTTCAGGTGGAGCTTGACTTGGTGGAGAATGCAAGTCAACAAGCTCTCCCTTTTTAATCTCCTGCTTGATCACTCTAATGTGTTATCCATAGTGGATAGAGACATTAGATCAAGCCTTTCAGAGAATCCATATAGCTTCAAGAAGCTCATCATCCTCTGTCTATCAGCAGACTTCTTTTGACTTTTTTAGATGATGGCTTTTGACTTTGCAGCTTCTTCCCTCATTTTCTCTTAGCAGCCTTTCGTTCTTTGATAACTTGTTGCTCCAACTGCTTAAGATACTCAAATTCAACATACTCATATGATAAGGGAAGAAGTGCAGATGCCTGATAGAGACCTGTGGCACTCAGGTAGCTAATCATGTTTTGTCTATCAGCTTCTTTATCTACCTGAGGTTGTTTAGTTGCCACAACCTCTTTCTCAGGGCTTTCCTAAACTGGGGAGAGGGTAAGAGCATGCTTCTAGAGCCTTTTCTCTCTCTTTTCTTCCTTGATCTTTAGGAGTAATTCTGCATCCTCTGCCTCCTTCCTCTCCTTTGACAGCTCTATGTCTACCAGTTCATTAAGTTTCTCTAAGGGAAGAGAGATGAGTTCATCTATGTTGTAGTTCCTGGTCCCTAAGTAGTTTAATTTGGCTAACCTCAACTTATCATCCTGAGTATTTGGCCTGGGGGCAGCCTTGATAGCAGCTTCGATGAAGCCTGGAGATCCCCTTGAACTCTCTCCCCTTAGCTTCCTCTTCCTCTCTCTCTCTCCTCCTCGTCTTCAATCTCCTTAGGAGTCATTTTCCTTTTCCCTTTGTCACTCATAGGCCTTGGTGACTCAGGGTGGAGACAGAATTGGCCTTCATTGCTTGGTTCAGCAGTCAAGCTCTAGCCAGAGAGAGGTTGTGAAGCACCTTCACCAGCTGGTGCTTCACTGAGGGTTGATGATGTTGAAGCAGTTCTTGTAACAAGGTTCACAGGGTCTATCACTGGACCTTCAGTCAAGGTTTCCTCTTCAAAGCTAATCTTACGGTCCACCTCAACATCCAGTTGACCAATGACATTGCCTGTTAGCCTTTGTCTTTTTCTTTGCTTGAACTCTTCAATAATCTTGTCTTGAATCCTCTTAGCCAGTCTGTCAGCTTGCCTGCTTTGACTAGGATTGGCAAGTGGCATTTGGACTAGAGGAAGACTGTCATAGTACTTCAAGTTTTGAAAATTGAAAACCTCTTGTTACCCCTGAAGTCTATGCAAAATCAAAGCTCTCCTGTCAGCATCATACCTTCACCCAAGTATTTCATTCTCAGCATCATGGGGTGGGGTAGACATATCTCTTGGAATACCCTCCTCAAATAGACTTTGAATGAGTGAGTCCATATCAATATGGACTTGAGGAGGTTGCTGAGTATGGACAATTGCAAGTGAGGTTGGTAGCATCACCCTCTTGCATAGGTGAGCTAGGGGTTAGGTCTATCACATCCAGAGGTTCTTGTGTTCTTGGTTGAGTCCTCCTTAAAGGTCTCCTAGCTAGTTTTTCCTTGAGATCAGAAATCTCAAGTTACTGCTCATTGACCCCTTTTTAGCAGGGTAGTCACCTGTGATTCCAAGTGACTAACCTTTGAGACTAAATAAGTGTAGGTGCAAGTTAGCTTTTGCACCTTTAGTCTCATGTTCCCCTCATCTTCATTTGAAGAATCATGGGGGGATGAGAGAATAGGACCTAAGTCTTCTTTATCATTACCAGCATTTTGTTCTTGGCTGCTGGATTTCCCCTACATCATGACAGCTTCAGGTGAAGTGTGAATAGGCTGGGTTGCCATGGTTAAGGTCTTAATGATGTAGTCACTTGCTGAAGTGAGAGCCTCTTTCATATAGACCTTCTGAATAGGTTCAGGGAGATCCACCTCAGTAGTAGGTGGAGGATATAGGCTAGACATGGGAGAAAAAGGAGTACTCATCTCTCCTTAAGTAGGGAAGGAGAAGAGAGACTCATGATACTCACTAAATCCTATGTCTTCATCATCATAGAATTCTAGGTTTGGAATGGGTTGGTTTAGATCAAGAGGCTGGGGATGGTAACTGTCCCCTGAAGGTTGTTCACTAGAGTGTTGAGACTCTGAGTGAAGGTTTAAGGCTTCGGGGGGGGGGGGGGGTTGTGAGCTTATCTGGCTGAGCATGAGGAACCTCAGCACTGATCATTTGTAAGATAGGAGTGGTTTGCTCCTCAGGAGAAGTAGGAGATCCAGTGTCCACTTCCTCCTATATGGGTGGTGATATAGGAGCCTTCACAAACTGAGTAGCATGTGCAGGGGTTCGTTTGGATTTTCTTTGGTAGGTGATGATTATTTGTGGCTGTATAGGTGGTTGAGAAGTAGAAGATGTGGGTTCAACACTAGCTGGTGCTGCTAGGTTGTCACCTTCAGCAATGAGCTCTAACATTTTTGGGACAAGGGCTGCTTCTACCCCTGAGAAGCCAACAGTTGGTTTTCTCATAGTCTTGAAGATGTCGGGCTTCATCTGTCCCAATATTAGAACGTACCTGTTCCCCTCACCTGTGAGCCCAGTTCACAGTTGAGAATATGCTGGACATATATAGGGAACATGTAATATTCTAAAGAGTCCAAGTTTGCAAGTAAATTAATGTACACAAATTATGAATACCTGAACTTGACTCCCTAAACCATCCCATGGACTATATTGGAAAGGTCCTTTGGAACTTGGTCCCATCCTCCATGCTTGTTAGATAGATTGTGGATGACTACATGGAGGAAGTATCTCCATTGAGAGGAAACCTTCCCTTTCCTAAAGGTCTTGACAGAGAAATCCCTTTCATGCCCATTTGACCAAAAGAATGGTTAACATCAGACTTGGGGAAGGACAAATCACATACGACATCATCCAGCCTTAGATGTGTGTTTATGGATGCTGGAGTGATGAAGGTTGTCCTCCCCTGCACTGTGGCAGACAGTGCCTTCTCCCCATCCATGGTGACCTCTTGACAAGTCCTCTAGAATTACAATAGCTTATCCTTATAGAGTGGAGGATTGATGGTGAGGGAGGTGAAGTAGTTTGATAGAGTGAAAAAGCAACAAACCTTTAAGAAACCAGGATCTTTCTCAGAGCTCAACAAAGCAACTTGATTATGTTTTCTGTGAAATTGCATGGAGAAATTAGGTTGGTTTCTATGATTAAGGTTGGCCATTTTGAGGTAGCTTTGTTGTGAATGAAGATAAGAACAAGGGCGGTTTGTGGGTGAGTTTAGGCTAGAGATTTTTCAGATGAAGAAGATAGTGAAAAAGGGGGAACCATTGAGAGAATATATACGAAATGGATTTGAGACAAAATTAATGCAAAAGGATAAACTTTGAAATCCGAATGTCGGTCCCACCTTTAAAAAGTGCCCCAAAAGGTAGTTTTCTTGGAAGTCGAAAATCTTCTGAAGGTATTTTTGTCTTCTGAAGTTTTAAGAAAAGCTTCCGAAGCCAATTTGGCTTCTAAAGATATTCGTAAGATTTGTGAAAATTTTGCTTCGGAAGGAAAATACTTAGAGAATTTTACTTCTGATACATGTTTGGTTTTGGAAGAGATCAGGACTTGAAAGTTTTATTCTAAAGAGAATAAAGTAATTAAATCTTTCGAGACTTAATTGTTTTCAGAAAAAAATTTTCCTTCAAATACATGTAGGTACTTAGAAGCATATTTAGGCTTCGGAAGGTAGATCAATTTCTTTCGAAGGTAAATGTTTTATAAGTAGTTATTTGATTTGAAGACATAATGTTCTTCCGAAGACAACTTGATGTTTTCCGAAATAAAATATGTTTAATATTTTCAAAAATCTATGGAATATCATTTGAAAAATTGTCTTCCAAAAGAAACTGGGCTTATGAAGATGATAAAGTAGACAACTTAGGACACACAGGTTTTAGAAATAGAATTGATTCAAGTTTAATAAAAATATACTAAAAGTTAATCATCCCAATAGCTGATACAAGATATTTGAATCTTTATTCATCAAAAGCATTAGTCAACAGTTTAGCGTGTTGTTCATTTGTGTTAACTTTGACTAGTTTGATTAATCCTTTTTCAAAATTATCTCTAATCAAATGATACCTGACGTTGATGTGTTTTGTCCTTGAGCGCTGCACAGGATTCTCTATAATAGAGATAGCACTGTTGTTGTCTATGTGGATGGGAGTCTCTTTGAAGTTGAATCCATAGTCCAGCATCTGATTCTAAATCCAAAGCACTTGAGCACAACAACTTCTAGCAGCAATGTATTCAGCTTTAGCAGTTGATGCAGACACACAGTATTATTTCTTGCATTGCCATGAGACTATCCTTCCACCAAGGAATTGACATCCTACAGATGTAGACTTTGTAGTCATGTTGCAGCCACCATAGTCACTATCTGTATAGGCATACAGATTGAAGTAAGAATTCTTTGGATACCAAAGGCCAAGCTTAGGAGCACCTTTGAGATATCTAAGAATCCTCTTGACAGCAACCAGGTGTGACATCTTGGGGTTGGCTCGATATCTTGCACAGATGCATGTGGCAAACATGATATCAGGCATGCTGGCTGTGAGGTACATAAGAGACCTAATCATAGCCCTGTAAAGATGTTCATCCACACATTCCCCCTCAAGATCAGATCCAAGGGAGTGGTTTCTGGCTATAGGAGTCTTTGCAACCTTACAATAAGTCATGTTGAATCTTGTAAGGATGTCTTATACATACTTTGACTGAGTTATGAAGATGCCATTTTCAACTTGCGTCACTTGAATTCCGAGAAAGAAATTGAGTTCCCCCATGGCACTCATTTCAAATCTATTCTTCATCAGCCTCTCAAAGTCTTTGCAGAGTTTTGGATTAGTTGACCCGAAGATAATGTCGTTTACATATACTTGAACCAGCATTAAGTCATTCCATGTTCCTTTGATGAAGAGAGTTCTATCTATAGTACCCCTCTTGTAGCTATGTTGATAGAGATACTAAGATAGTGTCTCATACCACTTTCTTGGAGCTTAGTGCATCCCATAAAGAGCTTTATCAAGCTTGCAGACATAATTAGGATGATCTAGGTCTGCAAAGCCAGGTGGTTGTTTAACATACACCTCTTCATCAATCATCCCATATAAGAAAGCACACTTGACATCAAGTTGGTAAACCTTGAAATCCTTGGATGCAGCAAAAGCCAGGAATATTCTAACAGCTTCAAGTCTTGCTACAGGAGCAAAAACATATGTGTAGACAATTCCCTCTTTTTGTGTGTATCCTTGAACAACTAGTCTGGCCTTGTTCTTGATAACAAGTCCTCTATCATCCTTCTTGTTTCTAAAAACCCAGTTGGTTCCTATGATAGTCTTCCCTTGAGGAAGAGGACATAGGTTCCAAACCTTTTGTCTTTTGAATTAAAGCAACTCCTTTTGCATTGCTTCAACCCAACTTTCATCTTTCAAAGCCTCATCAACTTTCTTTGGCTTTATCTAGGACAAGAAACAAGAGTATAGACAAATATTTGTCATGGGTTTGTCCTCTTGTTCTCACCCCTGTATCAACTTTTCCAATGATGTTTGTGGTGGGGTGTGACTTGTGGATCCTGAGTTGAGGGATCAGAGCAAGTTGATTGGAAAGATCTAAATTTCTAATTTGAGAAATTTAGATCTGGTAATAGAGTATCACCCACCATATTAGCACACTTATCAAAAGAGGCTTGATCCAATAAGTGTGTGACATCATTTATGTTGTCTTCTATGGAGTGGTATTCAACATCAAGAAATTTTTGATCACTATCACCACCTACATTTAAAGTTCCTTCATCTAAGTTTTGAGCCTTTGAGCTGGAATTTGTAGGCGCCTCAGATGTATTAGCTGAATTTGTCATGTTTGTGTTGATAGGATCTTCACTTGCAGGGTTAGTTACCACTGGAGCTGAGGTAGTATGCTTGCTTGGTCTTCTCAGCTCAAATCTTGGGTTAGGATCTCCTATTGATAAGTTACTTGTAGATCCTGAAACATTCTCACAAGATTTTTTAAAACTGTTTGTAACTAAATCAAGTTCGAACAGCCAATCAGGACCAAAACCTTTCATACTAGGAGTGTGGTCATCAAAGGTCACATTGGCTGACTCCTCAACTACTCTAGTTCTGAGATTGTATACTCTATGTGCCTTAGCTTGGGAAGAGTATCCAATAAAGTGTCCATCATCTAATTTCTCAATAAATTTTGCTATTTGATCTTTGGTATTCAAGATGGTGCAAGGACATCCAAATGACCTGAGGAAACCAATAAACAGTCTCCTTTTGTGCCACGCTCATAAGGAGTCTTACCATGAGTCTTAACCACTAACACTCTGTTCTGCACATAGCAGGCTGTGTTGACTGCCTCTGCCCAGAAGGTTATGGGCAGTTTAGAGTCAGACAACATGGTTCTTGCAGCATCAATAAGTGTCCTGTTTCTTCTCTTAACAACACCATTTTGTTGAGGAGTCCTCGGAACATTATATTGTCTTGTAATACCTTTTTCATCACAAAATATTTCAAGGATTTGATTCTAAAATTATGTTCCTTGATCATATCTTATGGTTTTGACCTTGTGATCACATTGATTTTCAATTTTCAGAATGAAGTTCTTTATGATCTTAGGAGTCTCATCCTTAGTACTAAGGAAAAAGACCCAAATGAATCTTATAAAGTCATCTGTGATCACTAAACAATATGAGGTCCTTCCTAGACTCATTACACTAGTGGGGCCAAAGAGATCCATATGTAATAAGTGTAGGGGAGTATTGATAGAGTTCCTTTCCTTTGGCTTGAGAGACACTTTGTGTTGCTTCCCTTTCAGGCAAGCTACACAGTGGTCATCACTTGTAAACTCTTTCTTTGGTATTCCAGTTACCAAATCATTCTTAATTAATTTATTCATGTTTTTAAAGTTTAAATGGCACATTATTTTATGCCAGAGGAAAGACTCATCATTATTTGCTTTAGATAGAAAGCAAGAAACTTCTCCTGAGGGAGATGTTTCATGTAAATCCATCTTATACATGTTCCCTTTCTTGAGGGCTCAGAGTAGGATATGCTCTTGAGGAATGACCACCCTGGGCTTAAGAACAATGCACTCATGCTCAGCGAAGAGCATGTTGTGTCTCTGATCACAAAATTAGGATACACTTATTAGATTATACCCAAACTCTTTGACAAAGTTTATCTTTTCAACATAAAGCTTACCATTTGTGACTGTGCCCCTTCCAGTAATGTAACCTCCACCATCTCCTCCAAAAGCAACTTGCCCTCCATCAATTTTCTCAAAATTTTGAAGTAGAGAACCATTGCCTGTCATGTGCCTAGAACAACCACTATCAATGATCCATACATTCCTTTTAGTCTTTAGCTATTCCTGCACAATAAAGAAATGCTTAGTTACATTTAGAAACCCAAGCCTCATTGGTCTTGGGCTTATCAAAGTGATTTGAAGACAATGTAACAATAATTAATCCTATGTTCAAGTTTTGAGGATCATCAGCTGTTGTTGATAAAGAACTTTCAGTCACGTGGTCTTCCTTCATCTTTCATACCATCTTTAGAAGATTAGACTTGAACTTTAATACTTCAAAAGTTTTGACAACTTTGGAAGTTTTGGAGACTCGACCTTCGGAAGATCATTCTTTCACTACAGCAGGCTTTAGTACTTTGAAAGCATTCCTTTCTTCCGAGACCAACTTTTCTTCCGAAGGCAAGTTTTCACTTGTCTTCTTCTTCACCTTGGAGCTTTCGAAAGGAAAAGATTTTCCTTCCAAAGCTAGCTTTTCTTTCTTCTTCTTAGAAGTTTTCTTTTTGATCATATGGATAGTACTTTTAGGATTGTAGATGCAATCTTTAGCAAGATGGAAAGTACTACCACACATGATGCAATCCATTTGCTTCCTTCTAAGAGCCTTCTTTTGAGAGAGAGACTAAACTTGATCACTTTCCACCTCTATCTTTATCTTCATAGATGATGCAACAAGCTTCTTAGGGTAAGGATTGCTTTTGGAACTGGATGGTAGGGCTGTGTAGCAGTGGTACACAGCTGATCAACCTTCTTCTCTTTGCTAGAATGAGTTGGACATGAACTAGAACTTCTGGTACTAAAGTTCATAGTTGACTCTTCAGCCTTCACCACTTCAAATTTTGCAGAGACAAACACTTGTTTCTGCTTAGAGTTGAAAGAGGCCATGATCTCTTGAGCCTTCGTTGATTTCCTCTTGGCTTTTCTGCTCAAGTTCTTCCTCTTAGACTTGGTCATCCCAAATTCTTTTCTCTCCTCAGGAGAATAGTATCCCTTCTTAGGATGATCTTCTTCACTCTTCTCAGAATCATCCTTCACTATCTCCTCTTCATCCTATTCATCAATGGGGTCTATGAGGGGAAGCTCATCTTCACAAGTTCCACACCTTGGAGATCTTACAGACAATAGAGTGTGTGGAGGAGCTATCTCAGTAGATCTCAGTCCCTGCTTATTTTGATAACAAACTTTTGTATGCAATGATAAGGATATCATGTTCTTGAAGGTCTCTTCTTCAAGAACACATTTTTTTGCCCTTGCTTTGCTGATCACAAGCTCAGCCTGACATTTAGTTAACTTAGTGATGAGATCTTTTATCTGAGTCCTGTGGTTCGTATGTTCAAGCTTAAGAGTTGAAATGGTTTGCTCTAAATCTTATATTTTAAGTTTGTAATCAATTTTAGCTGTTTTGAAATCAGCTTTTAAAATGTTTAAGGACCCAAGATCAGACCTCATCTCTAAGTTATAGGACCTATATCTGTTAACTTTAGCAATACATTCAGGTGTACAAAGATGTTCCAATACCTTGGCTTCTTCATGATCTGCCATCAATGCTTGGTTTGGAGATGCATCCTCAACCTGAAAGCTCCAATCAAAGCCTCCTTCTTCAACAGCAACCGCAACTTGTTGCATAGGCTTCTTATTCTGGGGAGCTCCATTAGTGTAGTTTGGTCTGGTTTGTGCTTAGCCACTATTTGTTCTTGGTGCCTTGCACTCTCTAGCAAAGTGTCCCCATTTGGTTACAGTTGTAACACTTCACTTTGCTTTTGTCCGACCCAAACTTTACACTAGTTGCATTGCTAGAAAACTTCCTCCCTGTCCTATTATAGAACTTCTTGGCTCTATGAGTGAGAAGAGCCATCTGCTGGACTATTTCCATATACTCCAGATCATCTGGATGGATACAGTCCAGGTCTTCAAGGGTAAAGAGAAGATTGTCTGTGCTTTTATAAGTAGACACAAAGGCTTGTGAAGAGCTTGTCTCTTGGAATAGGCTTCCTTGGATATAGCTCTCTCTTGGTGTCTCCGAGAAGGTGATGAAAGGACCCTTTTGTGAGTTGTCAAGGTAGCAGATGAGATGATGTTGTGGTTCTTTGCAATCCCTTTCAACCACATGAAGGGTTGAACTCTGCTGATTGTTGGAGTTACCAGATGGATTTTGCATTTTCATCTCCATTTGGTAGCCACTAAAGATACCATACAACTCAGTGAAAGTAAGGGTCTTGAGGTTCTTAGTCCTCGTAATGATCACACAATAGTGTGTCCATTGTCTGGGAAGAGAGGACATGAACTTTCTCATAATGTCCCTGTTCTTTAGAGTTACTCCAATATCATTAGAGTGTCCACAATCTTAACATACCTGAAGTATTGTTGAGTCGTGGTTTCACCTGCCTTAAAGGTGAAGTTCTCAAACTGCTGCTTCAAGAGGTCCTTCTTGTTCTTTTTTGCTTCAGTGGACCCGTCATACATAAGCTTTAGTGCATCCTATAGTTGCTTGGCAGTCTTGCACTTTTTAAAGCCTCTGTAGATGGAGTTTGGAAGAGTTGTTTGGAGAGCGATCATGGCTTTCTGATCTATATCTATCTTTTTCCAGTCTTCTTTAGAGTAGTCAGCCACTTCCTTTGGTATCATACCACCATCACCAGCAGCTGAAGAGGTGGATGGTACATGAGGTCCAGAGACAACATATCCCCATATCCTGGAGTCTTGAGACTTGATGAAGCCTTCTATTCTTTGGCACCAAGTATCAAAATCATCAGGAGTGATCAGTGGAGACTTTGTCATGGTACCGTTTCCATATCGGCCTTTGTGATAACTGCCATTTGAGTTGTTAAGTGTTTTGTGAAACTAAAGGGATTTAAGATGGTGAGATCTTACAATCAAGAGCCTAAAAAGCTCTGATACCAATTGCAGGACCGGTTAAGGGATGATCAATACAATCAGCCTCACAATGAGGAGAGTGTTAGAACACTTAACAGATCAAATAGGTAACAGGGTTTATATGAATGATACTAAGAACACAAGTAAACAATGAGACAGAACTAAGAACAAGAACATGATGAGTATGGTTTTCAAGAATGCTGTATATTGCTCTCAAGTTCTTTTACAAGTGTTACAAAGCATAAAAAGAAATACAAGAACGTGAGATACTTTATACTACATCCTACATCGGCCATACTTTGAAGGCCAGCTGGAAACACTAATCTAAATAACAAGATCAATGTAAAGTCAAAAGGCAGATTGCCTTTTGACAAGTGACTATGACATGCCATAGCTCACATCCTAATATATTACAAAAAGGATAAAGGTACAAAGTAGAAAGTTATAGACTCTAAACCATAATCTATAGTTGCAAAAGCATGGACCTTTTCACCAACTCATGCAAGTTGGTGAGCCTTTAGAGTTGCAGCAGAAAGTGGGTCAGCTTTATACAAAAGTAGATCAGAGAAAGCATGTCTTCTTTGTCTTCAGAAGAAATCAGTCTTCACTTCATTGGCCTCGGAAGACTTTGTCTTTGAAGCTTCAGAAGACTTTGTCTTTGAAGCTTCAGAAGACTTCATCTTTGGCTTCAAAAGATTTGGTCTTTGGCTTCGGAAGATTTTACACTTAGAATAATTTTCTGTGAGTAGTGTAAAACTTTCGAAGTAACTTCTACTCTGCACAATGTGCATGCAAGCTGGAAGCTCTTTGGTTGCTTTGGTTTCTTTGGTTGCATCAGCCTTTCAAGTATAACCTTACACTTGTCATATTAAGTACGTTAAAATATTTTCCAATCATCATCTATTATTAAATAAATAAATAAGAAATTATTAACTTGAAGTTCGTAGTTCATCGCAATGGATCTATAATTGTTTCTTTCTAGTTATACACAATTTAGATATATTGTTCATATTGTATCCAATGAAGCAACAATGAACTATGGTAATTAAATTATTTTTATATCTACAAGATACGAAAAATATGAGTTTATATTTACTAACACAACAAAACAAGTTTAGTTAGTATTGCAGATGCAGGTAATGTAACACAACATAATTGTGAATTTTGTGGTATTTGTTTATAAATAAATGCAACTGGAGTTTCAATAAAGATCATACGTTATTGATCAACTTCAGCAATTGCACATTAAAGGAACAACTGGCGAATCATATAGTTCATAGAAGATCGACACTCATAAATGAAATGATGCATATACAAATGAGGGGGAGTATTATTCAAGTTGCACTCTTTTTTCCTTCACTAAGTTTTGTCCTATTGGGTATTCTTAGTAAGGTTTTTAATAAGGCAACATAACTTATGCAAACAGGGGAAGTTAATACGTGTTTGTACTCTTTTTTCCTTAGCTATGGTTTTGTCTCAATGGGTTTTCCTGGCAAGGTTTTTAACGAGGCAACATCTTCAAGCACATTAAATTGATAACCAAGGGGGAGTGTTATAATTATTATTTATTATGGTTATCAACAATTATATAGATAGACTTTATGAGAGATATACTTATCATGTTATTCAAATGGTTGTTGGAGTTATAAAAGGATTATTTTTCCTACTCCTATAAATATCCCTTGTATCTTATTTGTAAACAATCAATAATATAAATTTCTCTCTCTTTATATTTCTGTCTCATATTGTTTTGTTATTAGACCAGTTTTACAACAATAATATATTAATAACAATAATATTAATCTTGCAAAGGGAGAATCATGAAAGAATTAAATATTTTAAGAGGCAAATTGAAATCTGGAAAAAAAAATATCTACTGACTTCAAGATCAAAAAAGTCAATTTCATTTTCAATCTAACAATTATACATTTAACCAATGCTCTTTCTTCTCTCATGCATCTTCATTTGTTATATACTTTCGTTTATTTAATGACGATGAATGATCATCAACCATAGGTGTTCGTCATCATCTCCGTGGATTTCTATAAGTTTTTGTATTGCGGAAAGATAAGTCGATGATAGATCTCTGATCAACGAATGGTTTTGATCATCTAGGTAGCACCGGAACGGATACGGGAGGTGGGTACGGAAACGGAACGGGTACGGGGAACGACAAATATAAAAATTTTTAGATACGGGTACGGCTAAGGTACGACAAAAAATTTAAAAAATAATAATATATCATCAATCAATTTCCAAAGTAGACATTAATGTATTAAACAAATTCCAAAAACAAATTCTTTAGGTAATTAATTATCAATAATCAAATCATTTTCATATCCAGATTCATTTAGTGTGAGATCGGCTACCTCCAAAAACCCTATATCTTCCATTGAGTCAAATGCATCTCCACCCACGTCCCACATCTTTACAGCATCATTCGGATTCCTTGACAAAAGTCGTAGATTATTGTGGATGTAAACCAAGTTTTGAGCACGACTTGTAGTCAACCTATTCCTCCTAAGCGAGTGAATAAATGCATAAGTACTCTAATTACGCTCAGCACAAGAAGAAGAACTTGGTTGCCCAAGTAATCTAAAAGCCAAAGTCTGGAGGAATAGAGTTTGAGCACCAAAGTTAGCCCACCAATTCATGGGTTCCATACTAGCCATTTGTGAAATGTTTGTTAAATCCTCAAAAGGACCGCTCTTCATTGAAAACATTGCATATTCATCAAGAACTTTTTTATGCTCATCTTCGTTAGGAAACAACCTTTTAAAACATTTAATCCTTTCTTGTGATATTTCACCATCTCTATGTGGAGCAAGCCTTTTAGAATCCTCTAGTAACCATTCATCACTATAATATCTACAACATTCAAAAGTGAAAACATAAATAAATAATAGAAATCAAGTATATAGTTTAAAATCATACACCTTAGATTTAAAGAGTGAGCTAAACAATGTAGGAGAGTGTTATTTTTCGCCCATCGAGCCACTAAAATATCATGCACAACATTATAAAAGACACTTAAATCAGATGCCGAACGTTTTTCTTTCTTATAGATCTCAATCTTCACCTTCTCAATCACCGAATCCCACATCTCATAGACCAAGTGTAAACATGGCTTGTCGGTGTCACAAACTCTAATCATCTCATATATAGGTCCAGTGAAACTAAGAATATATGATACTTTTTCCCACCATTCATCATCCAAAATTTTTTCTTTAACAAAGCTTGCTTTCACAATGTCATCTTCTTTATAAGAAGACCATTCTTCACTTATGACCATAGCTTAAAGACCCCTTTTTTATTAGTTTCAATCTCTTAAGCATCAGAATAATGGAAGCAACGAGTATCCGCAACCGAAAGCAGTCTAAGAGGAGTGAACTTACTGAAAATCGAGAGTCTCATATTATGATTCATGATGAAATTTTTTATTGCAAGCGCATGTCCATGAACTTCTTTTATCCATTTGCACTCTTCATATGTTGTTTCATTTGTTTCCACATTCCTTGGCGAACAAATGTTCTTCAAAGCAAAATTAAGTGTATGAACAACACATGGTGTCTAATAGATGTGAGGAAACTGACTCTCTATAATCTCTCCAGCCGCCTTACAATTTGCTGCATTGTCAGTAATGATTAGCATAATTTTTTGATGACCAATTTCACTAATGACTTCTTTCATCAAATCAGCAATAAAAAATCGATCTTTAACTTCCCCAAAACAATTAACTGCCTTCAGAAACAAAGGACCATTACTTGAGGTAGCCATGAAATTGATCAGAGGCTTTCTTGTAGGATCACTCCAACCATCACTCACAATAGTCATACCTTTTTCGTTCCATGTAGACCTAAGTGGTTCCAATAGCCTATCAACATTATCTTTTTTCTTTTGTTAGTAAGGTTGTTCTAAGCTTATTGTAACCAGGAGGGACATAACCATCAAATTTGTTGTTAGCAGCAAACTGAAAAGCCCTCACATAGTGAGGATTTCTTGCAAGATTAAAAGGCAAACCTCCGGTATAAAACATCCTAGCTATTTCTTGATCTAGTTGGTCTTTAATTTCAACACCAAAAGCTCTTTCAATAGGGTTTGAAGTACCTTTTCTTTTCTTAAATCCAACACCTGATTCACATGGCAACTCAACTTCTTCGGCTTTTGACTCGGCTTTCTTCTCTTCATACACATCTTCGAACCGTTTCATCTCAAGTTTATCACCTGCTGTTGCTTTCTTGCAAATACTAATCCCAAGGCCTATATAGATACAAATTATAATTTATAAATATACAATACGAATCAATGAATTATAAAATATGATAGTATGATACAATCAACATAGAATACGAATCAATAATCAATTGATCATTACCTATTAGACCAAATAAATGTGCTCTAACCCTAAAATATGATCCTTGTCTGATTTCACTGCAAATGTTGCACTTAAATTTCCATGTTCCTCCATTACCTTGCTTTTCGATTTTAGTCACATACTCTCAAAATGGAGGTTCTTCTATTGATGTTGATGATCCTTGCGTTTCTTGAGAAGCCATAATCAATTAAAGCCTTCTTGTTCAGCTTATGACACCCAGACCATAAGAATAAACAATCAAGTTCATCACGATTCATGAATCATGAATTGTATCATAATATTTTTAAGTTCCTATTAACTAATGCAAAAATTGAATTATAATATATATTTATATTTTATCTAACAAAAATAGTAATTTCAATTGATGATAGCTTAAAAAAAGAAAACGTTCGATGGTAAATTAACATGATAGCTTAAAAACACAGGTCACATCGGTGGGAATTCACCCAAATGTTACATTAATAAAGCATCTTACATCACAGTATCATTATCTTTTGCCATGCTAATTATTTATATTAGAAAAAGAGTATGATTTCATTAATAAAGCATCTTACATCACAGTATTATATTTAAACTCACTGTATTTGAAGAAGGCTCAAGAGTCAATCAGTCAAGCCGCTCAAACTCCCGGTCTCAAGCCGATTGAAGAATTTCGATGCAAACGGTCGATTTGAATGCAAAAACTCCCGGTCTCAAGCCGATTGAAGAATTTTGATTGATCGACGATGATACGATGATTATGAAGCCGAATTGTCGAGGTCGCGCAACAATTTTGTTCGAAGAAGGCGAGTAGGAGGTGGCCGATTGAAGAATTTCGACCGATCGATGATGATACGATGATTATGAGGCCGAATTGTCGAGCTCGCACAGCAATTTTGTTCAAAGAAGGCGAGTAGGAGGTGGCCGTAAGGGAATTTAATGGTTTTAAAAGGGAAACCCTAAATTTAAGTCGAAACACCGCCAAAACTCACCCGAAACGTCCCTATATGTTACCCCCGAAACCAGTACGCCCTCGAAACACTTAGGAGCCGTTTCGGAGCCGGAAAGTACCCGAAACGGGTACTCCCCTGTTTTGGGCGCTTCGGTGCTTCAGAGTTGATCATAGGTGGATTGATTTAAAGTGGGTTTGATTTTTGTTTTATGAGTTGAGTGATAGTTGTTTCGCGGTCAAATTTTGATTTGTTAAACATCGTTTTCGATTTCAGGCTCATTGTCTTCGATTTGTTCAACCTGAGTTTTGTTTGGGTTCGATTGATTTCATACGAACCCTTATGTGTTTGATGTGTTTCAAATGAAACCGACATGTTTGATTTTGTTCCACACGAACCAATTTGATTTTTGTTTCATACGATCTGTAAACGATTTTTGTTCTTTGGTTTGCTTGTTCCACACGAACCAATATTGATATTTGTTTCTAGTTTTCATACGACCTTTGATCGACTGATGTTCCGCTTGAACAATCTTTGATATACACAACAAAAAGGTGTTATGAATCGTTTAATAACCGTCTACGTTCCGTTGTCAGCTCTTGTTGCCGCCTTTGTTTCTTTAACAGTTGGCACGGTTGCCGTCGTTACCCAATTAGTATAGATAGTGACTCCGTTAATTGACAACGCTAAGTTGCTTTTTGTAGTATATATAATATAATGTAGTGGTATAATATTGTATGCAAAACCAAATTCAACATAAACATAAAATAAAATTTGTATAATAAATTTCATTCAAACTAGTGTCTTCAATGGTCACTTCGACGAAGTCTGCTTGTAATATCCCTCACATGAGTCTTCTTGACTTTGAGTCTTCAACTATGTTCTTGACTTCAACAACGAGCAAACAAATCACTGATGGTTTTGGTCGAGTCACATATTCAACATGTTTCCCTAGGATAGATTTCGATTATCTTTTTAGACGAATATGTCTGTCTCTCAAGGTTCAACAACACAGAAATATGTTTACTTCAAAGGTGGTTGTCACACCTAATGTTTCAATAGGCGATATAGAGTATGTGGTGGAAGAAATTCATGAAAGTTCTCCACGCTAGCAGGTTGCTTAACTCTCGTGTTTTGTACGCGAGTATTAAAGTTTTCATCTCTTAAAGCAAAAATGAATCAAAATATTCATTTTATACTCACTATAAAACTCCATACTTAAGTTTCTTATTTAAACACAAGTATGTAAATTTTTTGAATCAACATAACATACATGTGATTCATGACATATAGTAATGCCAACTTAATTACGAGCTAAAATCAAACCTTCATATTGAATTTTAAAATAAATTTATGAGTAAAAAAAGGCATTCAAAATATTTAAACTGATTTATGACATGAATTTATGAGTTAAATACTAAAATGTCCATATTCATTCATAACATGTGATGTAGTCGAGAAGGTATAACAACTCCTATTTGTGAAATCATCAATTTCAAATGAGATGTAATCGGTAGTAACTTAAGTTGAAAGAGCCTGCTTCACAATTATTGATGACATCATCAATTTCAAATGTGACGTAATCGGTAGTAACTTAAGTTGAAAGGAGCCTACTTCATAATTGGATAGTCATTCGCAATTAATTAGTTATAAAACCAAAGTTATAATGTTACTAGCGGCAGAGAGTTTGATTGCAACTCCCAAGCTTAGTTTAGAAAAAATAGCATGGATTGATCGGATTGCTAGTACTCTTGATTAGGGTTCTATGACGACTACGTCTATCGCGACGACCAATTTTTTGAACTATTGCGACAAGGCTTTGACTACTCACCCTATGGCGACGACATGTCGTCGCCATAGGCTATAACAACGACAAATAGAACCTATGGCGACGACTTTTGTCGTCGCGATAGAGTTGTTTTCTTGTAGTGTAGTCTGAATACATGCTAAAGGTCGGTGTACGTGAAGTAAGTTATTGTTTTTAATTACTTGATACATTATAAAAGAAAAGGAAATGTTCAAGTCATGTATTTGCATTTGTGATAAATTAACTTTATATAAAATAACACATACATAATGTAGTAAAAAGAAAGTGTTCAAGTCATATAAGAAAACATTTATAATATAATTGAAAGAAAATATTAAAGTCGTGTAATTATCGATGTGTACTAATTTGAAAAGACTCATAGTATAATCGCATATCAATTTATCTTCTTGCATGATAATGGTTCACAAAAATTTCCATATGTATAATCACCACGTAATAATTCATACGTTGTCCAATCACACGTGTGTAATATAATCTCGACGTACTTTTGGCACCATTGTACTAGTACGTTTCCTATTACCACTTTAAAAATTCATATCATCTCAATGTATACTACTTCATTCACTATTACCATTTAATTTTCGCGTCCATACTTATTCGAGCTAGTTATTTCCCATTTGTAAACCGGTGAAATTGTGTAATAATCTTACTAAATATTAATTACATCAGTTTTCATTAAGTTTGAAACTTTGTTTGATTATAAAATATTAGCATATATGTTGAATACACACAAATTTTTGTACATTCTAGAATAAATATTATACATTAAAAAATATCATCTGAAAATACGAGGCAAAGAATCAAGTTTTAATTCTTTATGATTCAAGAATACATTAGGAGTTTTAAAACATTTTCAAGAGCATGTATTTACCCCAATACGATAAATACCGTAATAGAGGAATTTTAAAACTCGTTTTTGTTATAAAAAAATTTTAGGCAAGGAAGCGATGATGATAGTCAAGTAACACCTAGAATGATTTAGAGATTCTTAGTGTATTCGGAAGTAATGATTCTTACACATATGATTAATCTTGCCAAAACTTTAATATGTGAAGAAAGAAGATTAAGTCTTTATATTTGAAGAATATGTATATGTGATGGGAAGATTAGAAACTCAATTTGCAATTATTAGTTCATATAAAGATTTGATAATGGTTTCTTTCTTCTTGGTCTTTGATACTTTCATAACAACAATAACCTTGGATGAATGCAAAGAGTCTTATATTCATACAATTTTGTGATTTCATACACCGACTATGATTTGGAAATTTTATGTTGCTACAAGAGTTTAACACTATTCATTCTAGCCACTCTATTTTGAGCACTAATATTTTATTTTTTGGACATTATTTGGTTAATTATGAAGCGATGGTGTAGCTCACTAACTCAGTAAATAAATATAATATTCATCACAATTATATATAATTATTTGATGGAAAACACACAAAGTTCCAATGAAACATCAATGGTTTAATCTTGCATATGATAGGTAGGTGTTACTATTTGAACCCTCCATTGTAAAAATACGCATAATACATATTTACACAAGAATCTCTTTAGCCGGGCATATCTCCTCCTCTTTTGTCCATTATTGTTCCTGAAATTGCCTTGTTTAATGAAACCTCTAGGAATCAGGCACCCTATAGTTTTTTTTAAAGAGACCTTATTTCGTTTACATAAGTGATTTATCTCATATCATTAAAAGGATTAAGGTTACTACGATTCACACAAATCACACTTTATATTTAGCCTCACAATAATGTCACTAATATTATTGGAATGCACTATGAAGTATTAATACTCTCTTTACAATTTATGGTATACATATATATATACATATATATATATATATATATATATATATATATATATATATATATAGCTTATATATCAAATTATTAATTAATTAGAATCTCACGATGACCAACTTTACATATGAGTTAGTTTTCTTATTACATCTAGATCTTACGATTCTAATCAACTATGTTAGGTTTCTTTCACACATTCTCATTCATGAGTTTTAGTCTTATTTCAAAAATTGATTTTTCCTCAACCCTTAGGTTGTTGAATCCAAACTATTATCTATTGGAACCTAATTGGACAATGCTTGCCTAAAACATGGTATGTGGTGAAATGTCAACTTTTGGTGGAATTGTCTAAGGCAAGTTACATAAGGTGAACCGTAATATATTCGGATGAAGAAAGAAAGGTACGAATGTTTTTATTACAATCTTACATTCGGGTGAAGACAATTAAATACGGGTGAAGCAAATTTTGTAAGTCTCCACACATACGGGTAACTTAGTTACATGTAGATGATCAAACATATGTGAGTGAATCATGTCAATGTGGGTGACTTGATTCATATTTGGTGACAAGATTTAAGTTGTCACATAAGATGTGAGTGTTCAATATCAGATGCGGCTAAACAAAATTCTCCTACAAGTGAATTAAAGGAATTATCACACTAGATACATGTGACTATGTTTAGGTGTGGATTAAATCTTCACATGCAGCTATTGAACTTTTACTTTTTGTCTTAGAACATTTTGGTGTAATAGATGATCTAATTATGCTAGGGTATTTCATTCAATTATCAAGCAAAGTAAGTGCCTATAAATACGTAATGTTGCTTTGAGAATTGTAACGCTAATTTCCACACTTTTCTATTGTAGCAACCTACTAATATTAAATTACAAAGAATTTTTTTTAGCATTTTGTGATTCTATTCTCACATATTATCATCATAGCAATGATTATTAATTTGTGTGATTGCACAACGTGATTCAATAAAGATTGAGAGTATTTAATCCTTATTGGGGGTGAATTTCATTTTTGGTAGCATAGCATCGACTCTTTGTTCTTCAGACCTGATCCAAATAAATTTGAGAATCGAATAGATCTACGCACGACTAGAAAAACTACAATAGATGACGCGCAATGCACGTCATATTTGGGGTCAGATGACGCGTATATGCGTGTCAAGGAATGGGTAGTTATAAATGAAAGATGACACGCATATGCAGGTCTTGTATTTACGACAAGCTAAAGACGACGCGCATTTTAGGATGGTCGGTAAATGACGCGCAATGCGTGTCAAAGATGGGGTAGTCATAAATGACAAAATGACAATCATGCGCGTGTCATTTTTGTGAATTTTATGACATGTTCAAAATGATACGTAATGTCCGTAAAAATTTAGTTGCTTTATAAAATATATATTTATGATTTATAAATTTACCTGCTGTTTTTACAAAATTTTAAATCAATAATTGTCGAATAACAACAAAATAAAATTCATTTAATTAAACGCTAACAAAATTTATAAAGTTGTTTCAACTTCACATGCAAATACATAAAGTTCTAAATCCATATTGTCTAATAATGTAGCCCTACACATGAATAAAATTTGAAACGTAACGTGAACACTATTCGCAAATTGCATCCAGATCAGCGTCATTGTATTCAGCTTTACCTCCTCCAACTTAAGAAAAAATCAATATCACCAAATTAAACTTGTGAATTTGGACCATCCAAATGAACTAACAACCTCTATTCCACAACTTCTAACCAAATCACTCAAATTTCAAAGTCCCACATATTAAACAAAATTCCACTACTTAATCACCAAATCAATCAAAATTAACAAAATTTAACTACTTATAAACTCTACATTGCATACTTTCAGAACTAAATCAATTAAATTAACTCAAAATCAACAAAAAAGCATATATATCAACATAGACAGTCATATATATACATATATATCAACAAAAAAAAGCCACAATGGTAAATATATAATATGATGGTTTACTTACATTGTTATTGACTAATATTTTAAGCCCTTCATCAACTATTTTTTCATGAACTTTAGCGCATAGTATCCACACAATACTTCCTGGCTGACGTGGACACTACGATATTATATTTTAATGATCAACTTATTAATGAAGTTAATTGAAGGTGCAATTTCGAATAAACATTAAGTTCTCACCATAGAATTGACCCATTTGAGTTTAGTCGGCCTCTTGCTGCATCCACTTTATGTAGCATATAAACTCATTTCCTTACAACAAATTTGATTAATTAAGAAATGTAAAAGAATAGAACATAAAGTTTTAATAATTTGTATTACTTACGAAACAGAATGGTCCGTTTCAACCGCAAATTGATAGTGCTAACCCCTAGAGAATCAAGATAATAGCAAGTGAATGTCTTCGTGTCTAGCACAACCAACACCAAATGGTTTTTGCAAAAATCAATAACCAAATTAAGTTAAACAAATTATTTACTATGATGGTGGAATTTGATAATCAATTAAGTCAAACCCAAGATTGTAGGGCAATAGAATGATGTCATTGTGCCCTCTTGTAGATAATCGATTTGCAAGGGTTCTACTTGAATCATTAATATTTTTGGATTTAACTTTAGGTTCAACCGGCGAGATTGCAGAGGGGCTCACAAACAAATTCCAAGATCTTTTTTCTCCCATTATTGGATTGCTCAAACAAGTACCTATATAATAACAAAAAAAAAAAACAAATTAATTAAAAATAACTTGTGTTTTACAAATATTAAAACTAAATTTAAACACATACATCATATAAGTAGTAATGATAGCCCCGCCAAGCTCATCCAATGTAAAAACTGATTCAAAATCATCCCAAGTTAAGTAAGTGAAACTTTCATACCAAAATACTTTGTCCTTACACTGCACTCTTATAGAATCAACCTTTGCGACTTGTCCATCAACCATCATTTCTGTCATTTTCAAAACAATATTGTCTTCAATCCTTATCCTTGCCTTTCTTTATGCTCTAGTAATCGTTCTTTCCTTCATAGCCTTTCCATCCACCTTTTTAATCTTCTTTGCATCCTTCTTTTTCAGTTCTTTTCCTTTCTCCTCTTTTTTGTTTTCCATTTTCTCCCCATCCCTCTTTGCAGTCTCGTTTTCCTCATCTATAGATCCTCCGAGCCTTTTATTTTCTTTCTTTTCTTTAAATTGATTTAATGGTTTTTCAATAATGTTTCTCTTTGGTTTTTTTGCCATTTTTTCCTACAGAAAAATATATAAATCCTTTAGATTGAAACCAATCATCTATAAACATTTGTTATAGTACACAGTATATAAATTCTTTAAATTGTATTACCAAGTCAATGCATCGAATGACTAGATGCCTTGGCCAAGTTAGTAGAAACCCAGTTGCATCTTTGATCCTCTTAATGAACGGATCGTCTTTTGGTTGAATTGGCAGTGAAGCGCCTTCTTGTAAACGTATTTCCAACAAAACTTCAACGTTCTCACCTATTTTATATATGTATAAAATATAAAAAAGAATCAAAATAATTAAACTTTATCAATATAGCATAATTTTTTGTAATACGTACCCAATACATTATAATTCGTTACAGTTCCTTTAGGGACTATATTAGATGCCACATCAACAACAAGATAACAAGAATTATTCTACAAATAATGGATGTTAGTTGTAGGCAAGACTTGCAATGAATTCTTACTTATAAAAAATAAAGAAATTATTTAATAAAGAGACACTTATACCCAACACTTACAAGTGATTTTTCATTTGGTTCGTGTTCAATATCTTCCTCATGGCCACCAACTTGGCAGCTTGCGGCTTCAGAAACACATGTACACATATCATCCTCATGGCCAACAACTTGGCAGCTTGCGGCTTCAGGTTTGTTAAAGTGTTTCCTAATGTCTAAAATTTTCTTAACGGTCCTCGTCGCTTGAAAATACCTAGGGCCCGTGTAAGCAAATTGTTTGTTCCTGTAACCTCTCCTAAACTTGATTTTGAATCATGTAGCTCATTCTGAAATTGTCATTAAAAATAAATGATTACGTAGGTCTATTGCATGCATATATATATATATATATATATATATATATATATATATATATATATATATATATATATATATATATATATATATATATCATCCAAACCTTACAAATTTTTTAACAACTTCTTGAACATCTGGGTCATAACCTCTGATTTTCAACTCTCTTGCCTTTTTCCACATCATTGCTCTATCGATCTCCTCTTATGTCTAGACGGTTTCTTTTATCTAAATAATCAATAATTAAAAAAATGTAAATTATTATTAAACAATACATTACATGTAAAATATCTGATTAATTTAATTCATACAATTTCAGCGATTAGTCCTGAGTTCTCGTTCAACGTAAACGATGAATGTATTTATGTAGTGTACGGATGTAAAGTCCTCATCACGATCGATTCCACATATTGTTGCACTTGATAATCAAATTAAGACGGGTGTATTCTTGTGTGACATCATCGAACATTAAACAAACTCGATCGAATATTATTAATCAAATGATTACAATACAAAAAAAGTATACATCATTTAAGCTCGATCCACCCAAGGTGAGCTCCCCTCGTGTAAGGCCCCATTCCCGGGACGCTTACAGATGGACCGTCATCGCATAAATTATTTAAAATACTCATTTCTTTGCAGCGGAGATTAATAACTTTCATTTATAATTAGAACATGTTATCTCATTATATAAATCATTTACATTTCAAAATACAATAACATGTCCAAAATGTGGATGCCAGTTTCAAAACGTCCCTAGTAGCATATGCATCCATGCCTGCAACTCCTCAGCATCAACAAAATACCTGCCAACTATCATGCATACAAAAAGTCAGCGATGCTGAGTGAGTTCTAGTTTTATAAATAAAATACTTACTTTTGTTAAAACATAACCTTCGTAGTCGTATGCGATCACACATCATACGTACACATTGATAATATTATTGTTATCTTCATCATTTTTCAATTCGTACATTTCGTACATTCATCATTATCTTTCACTTCAATCTGGATCCTGTCTCATGCAATACCCCCGACTCATGTCCGAAGACCAACAGTACCTGGGTATGCGACAAGGATCCCCTTCGAGTCACAAAGACTCCCTTCGAGTCACAAAGACTCCCTTCGAGCCACAAGGACTCCCTTCGAGTCACAAAGACTCCCTTCGAGCCACATGGACTCCCTTCGAGTCAATCTCTTGGATTAAACTCCTTACGAGTCTGTTGTGACACACAGTCACTCACCTCAGCCTGACATACAAGTCTGTTGTGACAACACAGTCACTCACCCCAACCATGGCCTACGAGTCTTTTGTGACACATAGTCACTCACCTCAGTCTTGCTTGCAAGACTATTATTACGTTCCACTTTTCATTATCATTATCTTTCATTTCGTTACATAATACTTTACGTTCATTCATAGCCATACCACGTAAAGTCATACATCATATATAACATATTATAAAACATAATACATACGTTTGAAAACCGTTAAACGAAGAAAGATAACACATACACCCATACATCATAAACATCATCACACCATCATGCACACATCAAACATAAGCCAACACATCCCAACGGGACCAATCTCAAACATCACTTCTTAAAGCCCCTTAGAAAACCTCAGTCCAAAACCAGGCGCATGGGACATCTTAGGCGCATCAGCAGAAAAATTTTAAGTATAAAACTTCTTAGGCGCATTAGCACTATTCGGACGCATGAACCCTGTTCGGGCGTCCCAACACTTAGCCACAGAAACAAATTCTGGGCGCATGGGCCACACTTAGCAAATTTTTATACTTTCTGGGCGCAAGGCCACTATTCAGGCGCATGACCTGGGCGCATCAGCCCTGTTCCGGCGCACCACCCTAGGGCGCATGAGAACACTTAACCATAATAAGCTTGGGTGCATGAGAACATTCTGAAATATGTCTAACACTGCCAAATTCACCGGAACACCATTCTAACACCATCCAAACACTGATCTAACATAATAAGGGCATCTAAAACCTGCCAAGCACAATACTAACCCATAACAAGCCTAGAACACACAACCACAGCACATAACATCGAACAAAAAGCTGAAACATACGGTTATCTTTAAAAACCTTTTTCCCGGTATGCATAATAGCCCCAAAACACTTTAAAATCTGTAAAAGAGGGGTTCTAGAAACTTACCTTGAAGCAGCTCTTCAAACTAAACACTTCCACCTGCGATTTCAGCTTCAAAATCCCGAGAACAACCTTCTAAAACATCGAGAGCTTAGGTTACAAGCTGTAAACTAAGCTAAAACCGAACATAAACCCGAGAACTAACCTTTTTGCAGCTTCTTCTTCTCCAAAAACCCGATTTCTTGCTCTTCTAAGCAGATCTGCTGCTTTATGGGGCGGCCATACCCTCATTTATATTAAAATAATGAGTTTTGGCACTTTTACACCTTACACCCCTCATCTTGTGACAATTTACTTTTCTTTCTGAATTCTTTTTTTTTCGTTTTCTTTTTAATAAAATTCGGGGTGTTACACCTCGGGCCGCCTATCACACAACTCTCTACTCTCTCACCCTCAGAGAACTTTTACAAAATAAACATACATAATGAAATACAAAGGAAAAACATCTATATATACTATGCAGATGTTCTCGCGCGAGAACTTTTTGTGCGGCAACTCCAAGTTTTCACTCGATAAGATATTTATTGTAAGGCCCCGTCCCTGGAGACCCCACAATTGGTCATTCATAGCATCATTCATTTTTAAAAACACCTTAAATCACATTATTGTAAGAAAACAATCGCAGCGGAATAATTTAACCAAAAACCATTTCTCGCATTAATGATTACTTTTGCCAAATAATACATCGTTGTTTAGAGATACAATATAATATTTAGTTACACTACAAGACAAAACTATCATAATTGCATAAATGGATGCGAGTCTCTATTCACCAAGTAGCTTCAGCTCCGTGCCATCCTTAGCAATATCCTTACCTGCCAACTGATATGCATATAAAAAGTCAGCGTTGTTGAGTGAGTTCTAGTTTAATAATATAGAAAAATACACTTTTGTAAACTTCACTTGTTGATCATTCATCAATATACATAATCAATCATTAAGAGATTCATTATCTTTCTTTCTTTCATTATATTTCTCTTTTATTAACTAGGATTACACAAAGCAAGAGCCAACATTGTTGGTTGGCAATAGATGCCAAACCCCTGTTGGCGAACATTTATCATGGTAGCTAACCCATCGACAGTTGACCCACACTGCTAAGCACGAACCCTGCTCATGAATACGGGTCCCAGTCATCATACTATGGTCAATCATAAGGATTAGACCCTAGATGTGCTTCCTTATGGGCTATACAGCCGCACATCAATTGAGCTAACGACAACAAGGTCGTGCGCCTCCATTCATTGTGCTTGCAAGGCTTTTCATTTATCATAAGGGCCCGGGGGTAACATTCATTAGGTTACAGTTTCCTTCTTTTATTCATTTTTGCCCACTTATTATGAATAATACTTTTATAATTTTCATTACCTTAAATTCACATATCATAAAACAGTAATAATTATTCGTAGTAAGCAGCCCAAAGAATGTAAATAAAACATTAGAAACATAGAACAAGCATAAACTCCCATAAAACATAAGTTCTTAACACTTAAACTCTAGTCCCAAAATTTTAGAAAATCCTAAGTGTTCACAGCGCATGAGTAGCGTATACAGTGGATGGCTTAAAGTACTAAGTATCCACAGCGGGCAGCCTAAGTCTACAGTGGACAGCCAAGGTCCACAGCGGATGAGTAAAACACTAATTATGTTCACAGCGGATGAACATAGTAAAATCCGGATGACCATAGTCCAATGCGGATGAATAACATCCACAACGGATAACTAAAAGTGTACAGCTGATGAATAAAGTTCACAGCGGATGTACAAGTCCACAGCAGACGGTAAATCTTTCTAAGTGTTCTCAGCTGACGGTGTCCACAGCGGATAACCAACATCCACAGCAGACACACAATCATACTATAGTGTCCACACCGGACGACCAACATCCACAGTGGACAACATATTCATGCCAAAGTGTCCACAACGGATGACCAACATCCACAGCGGACCACTAATTTACTTAGAGCTTAACTTACACGATTTCTAGTTCCCAAATGCCATTGTTAATCATCTACTTAGCTTAGATCTAACAAGTTACATCTTCAAAACATAAGAAACATCACACATAAACGTATAATACACTTGAAGCAGCATCTTTTATGGACAGTCGTTTTTTTTTAAACAAATAATGGTTTTGTTTATTAAAAACACTAGTAATATGCACATCAGTCCCGAACATATATAAAACAAGTAAACGAAAGGATCTAGAAATCATCCCTTGGCAGCTTTCAAGTGAAGCACCACAAACCTTAGAGCTAACAAGTATAACTAGCACCTAAACACATAAAACAAACAACCAACACAAGAAAACACATAAAAATAGGTTCATAAGCTCGAACCCAGCTGAAAATCAAGAAGAAAACTTTTGAAATCTCACATTTTCAAAGAACTTGAGCTTTCTCTCTCTAAAACCAGATGAGGTTTTCTTTTCTAAGTCCTTAGCCGAATTGTGCATGAGAGAGAGGGTTATGGGCGGCCTTACCACCTTTTGACACCCATTATGGGAAACTTTGACTCTTGCACATTTTTAACCCCATGCTTTTGGACTATTTATCTTTTCTTCTTTACGTTTCTTTTCTTTTAATTTTTTGGGTGTTACAAGTCTACTCCCCTTTTATAGGTTTCGTCCCCGAAACCTGTCACTCCGTAAAAAGATCTGAGTAGTGCCGTTTCATTTCTTCCTCCGATTCCCAAGTAGTTTTCGATCCCTTACAATGTTTCCATTGCACTTTTACTTGGCAAATCACTTTATTCCTTAACCGTTTCTCCTTCCGATCCAATATAGCCATTGGTTGTTCCACATAATTCAACCTTTCATCAACCTCAATGTCCGTAAGAGGAACAACAACATCACCTTCCGCCAATATAGCCACTTCACCAACTCTGGCAATGATTTTGAATGGCCCAATATACCTAGGGCTCAACTTTCCTCGCTTGCGAAACCTGATAATCCCTTTCCAAGGAGATACCTTCAACATCACCTTATCTCCCACTTGGAATTCAATTGGCCTCCTTGTTTTATCAGCGTAGGACTTTTGCCGGTCCTTTGCTGCCTTCATGAAGGCCTTGATCTTTTCCAACTTCTCTGATGTGGCTTCAATGATCTCGATGCTTCCCAGCTCTTTCTGCCTGATGTCACCCCAACACAATGGGGTTCTGCATCTTCTCCCATATAACATTTCGAATGGTGGCATGCCTATACTGGCATGATAACTATTGTTGTAGGAGAACTCTGCCAATGGTAGGTGTTCCCCCTAACTTCCATCAAAGTCAATAATGCATGCCCGGAGCATATCCTCCAAGATCTGAATGATCCGTTCTGATTGACCATCTGTCTGAGGGTGATAAGCTGTGCTAATGTGTAACCTCTTCCCCATCGCATCATGAAATTTCTTTCGGAACTTGGACGTGAACCGGGTGTCCTTATCAGAAACAATAGACACCAGCACGCCTTGACGAGTTACGATCTCCTTGATGAACATCTCCGCCAACCTTTCTGACGAGTAAGTCTCTCGGATTGGCAAAAAGTGTGCACTCTTCGTCAAGCAGTCTACGATCACCCAAATGGTATCACATCCTCTCGCAGTGCGAGGTAACTTTGTGGTGAAGTCCATGGTGATATTTTCCCACTTCCATTCGAGAATATCTAAGGGTTGGATCTTCCCATATGGTTTCTGATGTTTCGCCTTCACTTGTAAACAAGTCAGGCACTTACTCACGTATTCCAACACGTCACGCTTCATCCCTGGACACCAATAATCCTTCTTCAGATCATGATACATTTTTGTAGCACCAGGATGGATGGAATATCATGTTTTGTGAGCCTAATCCGTGATCCTTCCCCTCAGCTCCCCATAACGAGGAATCCACATCCGCCCGAAACGGGTTTTAACGCCAAGGGTGTTCTCCCCTAAATCCGCCGCTTGCCCTTTCATTTGTTCAGAGTTGATCCTATCATCCTTTAATGCCTCATCTTGGAATTCCCTGATTTGACCCATAACATCCGACGTCACAACCAGCTGCCAAGCCTTCACTCGAATCGGTTCCAGCCTCTCCTTTCGACTGAGGGAATCGGCTACCACATTCGCCTTACCTGGATGATAGTGGATTTCACAGTAGTAATCCTTGATCAACTCTAACCATCTTCTTTGTCTCTTGTTAAGATCTTTTTACTCGAAGAAGTACTTCAAGCTTTTGTGATCAGTGAAGATGGTGCACTTCGTCCCGTACAGGTAGTGCCTCTAAATCTTCAGTGCAAAGACCACAGCCGCCAACTCCAAGTCTTGAGTAGGGTAGTTGGCCTTATGAATCTTCAACTGTCGGGACGCATAGGCTATAACCCTTCCCCGTTGCATCAACAAGCTTCCCAATCCTGAATAAGAAGCATCTGAATAGACCACCAAGTCTTCATTCCCTTCGGGTTACGTCAAGACAGGAGCTTGAGTCTATCTTGTCTTTAACTCTTCGAGAGCATTCTCTTTCTCTTGACCTCATATGAACTTCACACCCTTGCAGGTCAATTTGGTCAATGGTGAAGCTGTCTTGGAGAAGTATTGGATGAACCTTCTCTAGTAGCCCGCCAAACCCAAGAAACTGCAGATCTCAGATGGCGTCTTCGGAGTCTTCCATTGCATAACCACCTCCACCTTTACCGGGTCCACCATAATCCCTTCAGAATTAACCACATGACCCAAAAGCTGAAATTCCCGCAACCAGAACACGCATTTGGAGAACTTAGCATACAACTTCTCTCTTCTAAGCGTCTCCAATACCTCGGGAATGTGACCGGCATGCTCTTCTTCACTCTTCGAATAAATCAGGATATCATCGATAAACACAATCACTAATTTATCCAACATCGGCGATACACCCGATTCATCAAATCCATAAAAGCAGCTGGCGCGCTACTTAAACCGAAGGACATAACGAGGAATTCATAATGCCCGTATCATGTTTGAAACGCAGTCTAAGGGATATCCTGTTCTTTAACTTTTAGCTGATGATAACCTGATCGGAGGTCTATTCTTGAGAACCAGCTGGCGCCTTGGAGCTAATCAAACAAGTCATCAATCCTCGATAGTGGGTACCTGTTCTTCACCGTCAACTTGTTCAACTCACGATAGTCAATGCACATCCTCATGCTACCATCCTTCTTCTTTACAAACAAGACCGGAGCACCCTAGGGAGAGATACTCGGTCTGATGAACCCCTTATCTAACAACTCTTGCAACTGGGTCATCAATTCCTTCATCTCAAAGGGAGCGAGATGATATGGCGCCTTTGCGACAGGTTGGGCAACAGGTATCAGATCAATCTGGAACTCGATCTCGCGGTCAGGTGGTACCCCTGGTAGGTCTTTGGGAAACACATCAGGGAAATCGCATACTACCGGCACGCCTGACAATTGAGGGACGGTAGCATCCACATCCTTCATATAGGCCAGGTAAGCACCACACCATCATCTTATACACTTCTCTGCCGTGATCATCGAGATTACTCGCGGTATAATGCATTCCTTGTCTCCATGTACCATAACCAAACTGCCATCAGGCGCAGTCAGGCAAATCGTCTTCTTTCAGCACATGATGTTTGCTTCATAGGCCGCCAACCAATCCATCCCTAACACCACATCAAAACCTCCTAGGGCCATCACATACAATCTAGCAGGAAACTTACGACCGTCCAACTCTACGAGGCAATCGTCTATCACATCAGTCACCTTGGTAGAATTTCCTATCGCTGTCTCTACATAGAAGGGCACGTCTATCTTCTTATTCTTACCATGCATTTCAAGAAAAAAGGTAGCACATACAAAACTTCTACTAGCACCCGAATCAAAGAGCATAGAAGCATACAATTGGTTTACCAAAAACATACTTGAAACTACTTTAGGGTCCACTCTGGCTTCTTCCCGGGTCATGTTGAATGCCCTTGCCTTGGCTTTAGTGCTCTCACTCCTCCCTTTCTCGCCCATAGTCTGAGTCCCTGAGCTCTCTGCTCCACCCTTCTTGCAATCTCGGCCCGAGTGGCCTACCTCCCCACATTGATAACATCGTGGTACCCTGCACTCTTTAGCATAGTGGCCTTCGCCTCCACACTTAAAACAACTGTTCGTCCCCACTCTACACTCACCCATGTGAACCTTCCCACACTTCTTGAATTCCCTCCTGTTGTTCCCTTTACTCAATCCTAGGCGGCGATCATCAATCCTCATCTTCTTTTCCCTGATCCCATAGTGGTCACCCCTGAATCTTTTCCCATTACTGTTCTTGTTCCAACTCTTCTCAACCTTCCTCTGAATTGCCATCGGATCCCTCTCATCATACAACCTTCCGGCCAAATCTACTAAAGACCTAAAAGTGCTCAATCTAGCAGCTATCATGTTCCTCCTGATATCCACGGGCAGACCCAGCATGTACCTCTTAATCTTCTTGGACTCTAGAGTTACTAGATCTGACACAAGTCTTGCAAGTTCATTGAACTTGTAGGTATACTCTTGATGAGTCATGTTTCCAGCCTCCAAATCCAAGAACTCCTTCTCAATTTTGTCCAACTCCTGATGTGGGCAATACTCCTCTAGTACCAGTTCCTTCGAATCTGATCACCTCATCCTTGCAACAGACCATTTCCCCTCAGCTTGGACAATGTTGTCCCACCAGTATAATGCCGAGTCAACGAAAGAATGGGAGGCAAACTTCACCTTTTGATCCTCCCGGCACTCACTGATGTCTAGGACTGCCTCCATCTCTCGAACCCAATGATGAGCAGTAGTAGCATTGTCGTTACTGTCAAAGGTCGGGGGTTTGCACCTCTGAAACACCTCATAGGTGCACCCCTTAGCGGTCTCCTTCTCCCCCTTGCTATCATCATCATGAATTACCACCCTTCAGGTAGATGGCTCTTCCTCTATTTTCTCCTTCTTCCCAGCATCATCAGTTCTTTCACCCTCCTTTACAGCCCTTAACACTTCGGTCACTACTGAGGGCAACACATTTTGCATGACGTTGTAGACCTCGTCAGCAATAGCTTCCTTTACCGTGGACTTGAGGGTAGCTGATATTGCACCCTCTTGGTGGCTATGGAGGTCTGTGTCCTCATGAATCGTCTTAGGAGCCTTAATCTTGCTCCTGGTGACACGTGGCCCAGTACTACGCCCGCCACGAGCACTGCCTAGGGTTGCCTTCCTAGATATCCTACCCGCCATAAGATCTACCTCCTATAAGATTCAAACACTAACAAGGTCATTTAAGGTAATAGCTCAGATTAGGTCAAGTATAGTAAGTCCCTAATTACAGTAGCCAGTTGTGATTAGCCATTTACTTTCCTCTTCATCCCCCAAGCATTCCCTATCCAGACTACATCAGTATCCAAATCTACTAAGCACATAAAACGAATAGCACATGCATGTAATGCCGGTTAACTTATGAAAAATTACCTGATGGCACGTAGCTACCCGGGGCTGGCATCCCTCCCTTAGGTCCCATTTTCAGTTTAAGTTTAGGTTTTGAAAAATGATTTACCCAATTCTCTTAAACTTTGGCTATGATACCAACTTGTAAGACCTCGTCCTGGGAGACCCCACAGTTAGTAATTCATAGCATCATTCATTATTAAAAACACTTTAATCATATTATTGTAAGAAAACAATCGCAGCGGAATAATTTAACCAAAAACAATTTCTTGCATTAATGATTACTTTTGCCAAATAATACATCGTTGTTTAGAGTTACAAAAGAATCTTTAGTTGCATTACAAGACAAAAATATCTTAATTGCATAAATGGATGCAAGTCTCTATTCACCAAGTAGCTTTAGCCCCTTGCCATCCACAGCAACATCCTTACCCTCCAACTGATATGCATATAAAAAGTCAGCGTTGCTAAGTGAGTTCTAGTTTAATAATATAGAAAAATACACTTTTGTAAACTTCACTTGTTGATTATTCATCAATATACATAATCAATCATTAAGAGATTCATTATCTTTCTTTCTTTCTTTATCTTTCACTTTTATTAACTAGGATTGCACAAAGCAAGAGCCTACATTGTTGGTTGGCAACAGATGCCGAACCCCTATCGGCAAACGTTTATCATGGTAGCTAACCCATCGACAGTTGACCCATATTGCTAAGCACAAAGCCTGCTTATAAATACGGGTCCCATTCATCATACTATGGTCAATCACAAGTATTAGACCCCAGATGTGCATCCTCATGGGCTATATAGCCGCACATCAGTTGAGCTAACGACAACAAGGTCGTGCACCTCCATTCATTGTGCTTGCAAGGCCTTTCATTCATCATAAGGGTCTAGGGGTAACATTCATTAGATTACACTATCCTTCTTTTATTCCTTTATGTACACTTATTATGAATAATACTTTTATAATTTTCATTACCTTAAATTCACATATCATGAAACAGTAATACTTATTCATAGTAAGCAGCCCAAAGAAGGTAAATAAAGCATTAGAAACATAGAACAAGCATAAACACCATTAAACATAAGTTTTTAACACTTAAACTCGAGTCCCAAAATTTCAGAAAATCCTAAGTGTTCACAGTACATGAGTAGCGTATACAACAGATGGCTTAAAGTACTAAGTATCCATATGGACAGCCTAAGTCCATAGCGGACAGCCAAGGTCCACAGCGGATGAGTAAAACACTAAGTGTGTTCATAGCGGATGAACATAGTCCAATGCAGATGGACATAGTCTAATGCGGATGAATAACATCCACAGTGGATAACTAAAAGTGTACAGCGGATGAATAAAGTCCACAGCGGACGTACAAGTCCACAGCGGACGTACAAGTCCACAGCGGATGACAAATCTTTCTAAGTGTTCTCAGCGGACAGTGTCCACAACAGATAACCAACATCCACAATGGACACACATTCATACTATAGTGTTCACAGCGGATGACAAACATCCACAGCGGACAACCTATTCATGCCAAAGTGTCCACAGCGGATGACCAACATCCACAGCGGATCACTAATTTACTTAGAGCTTAACTTACATGATTTCTAGTTCCCAAATGCCATTGATAATCGTCTTCTTAGCTAAGATCTAACAAGTTACATCTTTAAAACATAAGAAACATCACACATAAACATATAATACACTTAAAGTAGCATATTTTATGGACAGTCGTTTTTTTTAAACAAATAATGGTTTTGTTTATTAAAAACACTAGTAATATGCACATCAGTCCCAAACATATATAAAACAAGTAAAAGAGGGGATCTAGAAATCACCATTAGCAGCTTTCGAGTGAAACACCACAAACCCGAGAGCTAACAAGTATAACTAGCACCTAAACATATAAAACAAACAACCAACACAAGAAAACACATAAAAATAGGTTCATAAGCTCAAACCCAGCAGAAAATCGAGAAGAAAACTTATGGAAATCTCACCTTTTCGAAGAACTTGAGCTTTCTCTCTCTAAAACCGGATGGGGTTTTCTTTTCCAAATCTTTAGCTGAATTGTGAATGAGAGAGGGTTATGGGTGGCCTTACCACCTTTTGACACCCTTTATGGGAAACTTTGACTCTTGCACACTTTTAACCCCTTGCTTTTGGACTATTTATCTTTTCTTCTTTACTTTTCTTTTCTTTAAATTTTTCGGGTGTTACATTTATCATTCATCTTGGAGTTCTCGCATCCTTGTATTTCTCGTGTGATTTGAGTTTTTGCTTTTCACTTGATATTGTAATCCATAAAGTCTAGGTCCTTACAATTTCCCCCTATGGATAATGATATCAAGTTATTTTTGACTTCAGTCTCTCATCTTCATGAATTATTTGATCCTTGGGTATCTTTCACTTTAGTCTCCCCCTCAGCTGTAACATCCTCCTAATGTATAGCTTCATAAAGGATATCACATCTGAATCAAGAATAAATGGTTCTATCTTGATTACTTACAACTTAAGATGTATTAGGCATATGAAAGAGAGGTCCAACTTCCATTTTGGATTCCCGAAAAACCCTGTTCTTCAGTCTGATGACAAGATTCTATGATGACGAACTAGATCATCTAAAGTATTCTTCCCCTATGTAAGATGTAATAAGCTCATATTTTCAAAGCAAGAATACCAAACAATCGTAATAAACCCACATTGTCAAGCTTTAATTCACGAACGAACTGAATCAAATGTTGTAGATATAGAATCTTGAACTTGATCAAACAACACAAAACCCCTTTTTAAGTACCAAACTTCAAATCATCCAGCATCTTCTAGATATATAGATAGAAACACTTGTTTTTAAACCTTTAAATACTAAAATTTTTTTGCATCTAGATCATGTTTTAGCATTTTGCAAAAATTGAAATTAGTCATAGTTTTTATATGGATGACGAGGTTTTCACATGGTGAAGTTTTTGCATGAGAAAATTTTCGCAAATGATGTTTACAGCTACGAAGATTTTGCAGGAAAATTTTCTCATGAAAAGTTTTCTTTGGAAAAAGTTTTCTCATGAAAAAGTTTCTCATGAAAAATTTTCTCATGAAAAGTTCTCTCATCGAAAAGTTTTCGCATGGAAGTTCTCGCATGAAAGTTCTCGCATGGAAGTTCTCGCATGAAAGTTCTCGCATGGAAAAGTTTTCTCATGAAAAGTTCTCTCACAAAAAGGTTTGCATAAAATACGGTTATTTTTGTAAAGTTCTCACATGATGCAGTTTCCCCAACGAAAACTTCGACCAAAATCGACTTTTATGACTTTGAATCAATGCTACGGTCTCAAATCTTCATTTCCACCATCAAAATTCAAAGATACCGAACAAAATGAGGTAACAAAGCTGATTTCATGTGTGTTCACTCTCGGTTTCACCTTCTTCTCCTTTGAAACCAGTCCAAACTCAATCTAAACCTTTTAGATATTCAACCGCCATGTTTAACGTCTTAATATGGATGATTGCGGAATGAAAATTCGTGTATCAAGAGCAACACCTTGCTCTGATACCAAATGTAAGGATCAACAATATAACAAGATTGATCTCGTGAGGAGAATGCGGAATGTAATTGCTCACGGATAATAGATTGTACAAGTAGAACACATGATAAAGTGAACTTGAACACAAATGTAAATAATATTCAGTGTATTGCCTCTGATTTGAAATAATTACAATGAGTGCGAAATCAGGAAAATGAGAAAAAGCTCCTAAGATACATTGCAAAACATCTATTTATACTAAACTATGATGTTCTCGCGTGACATCCATGTTTTCAGGCGAGAAGCAAGTTATCACGCGTCAACTCTAACTTATCGTGCGACTTGATCTTCTTTATCTTGATTTGATTTGCTGACCCTCTAGGTTCAATCCCAACAGAAAATCAAAATCTTAGCTTAGCTTTGTCCGCTGATGGTATCAATCCTCACAAATCACTATGTTCCAAGTATACTTCTACCCTCTTATTTGTGAACGTCAAGAAAATTCATGATGTTAACTTTATTGATATCAGGGCCAAAATAGCCAGGTAATAATATTGATGTTTACTTGGCACCATTGATAGAAGATCTAAAAGTCTTGTGGAAACCTGGCATTAGAACATTTGATGCTTACAAGAAAGAATACTTCAATCTAAGATCAGTATTACTATGGACTATAAATCACCATCTTGTGTATGGTAATCTTTTGGGGTGTGTTACCAAAGGTTTGTCCAATGTGTTCAGATGATACTTGTTCATAATGGTTTCCAAAGTCCAAAAAAGTATGCTTCCTTGGGCATAAAAGATTCCTCCCACTTGAACATCCTTTTCGTAGAAGAAAGAAACATTTCAATAATAAAAAATAGAGCAGTGTTATAGGTAAATCATTATCAGGTGAAGAAATTTACGACTATCTGGCGGGGTTTGAGAATAAATGGGGTAAATAGAAGAAGTCAATGAAGAAAAAAATAAAATATCGATGAAAGAGAGAAATTGTGGCACAAGAAGTAAATTTATTTTGAACTTGAAAATTGGAAGAAATTGCTTGTTCGTCATCAGCTTGATGTTATGCATATAAAATATATGTGTGAGAGTGTTTATGGAACATTGTTGAATCTGCCTCACAAGATGAAGGATGGGTTGAAATCAAGGCAAGATCTTTTGGAGCTAGGCATTAAGTCTGAATTACAAGCTCAACCAAAAGGTAATAGACTATGGCTCCCGCCTGCATGCTACACGTTGAACACCTCGAAGAAAAATCTATTTTATGATACCCTATCTAAAATAAAATTGCCTGATGTGTATTGCTTTAATTTCAAGAATCTCATGTCTGGTGATGTTTCAAAGATGAATGGTTTGAATTCCAATGATTGTCATAAACTGATGCAACAACTCCTTCCTTTCACTATCAAGGGGGTGTTAGACGTGAAAGTGAGGAAAACAATTTTAAGTTTGTCATTTTTTCAACGAGTTATGTAGTAAAGTTGTTGATGTTAGTAAGCTAAGCAAATTGCAAATTGACATCATCTTAACTTTGTGTTTGTTAGAGAAGTATTTTCCTTTGTATTTTGATGTCATGATCCACTTGATGGTGCATTTAGTTAGAGAGGTGAGGTTATGTGGCCCGATTCATTTTAGGTGGATGTATCCATTTGAGAGATACATAAAAACACTCAAAGGGTATGTACGAAATCACCATAGACCTAAGGGTTGCATTGCAGAATGTTATGTGGTAGAGGAAGCCTTAGATTTTTGCTCGAACTACTCAAAGAGCCTAAAATCAATTGCCAATCCTTATGAACATGCTGATGAAAGAATCTGCACTGGCAAGCCTCTAATACGGGTTACAATCATTGTTGTGGATGCTAAGTTAGTTGATGAAGCTCATCTTTATGTATTACAAAAAAACTGCTACTATGGAGCCACATATAGTGTAAGATTTACATAAAGCTGTCTATTTTTTGTACCTTATCTAAAACATAAAAATTTCTAACTTCTACTATAACTTAGGCAACATATTTTGGAATTAAAGGATCAGAACCCTAGTGCCTCTTGAAATATTAAATGGTCGGAGAACCAACACAACCGGTCATTTATTACATGGCGTAAGATTGAGGTTGAAATACGTTTGGCTAACGGGGAGGATATTTGTGACAATGTTTGTTAGTTGGCCAAGGGGCCTAGTTATGCTATTACTTTATATAGCAGCTTTTCCATAAACGAGTATCAATTCAATACAACATCTCTAGATGAATCTAGAACAACTCATTGTAGTGGAGTATCTTTAGTAGCAAATACTATGCAAATTGCTAGGGCAAAAGACTCCAATCCTGTGTATGGCGTTGTTACTTTCTTTGGTCGTATAATGGAGATATGGGATCTTGATTATAGCATGTTTTCTATTCCTATTTTCATGTGTCATTGGGTTGACAATCGTTGTGTAAAAAAGGATGATTTTGGATTCACAGTGGTTAAATTTAAAAGGCTTGGGCAACAGTTTTATCGCTTCATATTAGCTAGTCAAGTCAAACAGGTATTTTATGTTCAAGACCAACAAGATAAGAATTTGTTTGTTTTTGGCTTCACGCCACATAACATGTACAAGTATATAAGTATGAAGCAAGTGGTGAAATTGATGATGATTTGTTGGAATTTGATGGTAGTGTTAATGTTACACAAGATTCCGGTTTACTAGACCTTGATGATTATTTTTTGTGTAGATGTGCGGATGGCGAGGGCATATTAATTTAAAGCATTTTGTTGAAAATAAGCATTGTGGTATGTTTGTGGTATAAGTTTTTTTGTTTTATTTGTTAAAAATATGATTGATGTGCTCTAACAACTATTTTATTTAAAACAACTTAATTTTTGTGATATGGATTCGAATATAATAAGGAGGAGAGCTGAAAAATTTTGGTTCGGATCATGATGAAGATACAAGATCACAAAGAGGCCCAACAATAAAACCAAAAACTAAAAAAGGGAAGACAATAATAAGATAAAATAAAAAAGGTGTTCCAACCAAAGAAGGGGCAAAGAAACTATCCACTTTTGAGGGAATGGTAGCAAGAACGATGGTTCGCATAACCTATGCACATTGGTTGGACGTACATGAAGACACTAAAACTGATCTATGGCAATATGTTTTAGTAATTCTCTATCTCTAAAAGACACACATATGCAGCATATATATACAACCTATGCACATTGTTAATTTTTTAAAATATAATTTTTATGTTTTATGTTTTAGACATAATTCATACTTGACTCAAAGAGCCAAAAGCATGTTCTTCAATCTATTGGTAGTAAGTGGAGAAACTTAAAGTATAATATAAATAAGAAGTTTATTAATCCATACAAACATAACCCTAAGGCGGCGAGTCTAGTGGATCCTCCTATTGAGTATCCGTCTATAAAGAAACATGATTGGAGACTTTTGTATCACATAAAACTTCGGAAATATAGGAAGTTCGTTAAACTGTGCATGTTTATATATATTCAATATTGTTTATAGTTAACTTACATTAGTTATTAGAAAATTTCAAGAAATTTTAATTGTTTTTACTGTAAGAACGAAGTAAGAAAGCTAAAAACCTCTATTGTAAGGACCTAGCCTTTATGGAATACAATATCAAGTGAAAAGCAAAAACTCAAATCATATGAGAAATACAATGATGCGAGAACTCCAAAATGAATGATAAAGATCTTATCGTGCCAAAACTTGGAGTTTCCACGCAAGAACATCAAGTTCTCGCGCGAGAACATCTTTCATAGTATATATATATATATATATATATATATATATATATATATATATATATATATATATATATATATATATGTTTTTCCTTTGTATTTCATTATGTGTGTTCATTTTGTAAAAGTGCTCTGAGGGTGAGAGAGCAGAAAGTTGTGTGATAGGCTGCCCGAAGGGAGCTCACTTTGGGTGGTTCGAGCTTAAACGGTGTATACTCCTTTGGTATTGTAATCATTTGATTAATAATATTCGATTGAGTTTGTTTAATGTTCGTTGATATAACACAAGCACACATCCATCTTAATTTGATTATCAAGTGCAACAATATGTGGAATCGATCGTGATGAGGACTTTACAATTGATATCAGAGCAAGGTTTGCTCTAGATCGACTTGCCTGAGAGTTGTTATGCTTTTAAATGAAGATATGACTTGTTTAAGTGATTAATTAAGCTTAATTCATTCAATTAGAGACAATTAGGATCATAATCGAATCGTATATCACTAATTGAAAGATTAATCTGTTAATTTTGAACAAATTGGAGTTTAATTGGAGGCTGGAATAGTTGAAGTTGATTGAGTTTGATCAGGCGAAAAATTAAGTTTCGCACACGAAAAGTAATTGTTCGGACGAAAAGTGTAATTTTCATAAAAGTTTGTTGAAAATATGTTATAGAAAGATTTCTTTCATGCTAAAAGTTGAACATTTCGCAAAAATCAGTTACAGAAGTTTCCACGCGAAAGGTTTGTTCGAGAACTTGTGCTAATTAGTTTTGCTTAACACTATTCGCACGAGAACTTTATCTTTTGGCCAACTTGAAGAACATCACTGCTACTCTTAATCTCGACAATGAGATTAGCACATGCACAAAACCTCCTCGACTTCTCAGCGAAGAAGACTATCCCGGTTGTGTCTATCCTTTTGAGAACCATGTTATATACACTAAACCCAGGACGATGAGATCTGTCAAACAAGGCCCGTATATCCAGATATATACCAATGAGAAAGGAGACTTGGTGCCTAAGCCTGAACACCTCTAGGATGAGGAGTATATGAAGAAAATGGAGCTCGATGATAAGGTGTATGCTGCTATCACTATGGCACTAACCATTGAAATCACTCAGAAGTTCAAGGATTTCAGAAAGGCCAAAGATTTATGGGATGCCATGGAAGAGTAGATTATGGGGAATAAGGATATGAGAGCAAGCTGGAAAGACATGTTAAACCAAGAGTTTAATATGTTTAATCATATACTGGGTGAAACTTTGGAGGTTCAAATGTCAAGATTCATGAAGCTGATAACCAAAATGAAAAGTGCAGGAATCACACTGGAGAACATTTAGTGAACAAGAAGTTGTTAAACTCACTAACTTATAGCTGGAACAACAATTGCACTACTATTAAGAGAACCAAGGATTTGTTCACCCTATCTCTTAGTGATCTGATATCCACCATCAAATCTTATGATATGGATGACAAGCAAAGAGCTGCTAACTACATCAACATGATGGGAGCTGTAGCATCAACATTATATGCTAGGATGTCTAGTAATCCAAATTTTTATGTTAACTACTCCCATTTGTGTCAACAACAACAATCAGTAACTCCAGCTCATTCAAATGTCAAAGATCCATCCTTGCCTCAATTCCAAGCTTCTCATCAGAATCTTTACAATCAAGCTCAAACTCAATCACAACCCCCTATCTACCTACTAAATCAATACACTCAACCTTCACAATATGCATTTATTGTAAACTCTCAACCTAACAGACAAACCATTCAGATAGCTGAAGAGCATCTAGCTCTATTTACCTTATTCATGAACAACTATAAAGCTTTCTCTATAGGAAGACTCAGTGCACCCAACATCTTGGTTTATGACTTGCAACAAGTCAATCCCGATGATGTAGAAGAAAATGATATTAAATATCAAATGGCTATGGTGGTGTACCGGGCTAAGAATTTTGCAAGAAGAACTAGGAGAAAAGTGTTTGGCCTAAACAATTCAAGCAAGACTGGGTTTGACAAATCAAGCTTGAGATATTATAATTGTGATAAACCGGATCATTTTGCTAGAGAATGTACTAAAGGCAGAACTAATCAAGTAGAAAGTGGGAAGAAAATGGTAACTGTGCATATAGAATCAAAAGGAGACAAAGCTAGTTCATCAAACAACAAAGCCCTAGTTTCTCAGACTAATGGAGAGTACGATTGGTCAGATCAGATAGAGATTCTAGATATCAAGCTTTCCACTGCTTTGTTGGCTGAAATTCAAACCGTTTAAGTACATGTTGATGACAATGTACTAGAAGAGTTCGTATATGATGATTTGATAAAAGGTGTGTTTGACAAAGAGAAGAAGGTTGAAGTTGTGCAAGTTGAGGAGAAAAGAGTTAAAGGAGTGGAAGTTGAAGAAATGCAGATGATAAGGAGCTTAAAGAAACAGCTATTGAGACTACTATAGCTTAATCAAACATCAATGAAGGGAAGAAGAATGAAGAAAAGAAGAATGAAGAAAAAAAGTGAGTTCACTCCGGCCAATATTGAGGAAACTAAAAATGCTGTTGAGTTTACTCTGGCATTTGCTTGTGACGAAAGTGAAAATGCTGTTGAGACCACTCCGGTAACAAAAGCAAAAGAAAAAGTTGTTTTGAAAGCCTTCATGGTAAATATCTTACTTGAAGTGAAGAAAAAGGAAGAAGAGACTGAAGAGGTATTTTCTAATCTGTGTTCAAATATATGTTTAGGTAAGGTACAAAGATATAGAGTTCACAACGAACGCTTTATTTTAGAAGTTGAAAAACTTCAATATCAAGCTCGTAAATATAAAACTTATGATAAAAATTTTAAAGAAAAGATAGATGGGTTAAACAAATCAATTACCAATCAAAGTTGAACCTTCATGATAAAGATTGTAACATAAAAGATTTGACAACACATAACAATGAACTATCTTTAGAAATTAATAAACTTAATACTGAACTCTTATCTGCTAAATTGATTGTTGAAAAATTTAAGCTATCCCCAAACATGGTTGAAGGTATAATCAAATCTCAAATGACATAGAAAATTAATAGTGGAAAAGGTGGTGTTGGTTATCCTAACATTGCACCACCTATTAATCATGATTATACATGCTTGCCTTCATCAATTACCTCTCCTAAAGAAGATACCTATGGATTAGGTATTCAACCAAAGTCAGACTTAATACCTCCAGTCAATGTTTCATTGACTGTTGATCGTGTCATAAAAACTGAAATTAAAATTAATCATGACAATTTGCAGAAAGTGTGAAGAAGGACGGGTTGGTTAAATATTGGGAAAGTGATAATGAATTAGATTTTCAAGAAAATAAAAATTATAATGAAAAATCTTCATGTAATTCATCATATGTTAATGAAATTTTAGATGTTTTTAGTACTACAAATGTTTGTTCAAAAATGTCTAACAAAGAAAAGAAACTGAAATCAAAAATAGATTTTAAGGCCAATGAAAGTAAACGAGTCAAAACATCCGTATCTGACTTGAAAACTGATTTCACGAACAGATTTGTTTCAAAAGGCAACATTGATAAAGAAGAACATATTTTTAAAGAAACCAATATCAGTTTCTTTAACAATAAATCTTCTATTATTACTAACTCTGTGAAACAAGTTGTTTGTAGATCAGGTATCAAAGACACTGGTCCAATTCTAGTGTTCATGCCATATCGGCTTCTAATGAGAATCAAAAAGCTAGAAAAGATATATCAATTCTTTCAGAATCATCTCGAACAATTCATAGTGATAGAAAGAAAAGAGAGACTGTTAAAGAATAACAAGACTAAAGAAATACTAAGGTCAGATTCTATGATAACTATGGAAGTTATCATAAACAATTTGTGAAAAATTTACAAGCATCAAATACATATCATAAAATGTGTTGTTATACATGTGGCAAGCCAAATCATAAGGCTAGAAATTGTCATCATCAACATCAATTGTCAAGCAAACAAAGATTTCATAATTCAATTTCAAATAATAGAAAACATTTCTTTTTAAATGTCAAACTCAAAAGGAATTCAAATCAGTCAAACTCTTTTGTTAATAACAGTAATGATTTGAATAAAGAAAAGTCAAATGTGAAATCTGTACAAGTTGATGATAGTACTTCTACTTAAATTCAGACCAATTTAAAGAAAATGGTTACACATCTGATCAAACCAATTCAAAAATAGAAAATTAAAGAAAAACCATCCAAGCCTGATATTGTTGAACAATGTGCTTTCGATGATAAAAGAGATATGATCTTACAGTCTATATCATATTTGGATAAAAGAAATGTACTCAAGTCAACCATGGCTTGGGTTCCTAAACATGAATAAATTCATTTATATGTGTTAGAACAACCAAGACAAGTTATAAACAGTGTTTGGCAATGTTGATAGTAGTTGTTCAAGGCACATGACCGGTAATATATCTCTATTAAACAACATACAATCTTACAACGGAGGATATGTTATATTTGTAAGAGATAAAGGTGGTAAGATTATAAAGAAAGGTATAGTGTTTACTGGTGTGTTAAGTTTTGAAGATGTCAATTTTGTAGAGGAACTTAAACATAATTTTCTAAGTGCCTCACAAATTTGTGACAAAAAGTATTCAACACATTTCATTGATAAAGAATGTCTTATTTTAAAACCTGGCTTTGTAATTCCTGATGAATGGATTTTATTGGGAACACTGAGAGACAAAGACGCGTATTTACTTGACATGAATGGTTCTCATTCATTTGTGACTGCGTTGTGTTTGTTATCTAAAGCCTGGAAAAGTGATTTATTGTTATGGCATCATCGTCTTGGCCATGTAAAGCTTAAAAATATGAACAAGTTGGTTAGAGAAAATCATGTTGTAGGCCTTCCTTTGAAAGAATTTCAATTTACTGAACATTGTCTCTCATGTTTAAAAGGTAAACAAGATAAACTACCTCATAAACCAGTTGCTCATACAAAAACTAATTCTGTTCTTCAACTTTTACACATGGATTTATTTGGTCCAGTTAGTGTTTTGAGTTTAGGACGTCGTCATATTGTTTGGTTATTACTGATGATTTTTCTAGATTTACATGGGTTTTCTTTTTAGCAACCAAAGATGAGACAGCGCACTTGCTGATAAAATTCATGACCCTAGTGGAGAATCAGACTGACAAAACCATCAAGTGCATTCAAAGTGACAATGGAACCGAATTTTGCAATCACACACTGAATGAATTTAATGATTCAAAGGGGATAGCAAGACAATTTAGTTCTGCAGGAACTCCACAACAAAATGGAGTTGCTGAAAGACGTAACAGAAATTTAATTGAAGCTGCCAGAACAATGTTATCAGTAGCCAAATTAACATCATTCTATTGGGTTGAAGCAACAAACAACAAAACATGACTCCCTATGAAATCCTTTTCAAACACAAACCCAAAGTCAAATATTTCAAAACTTTTGGATGTTTTTGTACTTTATTAAACACATCTGATTCTAAATCAAATTTTGATGAAAAAGCTGATGAATGTTATTTTGTTGGATACTTAGCTAACAAAGTCGCGTACCGAGTTTATAATAAAAGATCTGAACAAATAATTGACATTTTTTTATATTGATTGGCACGAATATAACAAAACAGATGCAGGTTCAGCACCTTCATGGGTATATGATTATGCTTCATTATTTGAAAGATTTAATCGATCATCTGTTCTTTCTACAGCTAATCCACCTTTGACATCATCAATTCAAGATATCTTCACGGATGATGTTGGATCTACTTCATCTTCAGTAACAGGAAAATCTTCAGACATACCTTCTTCTTCAAATGTCATAGCTGTTCCACACTCTGTTTCTGAATTTGATCCTTCTCATTCTGATCCAGTTTTAAACAAGCTCCATAGGTTTCTGATCAAAGTTCCTCTTCTACTTAAATTGATCCAATTAATACAATTCAAGTTCCATTTGAATGTTTATCTGTTGATAATGATATTCTTCAAGAGGAAGATATCGTGTATCAGCCTAAAGAAGGGAACAATGCTGAAGAAATAGTTGGTCATATGTCTAATTTAGACAAAGTTAATTCTGACGATACCATTCCTCAGCTGAGAATTCATAAAGACCATCCAACTGAAGCAATCATTGGTCTGTTACCACAAGGTGTCCGAACTCGAAGCCAAACGGGCATAATAAATACATGTTTGTATTCATGTTTTATATCTCAAATTGTACCAAAGAATGTTCAGATGGCATTAAAAGAAAATAGTTGGGTTAAGTCTATGCAAGACGAACTGATGCAATTCAAGAAGCTAAATGTGTGGCATCTGTGTAAACTACCAAAGGGTAAGTTGTCGATTGGTTCTAAATGGATTTTCAAGAACAAAACGGATGAAAAAGACATGATTGTTTGCAACAAGTCCAGACTTGTTGTTCAAGGATTCTATCAAATTGAAGGTCTTGATTATGAAGAAGTATATGCTCCTGTTGCAAGACTAGAAGCTATACACATTTTTCTGGCATATGCTTCATACAAGAACTTCAAAGTGTATCAAATGAATGTCAAAACTGCTTTCTTGTATGGCGAGATGAAAGAAGAAACTTATGTTTGTCAACCACCTGGTTTTTAAGATCTAGATCATTTGGATTATGTTATTAAGTTACACAAAGCACTTTATGGCTTACATCAAGCACCTTGAGCTTGGTATGTCCCCCTCACTGAACATTTGCTTGCAAATGGTTATACACAGGGTGCTATTGATCAAACTTTATACTTACGGAAGACTAGTAATGATCTTATTCTTGTTCAAGTTTATGTCGATGATATTATCTTTGGATCTACCAATTATGATTTGTGCAAGGAATTTGAAGCTGTGATGAAGAAGAAATTTGAGATGAGTTCTCTTGGAGAAATGTCGTTTTTCTTGGGTATCCAAGTTAAACAAGATGATAAGGGAATACTGATACATCAAGAAAAATATGTTCACAGTATCCTGGACAAGTATAAATTTCAGGACTTCAAGATTTCTTCCACTCCAATGGCTTCTCGTCCGACTTTAACTCCAGATCTCACGGGTGAAGACGTTGATCAGCATTTGTATAGATCAATGATTGGATCTCTGATGTATCTCACTGTTAGCAGGCCAGACATGGATCTCTGATGTATCTCACTACTAGCAAGCCAGACATCATGTTCCATGTCTGTCAGTGTGCACGTTATCAAAGTAATCCAAAAGTATCACACATGAAAGCTGTCAAGAGAATTTTCAAATACCTCAAAGGTCAACCAACACTTGGTCTTTGGTATCCTAAAAATTCTGATTTCAATTTATATACTTATACTGACAGTGATTATGCAGATGTAACTTAGACTGGAAATCAACCACCGGTGGCTGTCAATTTCTTGGAAACAGGTTGATTTCTTGGTAATGCAAGAAGCAGCAGACGATATCCACATCCACTGCAGAGGCTGAATATGTGACTGCATCAAGTTATTGTTCTCAGATTGTTTGGATTCAGCAACAACTTCTTGATTATGGCCTTAATCTTTATGACACCAAAATTTTTTGTGACAACACTGTAGTGTTAAATTTTGTGAAGAATCCGATCCAACATTTAAAGACAAAACACATCGACATCCGAATGCATTTTATCCGTGACTGTTTTGATCGAAAACTTATCCACTTGGAATCTATCTCCTCATATGACAACATTGCTGATCTTTTTACTAAGGCGTTCGATCATTCCAGATTTGATTTTTTAGTCCAATCTTTGGGAATGATTAACATTGATTAACGATTATCCATAAACTCTTTCAAAAATATTTTCATTCATTTAGTTAAAATTGTTATTTTCTTTGAAGATAATCATAATTTTAGGGGGAGAAAATTAAAAATTTGAAAAATGTCTCGAAAAAATTTTTGTTCTTAGGGGGGAGTAAAAGAAAATTTACAAAAATATTTTGTTTTAATGTTTATGAAAATTAAATTTTCAAGGATTATAGGAAGTGATCGTACATTTCTTGATTTTGATACATTACATCCTAAGGCTTATAAGAAACTGAGTTGGATTATGTTTGATATGTTAATAGGCTTGACTTTTAAGAAAGAGAAACACTATGATTTGTGATATACTGAAAGTAAACTCATAATGACTGAAGTGGGTTACTTATCAATGTTTTCAAGCCAACTACTATCTGAGAGTTATAGTCTAATCATATTCAAGCCAACTACTGTCTGATTCAGTGCTTTTCAGAAGAAATATGAAATATGTATATATATATCAAAAGAAGAAACAGATATGAAAAGCAAAGATAAAAAGGAGAAAATGAATACTATCAAAAGAGCAAAAAGATGTCAAAAGACCATATAGGAATAACAGATGTCAATGAGCACAATAATAAAAGATATGTCATAGACATACATACTATATGATAAATATTTTCCTTTTTGAGAATATGTTCTGACACAGGAGGCAAAATCAAAAGATGGGGCATGTAAGTCCTACTTGGCATGTAAGTCCTAAACGTCTTGCGAGGGCAAAACATAAGTCCGACTGGCTTTTACTAAGTCCTAAAACTTGTTAATATTCTGTCTTCAGAAACTTTTCTCAGGCTAGTTATGCTCTTAATAGATATTATAATAAGGAATACTAATTCTGAAAAAGGTTGATCAGAGGTAAAAGGTTTAAGTCAAGTTATGATGACTTGAAATCTCAAAAGTATCTTGAAGCTAGATAAGAGTTCTACATGATTATTGATTGTGGGATTCACATTTTTCATTCTAAGTGAATATTGAAGGCTAAGTTTAAAGTGGACATAATATATTAACAGTCAACGTTACCAGTCATATTTAAATCAAGTTGGATGATGTGAATGATCGATATCATAAGAAATATGATCCTATACTTGAGAATTTACCAAAAATATTTAAGTTATAAGTGTAAGGAAAAATATAAGTTTGTTTTTGGGTTAAAATTTGTTTTTTTACAATTGTTTTGTTTTTACAAAATTTTGCAAAAATTAAGGGTTCTTGGATAATTGTAAACACTTAGTTAAACATACTCTTTTTCATAACAAATCAAATGGCTTAACTAGATAAATAAATTTGAAAAGTTAAAAAAATTTTAAGTTCAAAGAAAAATAAATTTCTCGCATGCGAAAAGATCAAACATACGAAAAGTTCTGTGTGCGAAAGCTTTGACTTCTCGCGCGAGAAGTCAGAAGGCTATAAAAGGTACAGTTGAGTGAAAAGTACACTATTCGTACAAAAATTCCTAAAATATTACTCTAAAAAATTCCAAGTCTTAGTACATTGTTTGTCTTAATAATTGTTGGACCCTAAAAGGATCATACATGCCAATTCAAGAGGTGGTTGAAGGTTGTTCTGGTTGGTAGAATCTGTACAAGTCCAAGATATAATGTGGGTGAAGACAATAGAAGAAAAAGACCAAGTGTCAGCTGACCGCATTACTCAATGTGAAGGAGCAAGAACAAATACGGCCAAGTATTTGTTCATCTGCATTTACTAATGCGGATAAGCAGAACCAAATACGGCCAAGTATTTGTTCATCCTCATTTACTAATGCGGATAACAAAACCAAATGCGACTAAGTATTTGGTCATCCGCATTAGTCAATGCGGGTGACATACTTAATGCGGATGCACAATTAAAGAAATGATGATGAAGATCAACATATCCGCATTAACTAATACGGGTGTTTATTACAAATGTAGATCATTATTTTGTACTTAGACTAGTATTCGAATGTATAGTTGTCAGGGTAGGTTAATCATTTTGTACATGCATTGTATCTGCATATAAATAGAATAGTATACACTAAATAAAAAAGGTTGGAAGTTTCTATTTTGTGCTGCAAACCATAGCACACTTTGTTTCTTGTTTACCAATATCAATATACAAAGCATTTATTAGTATTTACAGCATAAAATGTTCTTTGATTCTGTATTTCTGTTACATAATCATTGACTCAATCATCATATTTGATCCTAGTTGATTCACATCAACCGAGATTCACATCTCGGACCCGGTCAATTGGTATCAAAGCTTCAGCTCTTGAATTCGTCTCAAAATCAGCACAGATCTTGAATGAAATTGATTGAATTGGTGATTAAGTTGTTTATTAGCAAGTTTCAGACTTCTAATAAGCATTCTTACTGAAAATGCTTAAAGCTTCATCAACTATCATTGTTCTTCTACTCGATAAACTCAAGAACAATGTTCGATTGTTGATTCTCAACAAAAATTAGACAAAATCCACTCATAATCACAAAATATTGACCAAAATCGATCTAAAATCAACTTAACAGTGGACTTTTCATCAATTCAACCTAAACACAACCTTACTGTTGCTGCTGTTCACCGAATCAGGACTACAAAATCTTGACATTAGACTGTTTGAACATTCTGGACATAAAAGTCAACTTAATTGATATTCAAACCATCTAAAATCAGGTGTATTATAATGGATTCTACTAACTTTTCTTAACTTGGTCATGCATCTAAACATCCAATGATTAAACAGAAGTTTGAGTTTAAGAAGTGGAAAATAAGGTTTAGAAATTACATTACAGGTGTGGATCCCGACTACTGAATATCCATTTGCAAAGGACTTTACATTCCTATGTCTCTTAATGCTGATCAAGCAGCTCAGTACAAAACTGCTAAAATTCCCATTGAAAATCCTAATCTAATCCTGATGATGAGGAATACAAGAAAATCAAGATAGAACTCAAAGCCTACTCCATTCTAACTCAGGCTTTGAAAATGGATGTCCTCAAAAGACTAGAGAAATATGGAACAGCCAAAGGTGCCTAGGATGCACTACAGATTATTTGTGAAGGAAGCAGTAAGGTGACAGAAATAAACAAAGACAAACTGGTGAACCAATATGAAAACTTTCATCATACCAAGGGTGAATTAATCTCCAAGCAGCTACATTATTTTGTACAGTTGGTGAATGATCTGGAAATCATGGGGTTTACATATAAAGAGAAAGAAATGAACAAGAAGATGGTACACAGTCTGCTAGAAAACTAGAAGCAGCATGTTACAATGCTGAAGAACACTCTTGACTTGGAGAGCACCAGCTTAGACATCATGATTGCTAAGATTGAACCACTTGAGTTAGATGAGGGAAGCAAAAATCTTAGTGGACCTCAAGTGATTGAGGCATATAAGTTTCCATCAGAAACTTATTCTATTAAAAAGACCTTTGTGATAGAGGAAGATGATTTTCTGTCTTCCAAAGATCAATCTAAAACAACTAGATTCATTGCTACTTCACAACAGAACAAGCCATCATCTTCAAATGCGGCTACTACAACACCCACATGCATGCCTAGTAATCAAAGATTTGAAGATCAAAAGGCAACTTTTGCTGCTAGCTTTGAGGCCTATATATGAGGAAGACTTAATTCAGCACATCTGATTCAGGAAGATCTGGAAGAAATGGATCCAGATGATGTTGAAGAAATGGACTTGCAATGGAAGATGGCCATGATTACAATGAGAGCCAAGAAATTCTTCCGAAAAGGGAAGAAGCTGAGTCTGAATGAGAACACAAAACATGGATATGACAAATCCAAGGTAAAGTGTTTCAATTATGGTGTGACTGGCCATTTCTCTAGGGAATGCAATGCTCCCAAAAGAAGTACCAACAATTACCAAAGAACACCACATGGTCAGCCATCATCTCAATCCAATTCAAGCTTTCAATCCAACAATCAACATCAATATTAGCATCAAAATCAGCACCAACAAACTCATCACAGTCAACTCTAACTGACTTATCAAGCTCAGGGAAGCATCTAACCAACCTCCAATGCACTTGTGATCAGACAAAATGGAGTCTGTGACTGGAGCCTATGTGATCAGACAACTGAACCTAAAGTTATTGAAACTAAAACAATGGTTTCACAAATAACTAATCCTCAAAACAAATCAAGTGTTTATATTAAAACCAACGAGGATAAAATCAATGTGGGTCACCCAATCAAAATCAAAGAGTGCTCATACAAACCTGTAATTGTTAAGAAACTAAAAATCCCAGTCAAAACCATTGTACCATTTGTGAAATTTATTCCTGAAAACCTCAAGGTGGTGAAGAATGCTTAAGTACCAGTGAAATCCTCTGCTAAAAGCAGATCTGATAGTGAGATTAAATCTCCAAAAAATTCAAGCAAATCAAAAAAGGTTTCACTAAAATCCAAAAGCAAAGCAATAGCATCTCCATCATCCAAAGGAAAATCTCCCATGGTTCAAAAATCAAAAGTAAAAACTAAACCATTCTCATCAACAAAGTCAAAACAGGGGGTCGGTTTTGACATTTTTAATAAAAAATACGTAGACAAATTTGAAAAGGAGTTAAGTAAAGGAAAAATCTACTGAAACTAAGAAGACTGAAATTACTTCTTCATTGAAAATAAAATCTGAGACTACTCTAAAAACTATTAAATCACACGAAGCCTCCACATCAAAATCAAAAGACAAACAAATGTACTGTGACATTTGTGAGATGTCTAATCATAACACAGATGAGTGTTATTTTAATCAATATTGCTCTATTTGTGACATGAACAATCATTCAACAAAATATTGCTATTTCAACAAGTATTGTTCTGTCTGTGATATGACAAATCACAATACATCTGATTGTTTCTTTAAACAGAAAGGTTGAGAGTTCCACAAAACAAGCCTATTTCACCAATTTCAACCGACAAGACCAAACATAGAAGTCAATCACACATTAAACAAACATGGGTTTTAAATTCTGATGATGACTTCTATGATCAATGGGTGTCAAAGAGTGTCAAAAAGGAATCTTAATCATAATATGAAACAATCACTTAATTCTTATCCAAGGGTTGTCCATACAGGTCCAACTACTTATGGTATGTGGACAGTGGATGCTCCCGACACATGACTGGAAATGGTTCCCTCCTTCATGACTTCAAGCTTATACAAGGAACTATGGTAGCATTTGGTGGAAACTCACACGGTGGTAGAATTACTGGGGAAGGGTCTGTAACAAATGGACTGCTGAGCTTTGACAAAGTGAACTACTGCAAGCAACTGAATTTCAACCTCCTCAGCGTGTCTCAGATCTGTGATAAGAAATATTCCACTCATTTCACTGACACCCATTATTACATTCTGAAACCAGAATTTCAAATTCCTGAAGAATGGGTTGTCTTGAAAACTCTGAGAAAGAATAACACCTATGTCTTGAACCTTAATTCTGCAAAACCAATATAAGAAACATGTCTTTTGTCTAAAGCATCATTTGATGAGTCACAACTTTGGTGTAGACGTTTAGGTCACACAAATTTCAAAAACATGAATAGGTATGTAAAAGAAAATCATGTAATTGGTTAACGTCAAAAGGAATTTCATTTTATGGGCCACTGTTCTGCATGTCACAAAGAAAAACAACATAAATCTTCCTACAAGCCAAAACTTATGAACACAATCAATACTCCATTGAAGTTACTTCATATGGATCTCTTTGGACCAACTCATTTCATGAGTATGGGAAGAAACAGTATTGTTTGGTGATCATTGATGACTTTTCATGATTCGCATGGGTCTTCTTCCTACTTCATAAAAATGATGAGTCACAAATAATAAAAGATTTTATTACTAAAATTGAAAATCAACTTGATATAAAGGTAAAATCAATCATAAGTGATAATGGGACATAGTTTAAAAATAAAAATCTAAGTTCATTTTGCTCACACAAAGGCATTGCTCATCAATTCAGTGCATCTAGAATTCCTCAACAAAATAGGGTAGCTGAAAGAAGAAACAGAACAATGATTGAAGCAGCAAGAACAATGCTAGCCGATGCTAAGCTGCTAATTACCTTTTGGGCCGAAGCAGTCAACACATCGTGTTTTGTGCAAAATCGAACTTTAATAGTAAAAAAAACAACAGAACACCTTATGAACATATTTTTCATTGAACACCATTTATTGGATTTTTCATGTCATTTGGTTGTCTTGTCTCAATATTAAACACCCGAGACCATTTAGGAAAGTTTGCTCCTAAGTCTGATGAGGGATTTTTTGTAGGTTATTCCTTAGTCTCAAAGGCTTTCAGAGTGTTTAATCCTAGATTAAACATTATTAATGAATCCACAAATGTTCAATTTAATGAGCACTCCTTTTCTAAGTCAATGAATGGTCCGATTGGTTGTTTGATATTGACTCTTTCACAAGATCTTTTGTTCAGTTTCACTTGTCAAATACAGGTAATCTAAAATCAGCTAGATCTTCTGAAACGATAGAGAGAAAGGATGACTTTCCAATGATACCTCCATGTTTTGCAAATCAACCTAATGAAGAAGTTCCATTGCAAGCTGATCATGTTAGATAAGATGTACAAAATCAGAGTGTCTCAATAGTGGCTGGCCCTAGTACACTGCCGACTCCTTCAGCAGAACCGTCTACTGAAGTTAGAAATCCACAACCAGCTAATGTGTCTATTGAAACTGAAGTGAATGCAAATGATGAAAGTCTTCAAAGTGCTGCTAATTCTGAAGCTGAAGCAGGTGAAGCATTTGATTACTTTCACAATTCACCTACATCACAACCTGAAGGTGCCTCTCGCCAAGATGATCTAAAAGCCTCCAACCTTGATGTATCTATTGCTGGTGACTCAATTCCAACTACCAGGATACATAAGAATCATCTAGTGTCAAGCATCATTGGTGTATTAGATAAGCGTGTGATAAGAAGCAAGTCAAGTATTGCAAATATCTATTTGTTTTCTTGCTTTCTGTGTCAAACTGTACCCAAGAATATAAAAGATGCTCTTTAAGACAATAGCTGGATCGAGACAATGCAGGAATAATTGCTCCAATTCAAGAAACAAGAAGTATGACAGCTGGTAGACCTTCCTGAAGGACAATACCCTATCGGTACCAGATGGTTATACAGAAACGAGAATGATGATAGGGGCATTGTTATCAGAAACAAGGCAAGATTGATTGCACAAGGATACACCCAAGAAGAAGGAATATACTATGATGAGGTGTTTGCACCTGTTGCCTGATTAGAAGCCATCAGACTTTTTCTTTCTTACTCTGCATCAATGAAATTCACTATGTATCAAATGGATGTAAAGTTTGCATTTCTTTATCACAAAATCTCTGAAGAAGTCTATATGAGTCAACCACCAGGCTTTGAGGACCCGGATTTCCCTCACACGGTGTACAAGCTTGACAATGCTTTGTATGTTCTACATCAAGCCCCATGAAAGTGGTGTGTGAGAGAGGAAAGATTAATCAGACTTTGTTATGAAAAAGAAGAGGACATGAAATGTTGCTAGTCCAGATCTACATAGATGATATCATCTTTGGATCAACAAACAAACAACTTTGCAACGATTTTGAAGACCTTATGCACTCCAAGTTCCAGATGAGTGCAATGGGGAAGCTTACATTCTTCTTAGGATTGCAAGTACAGCAAACAACAAATGGAATCTTCATCAATCAATCAAAATACGTGGAATCCATGTTGAAGAAATTTCATTTTGCAGATTGACGGTTTATTAGAACTCATGTTGATACAAAAATGAAGATTGGTCCAGACTCAAATGTCAAATCAGTGGATCAAACTCACTATTGATCATTGATAGGGTCACTCATGTATTTAACAACAAGCAGACCTGACATAATGTTTGGTGTACGTGTTGGTGTAAGATATCAAGTAGATCCTAAGGAATCACATGTAAATGCTATAAAGAGGATATTCAGATATCTCAAGGGCAAGCTTGCACTTAGGTTATGTTATCCAAAGGAGGGAGATTTCAACCTCTATGCCTACATAGACAGTGACTATGGGTGATGCAACTTCAATCGAAAGTCCACTTCTAGGGGTTGTCAACTTCTTGGTCCCAAACTGGTCTCCTGGCAGTGCAAGAAGCAGACAAACGTGTCTATTTCCACAGCAGAAGCTGAGTACATAGCAACATCAGCATGTTGCTCTCAAGTTCTCTGGATTCAAAACCAAATGCTTGATTATGGTTATAACTTCTTGCACACACCAATTCACATTGACAACACAACTGCCATGTTCTTAATAAACAATCTAGTTTAGCACTCAAAAACCAAACATATTGAAATTGGATATCACTTTTTGAGAGACTGTACTGAAAAGGGTTAATCAAGTTGATACAGGTCCACACGGATAATCAATTAGCTGATTTGTTCACTAAAGCATTTGACCCTAGTCGGTTTGAATTCTTAGTTCAATCATTTGGCATGATTAACCTTGAGTAAAAATCAAAATCATCAAAATTTGCAAAAACATTCAAATATTATAAAAATACAAAATGAAGTTATTTTGTTGAAGAATATGTTTTGTACTTCAGAAGGGAAATGATATAATTACAGTCGTTATATCATTCACTGTGCTTATTTCAAAATCTTGAAAGGCTGACATGACTTATCTAATATGCGGGTAGGCTCAGCTTGGAAAAGAAGATACATGCAGTGATGAACTAAAGCTCATATTCAGCTGTTAAGCCATCATCTCATGTATAAGTAAGTATTAGCTTATCCAAGTGTGTGTGTATGTAGTAACTTAAACACACCAGGTAATGATGCCTTATGAATCTCATTCACCCACATCAGTTTCTCTTCTATGTTGCTATGCAAAGACCTGGAGAAACAGGCACAAAGTGCTGATGTCATGATCCATAAAGATTCCTAATGTGGAACACATCCAAAATGGATGAATTAATAAAATCAAAAGAATCCCAAAGAGGATCACCTTCCAAAGTGAAGTGCAAAAAGAATCTCAATGTGGATCAAATAATTATAAGTATCAAAGTAAAAGAATCCCAATGAGGATCACCCTTACCCAAAACCAAATGAGATTTCATAATTTAAATGACCTGATCATGTAAGTTGTGAAAAAGTTCTACCATGCATTTCATGCGGGTGGTTGATCTTGCCATGCATTTGAGTGTGAGGTACATGTTGAATATTTAATCCACTTATAACATGATAAAGATCACTAGCATTAAAATATTAACCAAGCATGAGTTTAAGAGGACAAACATACCTACAATCAATATATTCATGATTATGTGTATTTTACTAATAATTGCATGCACTTCTGAAAGGTAAGATTGATATGATCCCAAGTAAGGTATACTTCTTCTTCATGTGCAGATAAGAAAATCAAAAGTTACAAAAAAATATTTTCTATTCAAAATTTTAAAATCTTTAAAGTTTTTATCCCATATGGATATAAACTTTAGGGGGAGTAATTAAAATTTAATGAAAATTTTCACAAAAACATAAAACAATTTGCAAAATCTCAAAAATATTTTAATTACTTTGTACAGTTGCTGCTTTTCTTGAAAATATAAAATTAGAAAAATGGCTATGTAGGTGTTAGTTATACTATAGTATCTCAGTATATGCAGATATTTAGAAGCACGAAAGTCCAAGATCAGTCAAATCTGGGAAATTTGTATCACACGGGTGTAGAATTCAATCCAAGCAAGAATTGACAATCCAAGCAACAGCCAAAACTTCATAAAAGTCAAAGCATCAATGCAAAAAACTATCTAAATCATCCACAACAATCAAAATTAACCATAAACAATGGATTTCAATGACATTTTCGGGTTCAATGAAACTGATTTTGATGCTTACAACTAGTAACAATCGATTTAGAAACCCTAGGTTAACCACGATGAATATGGGAAACCGAAACTTAAAAATGTTGAAATTAAATCCAATGTTTTTATGTAATAAGATGTTTAAAACAATGAACATAATCAAAAATCATCATAAACAAACTTAATACAAATGGTTAAATAACATAAAATCAAAGATAGGTCAAATTGCTATGCAACAGTGACCTTGAACTCTCAATTTTGACCTGAGAAAGTCAAACTAAGAAAGTAAACCTGTTCTTTCTTGTACAATCTGATATTTGCTAGTACATTTCTAACACATGTGTCTCTATTGCAGAATCTATGGCAAACCTTACCTAGAGCAAAATCCATAATGTTAGTGCATATCTTGATCCAGATGTTCTAGAATCTGAGGGTTTTAAAGACATGATCAGATTCATCTCAACAACAAGAATAACACATGCCATCATTGTTAGACCCATTATCTATAAGAACTTCATCAGATCATTCTAGTGAATAGATAAAATGAATGAAGTAGATGGTGTGAGGACCATATCTAGAAGGATCAATGATGATCACACTCTAGTTATCTCTGAAGAAACTGTGAGATAGTGTCTTTAGTTTGGAGATGATGCCAACTCTCCCCAAGAACTAGAACATTCTTACCTTCTTTGCCAACATTGGTTATGAAGGGGGATTTGAAGGAAAACAGATTGTCAAGGGGTTAGTTGACTTGCAGTGGAGATTTCTGATTCATCTGTTCCAACATTACTTGTTAAAAAGGAAGACTAGTTGGAGTGACATCCCCATCACTACATCATCAGCTATTTGTGCCTTGTGCACTAAAAAACAACTCAACATGTCTTCTTATGTGTTCAATGGCCTGTTGTCAAACATTCAAGAAGGAAGAAGACATATGTTACTGATGTATCCAAGATTTATTCAATGCTTCATCAAGGAAGAAGACATATGTTACAGAAGGCCTTGTAATGGACATTCCTCACTACAATGCCAAATTCTAAAAGTACATCAAGAAGAGAGTTCCGAGGAACTTTTATGGTGGAACTTTCTTTCCTTTACTTCCATGGATGCTACAACAGATCAATCTAGAAAAAGCCTAAGAGGAAGAAGCTAAGGACGTTGTTCCTGATATTGAAGAACAAGCTCATGATGATGTTCCTGCTGATGTGCATGAGATTATAAAGGAACATCCAGCTGCTCATGATCAACAAACTGTTGAAGGGCATGCTGAACCAACAGAAGAAGAGCTGAGGCAAGTGTCACCATAGGTTGATGCAGGTGGTGCTCTTCACACTGTGTCTTCAGGTCAAGATGTTGATATCCCATCATCTTTCAAAATGTCACCTGTCCACTCTCATCATGTGTAACGCCCAAAAATCTCAAAGAAATGAAGGCAGAATGAAGTTCTCGCGCGAAGAGAACTTGTCGTGCGAGAACCTCATGCGAAAAGTTTGAGCTGGGTAAAAATAGCTGAGAACACCCAATCTGATCCCATTTTCACATGAGAAGTGCTGCTGTTAGAGAGAGAAAGCGGTTGCGTAGAGAGAGAAGTTGAAGAATCCAAGCGTTTAAGGTATGTAACTCGTGTAGTAACTCGTGTTATGTAATAAGAATGGATTATTGATGAATATAACGCATGGTTAGGTAGTTTTCGTTTGGCAAATGCTTCAGGAAGGTTGTGTTTGAGCTAGAACTTCAAGAGGTGAGTTTCTAGTCCCCTTTTTTAAGCATGTTTTTACGTTTTGGGGCTATTATGCATACTAAATGCTTGTTTATGCTTGAGTTGATGTTGTTATGATGTTAAGCATGTTAGAACAGCCTTAGACGCAATAAGTAATGATTGGGTGGAAAAAACCCATAGTTTTCGCACGAGCAGTTAAGTTGTACTTTTTGAAATTTGAATCTGTGAAGTTCTCGCATGAAAAGGGATAGTTCGCACGTGTCAGGTAGTTCTCGTACGATAGGAGGTTCTCACGCAATATGTATCTTTTCGTGCGACATAAAGTTTTTGTGCTGCTTGTAGTTTTCATGCGACAGTGATGACTGGATGTGTAGGATTTGAATGTGTTGAGGTTCTCGCGCGGCTCGAGATGATGCTAATGTATGACTACGTTTTCGCATGTATGTTGTGATGTGTGATGTGTTACCTTTTCATGTTAAAACGACTATAAAACGTTATGTTTATGATGTGACTTTACTTGATGTGTACGTATACGTAAGTAAAGTATTATGTAATGAAAATGAAAGATAACAATGATGAAAAAGTGAAATGTTAAAGAACTTGAATAATAATTCAAGAATAGTTACCCAATAAAGCACAGTTGTAAAAACGTTAAAGAGTGCAAAAGAAGTCTTGCAAGCACTGCTAAAGGAGAATTGTATTCGTTGCATTCTCAAATCGCTAAAGGAGTTATGCTTGGTGCATTCTTACATAGGAGCTACACATTGGTATGCTCAAACCGCTAAAGGAGTTATGCTGGTGCATTCTCACATATGAGCTACACATTAATGTGCTCAAACAGCTAAAGGAGTTATGCTTGGTGCATTCTCACATACGAGCTACACATTGGTGTGCTTAACCGCTAAAGGAGTTATTCTTGGTGCATTCTCACATAGGAGCTACACATCGGTGTGCTCAATGTCTAAAGGAGGATGGTATTCGTTACATTCTCACATAGGGGCTGTACTTTGGGTATGCCCGCCTGCTAAAGGAGAATGGCATTTGTTGCATTCTCACATGATAAAAGAGCTAAGCTTTGTGCTAAGTTCAAAGATAAAGTAAATGAATAAAGCTAAAATACAGAAAATGTAAAGATAAAGTATGGGTAACGTGACGATAAAGTAATGATAAAGTAAAAGCTAAAGTATAGTTATCGAATGAGTTTGATAATGTTGATGAATAAAGTTAAAGTTTATGCAATTTTAAAGTATGATAAAGTGTATGTTCATGATAAAGTTTTGTTAAAGTAAAACTAGAACTCACTCAACATCGCAAACTTTTGTATGCATAATAGTTGGCAGGTAATCATTGATGCTGAGGAGGTGCAGGCATGGATGCATAAGCTACTGGGGATGATTTGAGTCTGGTATCCATATTTTGAGAATGTTATTGTATTAATACAATTTTTGAGATGTAAATGAAACGATGTGATGATTTGATACGATTTAATTTATTAATGAAAAGTTATAATTCCGTTGCAAAATGATGTGTGTAAATGTTTTATGCGACGAGTGACCAATTGTAAGCGTCTCGGGAATGGGGCCTTACAAGTTGGTATCAGAGCCAAAGTTTAAGAGAATTGGGTAAAATATTTTCAAAACCTAAACTTAAACTGAGAATAGGATGAGAGGGAAAGGGATGCCAGTCCTAGTAGCTACATGCCTGCAAGTAACATTTTATGTAAATTAATGGAAGAGGAATTATATGCGTGTGTCATGTATCTCATGTGCTCTTTGTAGATTTGGATACTGATGTACTTAGGATAGGAAATGTTTGGGGAATGAAGAGTAAAGTAAGTGGCTAATCACAACTGACCACTGTAATTAGGGACTTACTATACTTGACATAATCTAAGCTAGTACCTTGAATGATAGCGTTGGTGTCTGAATCTTATGGTACTTAGAGGATGGTGTGATAGAATCGAATGGTCATAGGTTTCCTGCTAGACTGTTTGTGATGCCCTTAGGCGGATTTGATGTAGTCCTAGTGATGGTTGGCTAGCAGCCTATGAGGCAAACATGGTGTTTCGCAAGAAGATGATTCGATTAACCGCACCCGATAGGAGTTCGGTGATGATTTATGGCGATAGAGTTAGTACGGTCCCGAAAATGATTTCGATGGTTGTGGTGGAGAAGTGAATGAGGCATGGATGAGGTGCCTATCTGGCCGATGTGACAAATGTGAATGCGACATACCACGATGGCTAGGAGAGCATGTGAAAGTCCACATGCGAGGGGTAGAGGACGAGGTGTGTTACGAAAGAGTCGGACTCCAGTGACCACTGTATCGACTGATGACGATGTACTGTGTTTGAGATTCCAGTCATAGTTAGTGAGGCTACTCCAATAGAGACTCCTATGATTGTTACAGAATCAACTATTGTAACATCATCTGCATTGCCCACTACTAATGATGTGTTGAGTACTCCTCCAAGTGGTCAAGGAAATGATGAGTCTGTATGCATGGAAGATTTCCTAAACACTCCTCCTGAGCAAAGACATGGTGCTAGTGCTTTAACTAGTTCACATACATGAGTTACTCTTGAAGATTGTGTACACACTTTAGAAAGGGAGATGTTAGAGAAGACTCAGATGATTGATGATATGCAGAGACTGTTGATTGAGAAAGATAAGAGGATAAAGAATCTAGAACATCAACAATAGTTCATATTTAGCTATTTTCAGATTCTAGAGCAAAACTTAAGAGAACTCACTTCACGTATGCCTTTTATGTCTACACAACAACATACCACAGAAGTTGGAGAATCAAGTGGATAGCAAACTGCTAATCCCGAAGTTGCTCAAGATCATGCTAATACTACAGAGCATGATGTTGATCCTATTTTATAGAAAGGACAACAGAGACTGCTAATGTTAATCATTCGCCACTAATCATGATCATACTATGGCTAATAAGGATCAACCTGTGGTTTATATTGGAGAGGCGTTTGTAGAGCCTGAACATGGTGTTCCTATTCCAAACCCAGTACATGATGATGATTATTTCGATATGGTTGATTATGGATCTAGTGTTGAAGAAGAGGTTGATGATGATGAAGATGATGATGGTGATGAGGGTTATGACGGTAAGAAAGATGATAAGAAAAATGATGATGATGATGATCAAGGAGGAGATTTGGGTTCTGCGGCTGGTGCATCTGGATCTTCGCTTACTGAAAATGTCTCTGGACCAAGTCCCGATGATACCACTAAGTATACACCGTTGGATCCAGCTATTGAAGAGGCTTATGAGAGAGAAATTTATACTTTCTAGCAAAAGATTATTGCTGAGGAGTCAAAAGAAGTCTTTGGATCATTTGATGATTTGGAAGAAACCTTTGAGTACACAGATATATTTAGAAACACTCTTAAGGACTTGTTCTCAGATATTTTAGTTAAAGAAGGGGAGATTGTTGGAGAGTCGAGCACTCAGGAAACGACTGACTAGACAGCCAATGTAATAGGTCAAAGTGTTGTGCGTCAGGTTGGAAATCTTACAGTTGCTGCTCCTCCTCCACCATCTTACATTCACATGGTGAGACATTCCAAGCCTTTCCCAAGGTATAGAAACTCAAAACCTATTATTAGTCGGGCTTATGATGTAGAAAAGAAGATGTATGTGATCAATAGAAAGGGTGGAGCTATTGAGTATTATCAAGACGAACACGATTTCCATACACTCAGAGCGTTGGATTTGTTTTATGGGTCAGGTTCCGTTCATTAACCCAAGTAAGAAAAGCAAAGTGGATTAGAAATATGATCTGGAGACAAGGAAGACCAACTTCAAAGGCCTTAAGACAGCTAAATCCAAAGTCATGAAGATGAGCACGTATAGATCCCAACACAAACAAACCTATGAAGATACGTGTTCAAGCATCCGAGATATGCTAGGAAGATCCCTATACATGCTCTTTATGCAGGTAATAGCTTGTCTAAGTTAATGTAGTGGAGTTATGAAAAGGAGACGCGACACGCTTTGATACATTATGTGGATAAAGATACCATGTCTCCGCCTATGGATTGCTTAAGTTTGGAAAAGAAAATTTGATGAGGTTGCAGACTTGTCCAATTGCAACTGATGAATCTGTTCATTTGATAGCAGCACAGTGGGTTGGATGATCATGGAGGCCTGATTAACAAGCTGTATGCATACGGAGCAGCTACAAGGTGAATGACGTGGACTTCTAAAGCATGATTTACCATGCCTATTTACCATGCCTAGGGGGGATTGTATAGATTAACCTAGAAGCTCAGAAAATCAAATCAAGATAAAGAAAATCAAGTCATGCGATAAGTTAGAGTTGCTGCGTGATAACTTGCTTCTCCCGCGAAAACATGGATGTCGCGCGACAACCTGTTAGTCGCCCGAGAACATCATAGTTTAGTATAAATAGATGTTTTGCAATGTATCTTAAAAGATTTTTCTTTTTCTTGATTTCACACTCATTGTAAGTTCAAATCAGGAGCAATACACTAAATAGTATTTACATTTGTGTCAAGTTCACTTATCATGTGTCTACTTGTTAATTTATTATCCATGAGCGATTACATTCGTATTTCCTCACGAGATCGATCTTGTTATATTATTGATCCTTACATTACTTTCTCAAAATCATCCCACATGTGTCAACAAGCTTCCATGATGGTGAATCACAAGGATGAGTTAGCTTACCATTACTAACCGACCTTATGCATGCCAAGTTAAGTCATGTGTAATTTCTGTTACAAAAAACATTCTTCTAAAAATATGATTCAAAGGGAAAAACTAAATGTATTGTTATAGCATGATAATGAAAGAAAGTTAAAACATAGAGTTTGAAAGTGATTTGTTAAATAAAAAATAGAACTCACTAAGCAACGGTGAGTTTGTATGCATATGGATTTGACAAGTGCTTCATGAAAACTTAAGTACCCACATCTATTTAGTAATGGACTTGTCAATAGTAGCACCCACTGAATTTCGAGATGAAATTCTCTTAACAAGGTAATGTTGTGACATCTGTCACCTAATCAGGTTGAATTTAGTAAACTCGAATCTTCCGTGACTTTGGCTCGTAAGTTTAACCATGAATGTTGATTTATTAAATTGCTTATATGTTACACCAGGATTAAAAGTAATATATATCGTTACAATAAATTAATTAGATCATAAAATTTGGTATACCTAATTAGAAGACATTACAAGACATAAAAAGTGTTTATATCTTTCGTATAAACATACGACTCTTTTATTTAAACTTGTAGCACCTTTTAAATGATTTTCTACATTTAAAAGTTGTGGGTTTGATTAAAGTTTGAGGGGGCCTTAGTGTAAAATTTTAAATAAATTAACCCTATTCTACCCCCCCTCTCTCAGCCACTTGACACTAATTACAACCCCCATGACTATCGTCGACCTCCCATCGCTCTCCATTCACAAGTGAGCAACAGGGCAACCCAAGATTTGCTGGTTCCATTTAATCCCTGGTGGCTTGGTTATCTCATACGTAAGCATTATATATCATAATCATAATCACGATGGTTCTCGAGTAGGGTTACGACGTCAGGAGCACTACGAAATCCGAAAATGGAGTGTGTCAGGGGGGTGTGTGTGTGTATTGTGCATGTATCCATAGTGTGTGTGTGTGTGTCAGGTGTGTGTGTTGTGTGTGTGTCGATGTGTGTGTGTTTTTGTGTGTAGTATGTGTGCATTGTGTATGTGTCGTGTATAAGTATGTGTCGTATGTATGTATGTGGCGTATGATGTAGTAGTATTATGTATTATGTATGTATGTATGTATGTAGTATGTGTCGCATGTGTGTATATGGGGTAGGTATGTATGTGTACGGATGTGTCTAGGGGAATGTATGTATGTATGAGTAGTTTGTGAGTGCATGTATTGGTGAGTATGTTTATGTGTGCATGTGTTGGTGTGTGAGATGTTGGCCTAGGAAAAACACAGTAAATGAAGGTTGTTGTATGCATATGATCATGTGTATGTTGGTGTATGTGTGTATATGAGTGAGTTGTGGAGCAGCCGAGAGGAAAAATAGTAGTGGGGTTATTGTGCTCATCTGTATGTATTGTGTTAGTGGTGTGTTTGTGTGAATGTTAGTAATCACACAAGGAAAGAATCGGGTTGGTGTGCATGCAAGTGTGTCCACCTGAGTGTGACTGTGTGTTTATATATGTGATAATAGTAGTCCATTGAAAACCATATGTATGAATATGTATTAGGGTGTGTGATGCATGTTGTTTTATGTGTGTATGTATATGTGGATGTCCAGTGGGTGCATAAGTGTATGGGGGGTCAAGTGTGTGTGGGTGTGTGTTAAGTTATTGTATATTATGAGTATATGCGTGTGTTAGAGTATGGAGTGGACATACGATTAACCCAAGCTAACCCTAGATTAATCGAGAATCGAATGCAGAAAGTTAAAGCTTATTCATATTTTAAATGGTTATGGATAGGGTGTCTAAGACTTGTGTTAGACCGCGCTCTTGTAAGGACTCTTTGCTTTGAAACGAACGTGTTTACGCTAAGGTGAGTTTGGTCCCACTTTATACTTTTCCTTAGGGGAAAATAATTTCTCAAAACGTTTTATTCTTTATTGTTGGATCGGGGTTATGGATTAACAATACTTTCCATTTGATCAGTGGTTAACAAATGCAGAATCTATGTTAACTACTTACTAACAAACACAAATACTTTGAGTAAAGGTAAGTACACAAATTGTTCTTTCAAAGTATTCACTTGATTAATCAAAACTAAGTATAAAGAGTTACATTCAGTAGATATACAAGTGGCTTAAACAAGCTTACCTCTACTATACAAGTATGAGGGTTTTATACTATGAAATCAAAACAATAGAATAAACTATTCTATGTTCGCAATGTACAACAAGATAGACAATTGGCATGTCAGAGTTAGGCAACTTCAGTTACTATGTTGTCTCTAAAAGGTAGAACACAATAGCATTCGGTACATACATCTTGTCTGTGTAACAGTTTATCAGTGCTCAAGGAATTCAATGCTAATTAGCACCAGCCGATTAGCAGCACATCAGGTAAGTGCTAATCGGCAGTGGTTTTAACATATGCTGATCCGTAGTCATTCAGCATATGCTAATCGGCAGATGTGAATTCAGCACTTGGCAGATTAGATTTAGGCAGTTGACAGCCAATGCTGGATTCTTGGGTTTTCGGTAGCTTCATCCTCTTATGGATCAATAAATTCCCCCTAGGATGATGCTACCAAACTCTATCTTCACCCTCTAGTATCCTGATTAGCAATAGCTCATACATGTATCTTCTTTGTCTCTTGAGGGGTTTTTTGAGAGCAAATTGACCAAGTCGTTTATGTTGTGCCGAGATAGTCGAAAGAGATCATACTCCTTACTTCAACTTTGCTGGCACAGCATAGGTCAGATAGAAAAATGGTGGTTAAGAATTTATAACTCCCAATGTGTGATTGGGTCATGAAAGCTTAATCGAGTCACATGCAGAACATTTTTTTTTGTCTCTCCTTTTTCTTCTATAACCTTGTTTCAAATTTTATCTTTAGAATTGAGGCCATGGATTTGTACTTGTCTGGCATGCATTCATACTCTAAGATTAAAGTAAACATTCTCTTTAACTTTTAAAGATTAGGTTCAGAACTTCCAGCCTAGACAGAAAGAAAAACTAGACTTATTCTTTCTTTCAATAAGAATCTCTCAGCTTTAAAGTTATACCCCCTTGATAATGGTTTTAGCATCACATTCTGAGTCTTCTTCTTCTTTAGATTCTGAGAGTTCTTCGTGTTTCTCTAGATGATCTAAGCCAGTTTACTCTTTTAGCATCGGTGGTGATGATCACTATCTCACTGAATCATCAAACTGGCTTTGGGTTGGAGATTCAGCTATTTTAGTAGCTTATTGGACTGTAGGAGAAACATCCTCAGTATTTTTAGCATGTGGAGAAGTAGTAGGAATTGATTGTTGGTTGAGTGTGGGAGCAAGTACGGCAGATGGGATGGGTTGATTTCAGCTTCAGGCTCTTGTAAATTTTTTTTTTCTTCTTAAGCATGCCTTGACTTTTTTAGATGAGATTTGTGAATTCTCATCGATAGCTTTTCCCATTCCCTTCCCTTAGAATCATTGATTGGGATTCCTTAGTTAGTCTTGTTAGGGTAGTTATCTCAAACTATTGAAGCATACAAGTTGATTTCTTGAGTAACATACCCTTCCAGCAGCTGATCTGGTTATGAAGTAGGCATCTCTCTTCCGATCATTTCCTACTCCACTATTGGATCATAAGCTATAGTGGAGTTTCTAGGGATCTCTTCACCAGCATCAGTATGACTAAGGATATACTTTTGTATCAGCATTTGGACTTCTCATTCTTACATCCAAAGATGCTAAAGTACTCAGTAATTTGCTCTAAAATGTCAAGGGGCAGATCAAGTACTTCATTTCATGGTCATAGGACATGATCTCTCTATTGCCCTCTTGACAGCAAATTCCTTAATTTAGGAGACAATACCAGCACTCAAAACTTTGGTGCCTTTATGTATATTCTCCTTTACTTCTCGATTAATAACCCTTGCCTTTACAACTCTTTTAGGCATAATCTCTTTTTGGCAAGGATTGAGGAGAGTCACTGATTGGACATCAGAGGTGGTAGATCAGAGTCATGAGATGTTGGAGACTCAATTAGCAGATGGGAAGACTTTTGAACGTTTCCTGTTCTAGGTTGCTGTCTTCCCATTGCTTCTTAGCTTCTTCAGCTTTAGGAGTTCTCTATCAGCAACCTTTTCTTTGATTCCATTGATATTCAGTCAAGAGTAGACATACACACTGGTGCTACTTGCTTACTAGGGAAGCCATAGTATTTGAGCAATATTTTCATTTGTTGCTTATCTATGAACTCTTGTTTGACTTTTTGTTTTTGCTTCCTCTCTGATTCAAATCTACTTCTTCTAGCCAACTCAGCTAATTTCTCCATTTCAACCATGAGTTGCAACTATCAGTTTTGATTTCATCTCAGCAATGCTCCATTCCATCAACTCACTAAAATTGAATCCTTTCAACTCAAGTTGAGATGCTAGGAGACATTTCTCTTGATCTTTCTTCTCTATTTTCTGAGTTGTGGGTACTAGAGCTTGTCGAGTGGTTGCCCTTTGAGTGCTTTCCGTAATTAACCTAGATAACTTAGATGGCACTCTGTTGATAATTTGCCTTTGGTTTAGGTGGAGGTTTTGGTGTTCTTCTACTAGGTTCTCCATATTGGTTTAGGTTGAATCCTATTGCAGTTCTTGTGGCTCTAGATTCCTTCTGCTTATGATTAAGGAAATGATGTGTCTTCTTTATAGAAGATTCTTGAGCTCTATCTGCCTTTTGTTCCACAATTTTTTCATCAAACCTTGAGTAGGAATAGCTCCACCACCTTAGTCATTAGAAATTGGTTTTTCTTTTCTATGACTCTATTTCAACTTCTTCTTTAGTAGTATAGGTCTCTTACCTTTGTCAGAGGGTAGAGATTGCAGTAGGTTTGACTGCTGACTGCTGAAGATCTAGTAATTACACCATGCCTCACCAGCTGTCTTGGAATAATTGGCAGTTGTTGAGCTTTCTCAGCATCCATATTGACTTCTAGGCTATCTGTTTCCACATTCACCTCAAAGTTAACTGGGGTTTCAGTTTTAACTTTCAGTTGACTAAATATACTTCGGTGATTTCTAAGTTCTGACTTAGGTGTGTCCTTATGTTGCTTATGAAGTTAGGCGTGTTCAGCTTTAAGAGTCACCCCATGCCTTCTATGTCATTTCCATGGTCTGTGTGCCTCTATGTAAACCATCATTCTTTATGAGGATTCATCTGCTGAAGAAGCCTCTTGTCTGGTACTTTTTGCAGTTGCATCAGCAATAATTTTTCAACACTTCTGTAGCTTCTGATAACACTCTTAGTAGTGGTGCTTCTTCTTTAGCAGATGCCTTGGGAGGCTTCAAGTCCTAGCATAAGCTCTCTCTTCGATGATTCTTAATCAGATCTTTTCTTCCGAGAGAGAGCAAGGAAGAAGTGCTGGACCTTTTCACTACATCCATTCTTTTT
>CM046432.1:41290555-41370423 GCA_025506505.1 Flaveria sonorensis
TCAACCATATTGACCTCTTACTTAGTCTAAGTATGGCCAATATAGAAGAGTAAACTGTTACCAACATTTGTTTACTCAACCAGATTTTATTATTTATATTTATTTAGAATACTCGAACTTGAGAAAATATTTGATTGATGTTCTCAGGAAGGGAAACGTGTAAAAATAACTTAATAAAAAATGAATACATAATCATTGAATAACATATTTTAATAAATGGGTAAATATGTAATATATATGTCTTAAAAATAGAAAATACGAAATTAATTTTTAGTTTGTAACTTATGAGAAGACAACATATGAACATGAATATTAACAACTTGTTTAATATATAATACTTACACAGATTGAATTCGTTAGAATTGTATAGTGGTTGAAATAATTAATTTATTTAAAAACAATCCATGTGCAGATAACATAAATTCATATGAAAAAAATTATACTTGACAACAATGGGGAATTTAATATTTATAAATCTTTAAAACACATATAAATTAAGACATTTATCAAACGTAATTTTAAAATCACTGCTACCGATGCAGTACCCACATTTGTTTACTCAACCGAATTCACCTCTTAGTCTTAGTATAGCCAATGTAGAAGAGTAAACTGTTACTCACATTTGTTTACTCGACCATATTGACCTATTAGTTAGTCTAATTATGATAAATGTGAAAGGGAGAACTGTAATAAAATATTTATTACAAGCTTTGTAGCATAGTGTACAAGTTGTGTGGGCGGGTGATAGATTACCATGAGCAACACTTTAGTGCCAGCATTGTTGTTGCCCTTAGCTGCCGAGGGAGGTGGGGCGATGCTCTCACGTGGTATTGGGAAGCCACCACCTCCCTCTTATCCCTCCTGTTGAAAATGCGTTAACAATTATTTTCGTTGATTCTAAGCATGTATAACTATATTTTATGTTGCACACTTGGTACACTATTATACATGCTAGCCTATGTTGAAATGAGAATGTCAAAAAAATGTTCAAATATTTATAATTTGGGGTCAGATTTTAATATTCTAGAACCTTTATAGCATGATAGGGTTTAAAAGTATTGCATGTTAATAAATAAAAGAAAACAATAAGGTGTTGAAGGAAGAAAAGTTAAAGTAAGAAGTGTATTAGATATCTGTATAAATCTATTTTCACAAAGTATAAACTCTTAACTAAGTGATCATTTTCGATTTCTCACCCTACGACTTGCTCTATCGGGTTTAGGGATTCTAATCATGTATTGCAATTTGCAAATAACAATGTAGGCTACTAATGCTATATATATTGTTAATACTAAGCACTTAATAATTATTTTGAGAACAACTTTTTTAATATCTTTAACTAGTGAGAAGACAACAACATATATGCTAACACACATTGAATTCGTTAGAAATGTATAGTGGTTGAAATAATTAATTTCATTAAAACAATCCATGTGTAGATACCATAAATTAATATGGAAATAATTATACTTGATAACAACTGGGAATTTAATATTTATAAATCTTTAAAACACATATAACTAAAGACTTTTAGAAGTATTTTCAAGACGAAATGGATATGACATTATCAAACGTTCAAACCTTATTCCGATAACCGAAAGTATATGGTCTACTCAATGAAAACTGGAAATAAACAATTATTTTTCCTAAAATGCTAGAGTTTTATGATTTCATATTACCACTACTTGAAAAGAAAGGTCGGTGGATTTCCCACCGGACATTCTTCTCCTTTTATTTTCAATTTTTACACTTTCACCTTTTAATATTTTCTAAATACTTTTTAAAATATCACTTTGACCCCCTTAAGTCTCTGAAATCCAGGTTTACCCATGTACAATATAAATTCTATCCTTCTATGTTTGGACGCAATCAGAAATGACTAGGGTCAAATATAAAATGTTTATGTGCTTAACGTTATGTTTGCTTTAAGCCGGAACCTGAAAATCACTGCTATCAATACAGTACCCACATTTCTTTACTCAACCGCATTGATCTCTTAGTTAGTCTAAGTATAGCCAGTGAAGAGGAGTAAACTATTACCCGTATTTGTTTACTCAGCCACATTAACCTCTTAGTTAGTCTAAGTAAGGCCAACACGAAAGAGTAAACTATAACCCACATTTGTTTACCCAACCACACTTACCTCTTAGTCTATGTATGGCTAATGCGAAAGAGTAAACTGTAACCCGCATTTGTTTACTTAGCTGCATTGACCTCTTAGACATTCTAAGTATGCTCTACGTGGAAGAGTAAACTATTATCCGTATTTGTTTACTTAGCCGCATTGACCTCTTAGTTAGTCTAAGTATCTCCAATGTGGAAGAGTAAACTGTTACCCACATTTATTTTCTCAGCCACTGTGACCTCTTAGTTAGTCTAAGTATGACTAATACGAAAGAGTAAGCTATTACCCCTATTTGTTTACTCACTCACCTTCGATTTTACCCGTATTCGGTACCATCCTCATTAACCCAATACTTGGCCAATATAGACTACTACCCACCTGTATTGGTTGAGAGTCACCCATAATGACCTATAGCCATCCGTAAGTTCACCTACTATCCTAGCTTAAGGGATTCATGCCGAGTTATGCCGATCATTAATCAAAGTCACAGTTTAAAAAAAGAACTTATGTTACTTCCCCTTTTCCCCAAAGTGTAGATTCGAGCTAGCATTCAAAGGCTTGTGGTGTGCTTGCATTCAAAGGTTTGCTTTATGCTAACAAAGCAAAGGTTGTAAGGACCTAGCCTTTATGGATTACAATATCAAGTGAAGAGCAAAAACTCAAATCATACGAGAAATACAAGGATGCGAGAACTCCAAGATGAATGATAAAGAACTCATCGCGCGAAAACTTGGAGTTGCCACGCGAGAACATCTAGTTCTCGCATGTGAACATCTGCATAGTAAAAGTGCTCTGGGAGTGAGAGAGCAGAGAGTTGTGTGAAGGCCACCCGAAAGGGAGCTCACCTCGGGAGGATCAAGATTAAACCATGTATACTCCTTTGGTATTGTAATCATTTGATTAATAATATTTGATTGAGTTTGTTTAATGTTCGTTGATATCATACAAGCACACATCCATCTTAATTTGATTATCAAGTGCAATAATATATAGAATCGATCGTGATCAGGACCTTACATTTGGTATCAGAGCAAGGTGTTGCTCTTGATACACGGATTTTCATTCCGCAATCATCCGTATTAAGACGTTAAACATGGAGGTTGAAGATCTAAAAGGATTAGATCGAGTTTGGACCGCTTTTAAAGGAGAAGAAGGTGAAACCGAGGGTGAACACACATGAAATCGGCTTTTTTACATCATTACGCTTGGTATCTTCGAATTTTGATGGTGGAAACGAAGATTTTAGACCGTAGCAGTGACTCAAACTCATAAAGTCGACTTTGGTCGATGTTTTTACGTGACTAACTGCATCATGCGAGAACTTTGCAAAAATAACCGTATTTTGCGAAAACTTTTTCATGAGAGAACGTTTCATGAGAAAACATTTCCATGCGAGAACTTTCATGTGAGAACTTCCATGTGAGAACTTTCATGCGAGAACTTCCATGCGCAAACTTTTCCATGAGAGAACTTTTCATGAGAAAACTTTTCCATGAGAAAACTTTTTCATGAGAAAACTTTTCATGAGAAAACTTTTTTAGGAGAAAACTTTAATGAGAAAATTTTCATGCAAATTCTTTGCAGTAGTAACCGTCATTTGTGAAAATTTTCTCATGCAAAAACTTCACCATGTGAAAACTTCATCATCCATACAAAAGTATGACTGATTTCAATTTTTGCAAAAACTTTACAAAATACGAAAACATGTTCCAGATGCAAAAACTTGTTAGTATTTGAAGGTTTTAAAAGAAGTGTTTCTGTCTATATATCTGGAAGATGCTGGATGATTTGAAGTTTGATACTTAAATGAGGGTTTTATGTTGTTTGATCAAGTTAAAGATTCTATATCTTCAACATTTGATTCGGGTCATTTGTGAATTGAAACTTCACAATGTGGGCTTATCTTATCTTACTAATGGGGACAATGATGCAGGACCGTGTGTAGGGTGGTCAATACAATCAGTCTCACAATAAGGAGAGATTTAGAACACTTAACAGTTCAAATGGGGAACCGGGTTTGAGTATGATGATACTAAGAACACAAGTAAGTAGTGAGACAGAACTAAGAACAAGAACAAAAAAGTATGGTTTTCAAGGATGCTGTATATTGCTCTCAAGTTCTGTTACAAGTGTTACAAAGCATATTCGAATTACAAGGACCTGAGACACTTTATACTACATCCTACAACCGTTAATACTTAGAAAGACAGTTGGAAACACTAATTTAGACAACAAGATCAATGTAGAGTCAAAAGACAGATTGCCTTTTGACTAGTGACTATGACATGCCATAGCTCACATCCTTTTCTAATATAAAAAGGTTTACAGGTATAAAAGTAGGAAGTTACAGACAAGGACCTTATTCTACTAATTACAAAAGCATGGACTTTTCACCAACTCATACAAGTTGGTGAGTCATCAGAGTTGCAGCAGAAAGTGTGTCAGCTTTATGTAAAGTAGATCATAGAAAACATGTCTTCTCTGTCTTCGAAAGAAATCAGTCTTCACAGCAAAATGGTTTCTGAAGACTTTGTCTGTGAAGCTTTGGAAGACTTCATCTTTGGCTTTGGAAGATTTGGACTTTGGCTTCGGAAGATTTTACACTTAGAGTATTTTCCGATGTAGAGTGTAAAAGTTTCGAAGTAACTACTACATTGTACGTCCAGTGCATGCATGTAGGAAGACCGTTGGTTGTTTTAGCTTCTTTGGTTGCATCAGCCTTATAATCTTTTGATATTACCTTACAAACTCCCCCTAGGCTGATGCTACCAAAACAGAGAAGTTCTTTAGATGTTTATAGTTCTCATTAGGATCAAGACCAAGCCTCTCTTCATCATTTGGTCAGGATCCCTCAGACTCTCATAGTATCTTCTCATATCATAAAGATCATGTAGAGGAAGATTAAGCATGTCTTGCCAGAAATAGACATCTTAACCTTCTTGATCTATGATGACATACCATCTGTCCAGATTAGCAGCAAAACTCTAGGACAAGATGGGTCTTCTAATGGCAAGAGGTTCTACTTGAATAGGAGTTGGTTGAGCAGCCTCTTCATGCACTACCTCAGGATGCTCTGACTCATCCTAAGGTGTGGAGGTGGATGCCTTGGTCTTTTTCTTCTTTGAAATACTTTTCCTGGCCATACTTTTCCTCCTCTTTGAAGTTTTTAACTGAGAGGACTGGTCTTCCACACCAGATTGTTCTATTGTGTCTCTCTCAGTTGGGATCTCTTCTCTCACAGGTTCAGAAGGAGAGAAAAGAGAACCCTACTGTGGATCAAAAGATAAAGTTGGCTGAGATGCAGCTCTAGGTTTAGGTTGTGTTGTCTCAGGGGGTTCAACCTTCACCTTAACTTCAGGTTGAGTTGGACTTGGTAGAGAATGCAAGTCTACAAGCTCTCCCTTTTTGATCTTTTGCTTGATCACTCTTATATGCTCATCCATAGTGGATAGAGAAATAGGACCAAGCCTCATTCTAAAGAATCCATACAGCTTCAAGAAGCTCATCATCCTTTGTCTATCTTCAGACTTCTTTTGTCTTTTATAGATGATGGCCCTTGACTTTGCAGCTTCTTCCCTTAACTTTCTCTTAGCAGCTTTTCTTTCTTTTGTAGCTTGTTCCTCCAGCTGCTTTAGATATTCAAATTCAATGTACTTAAAGGATAAGGGAAGAAGTGCAGCTACCTGGTAGAGTCCTTTGGCACTCAAGTAGTTGATCATATTCATTATTTCAGCTTCCTTGTCTACCTGAGGTTGTGCAGCTGCCACAGTCTTTGTCTCAGGACTTTCTTGAACTGGGAGAGGACAGGAGCATGTTTGGCCACAACCCACTACTATCAAGGGGTTGAGAGTCTTTTTGGGTTTAACATGGTTTAGGGTTTTCCTGGCCTTGCACCCTTGCCCAAAGAGGTTTTTTAGGTTAGAATCATAAGCGGGTAATAGAGCCTTTTTAGTATCCTTTCTTCCTTGATCTCGAGGAGCAATGCTGCATCCTCTGCCTCCTTCCTCTCCTTTGAAAAATCATTGTCAGCCAGCTCATTCAACTCTTCTAAGGGGAGAGATATGAGTTCATCAATGTTATAGTTCTTGGTCCCCATGTAGTTTAGCCTGGCTGCCCTCAACTCATCATCTTGAGTGTTTGGCCTGGGGGCAGCCCTGATAGCAGCTTTCATGAAGCCTGGGGACCCTCCTAAACTCTCTCCCTTAGCTTCCTCTTCCTCTCTCTCTCTTCTCCTCCTCTAACTCCTTAGAGGTCATTTTCCTCTTCCCTTTGTCACGCATAGGCCTTGGTGACTCAGGGTGGAGAGAGCTTTGGCCTTCATTGCTTGGTTTAGCTGTCAAGCTCTGGCCAGAGAGAGGATGTGAAGCACCTTCACCAGCTGGTGCCTTACTGAGGGTACTAGGTGCTGAAGGAGATCCTGTCTCAAGGTTCACAGGTTCAACTTCTTGGCCTTAGGTCAAGGCTTTCCCTTCGAAGCTAATCCTAGGGTCCACCTCAACATCCAGTTGACCAAAAATCTCACCTACTAGCCTCCGTCTATATAATTTTGATCTCATCTTGAACTCTTCTAGCACCCTTCCTTGAATCCAATCTGTTAATCTTTCGGCTTGTCTGTTTTGGCTTGGGTTAACAAGTGGAAGATCAACCAGATGAATGCACTCATAGAAACTCAAGTTTGAAAAATTGAATATCTCTTATTGACCCTGAGCTCTAGAGATGACAAGAGCCCTTTTTTCTGTGTCATACCTCCATCCCAAGATTAGGTTCTCAGAGTGAAGAGATGGGGTAGACATGGCTCTGGGTATACCCTCCTCAAATAGGCTTTATATGAGTGAGTCCACATCAATGTGAACTTGAGGAGGTTGCTGAGCATGGACTAGTGCAAGTGAGGGTAGTGAATCCTCAAAGTCCATACTCTGAGAAGAACTCCCAGGTTCTGTGACTGTTCTGACTTTCTCCCCTGTTTTGGTAGCATCACTTTCTTGCATAAATGAGCTGGGGGTTGAGTCTATCATATTCACAGGTTCTTATGGACCTAGTTGATTGTTCTTAGTGGTCATTCAGCTAACTTGCCCTTGAGATCGGTGATCTCAAGTTGCTAGTCATTGGCCCTCTTTTGTAACATAGTCAACTGAGATTCCATATGACTAATCTTAGAGACTAAATAGGTGCAAGTTTTAGTCAATGTGTGCAGCTTTAGTTTCAGACTCCCCTCATCTTCATCAGAAAAATCATAGGGGGATGAGAGAATAGGACTAATCTCTTCTTCCTCATCACCAGCATATTATTCTTGGCTGCTGGATTTCCCCTGCATCATGACAACTTCAAGAGAAGTGTCAAGAGGCTGGGTTGCCATGGTCGAGTTCTGAACGATGTAATCACTTTCTAAAGTGAGAGCCTCTTCCATATGGATCTCCTGAACAGGTTCAGGAAGATCCACCTCAGTGAGGGGTGGATGATGTGGGCTAGACATGGGTGAGACAGGGGTACTCATCTCTCCTTGAGTAGGGGTGGAGAAGAGAGATTCATGGTACTCACTAAAGCCTATGTCTTCATCATCATAGAAGTCAAGGCTGGGAATTGGTTGGTTTAGATCCAACGGCTGGGGATGGTAACTGTCCCCGGAACGTTGTTCACTAGAGTGTTGAGACTCTGAGTGAAGGCTTAAGGCTATGTGGGTTGTGAGTTCATCAGGTTGAGCATGAGAAATCTTAGCACTGATCCTTTGAGAGATGGGAGTGGTTTACTCCTCAGGGGAAGTGGGAGCTCGAGTGTCCACTTCCTCCTACATGGTTGGTGATATGGGGCCCTGCACAGGCTGAATAGCATATGCAGGGGTTCGTTTGGTTTTTCTTTGGTAGGTGATGGTTATTGTAGGCTATATTTGTGGTTGGGAGGTAGAAGGCATGGGTTCAACACTACCTGGTGCTGCTAGGTTGCCACCTTGAGCAATGAGCTCAAACATTTTTGGGTCTAGGGTTGTTTCTACCCCGGAGAAGCCAACATTGGCTTCCTCATGATTTTGAAGATGCCGAGCTTCATCTGTCCCAGTTTTAGAATATTGCCTGTTCCCCTCAACTATAGGCCCAGTTCATAGTTGAGAATGTGCTGGACATATCTAGGGAACATGTAATACTCTAGGGAGTCTAAGTTAGCAAGTAAATTGGTATATACAAATTATGAATACCTGAACTTGACCCCCTAAACCATCCCATGGACTATGAAGGAGAGGTCTTCTGGAATTTGGTCCCATCCTCTATGCTTGTTGGATAAGCTGTGTATGACTACATGAAGGAGGTACTTTCATTGAGAGGAGACCTTTCCCTTTCTAAAGGTCTAGACTGAGAAGTCACCTTCATAGCCCATCTGCTCAAAGAAGTGGTTGACAGCATCTTTGGGAAAGGACAAGTCACCTTCTACATCATCGAGCTGAAGATGTGTGTTTATGGTGGCCGGAGTGATGAAGATTGTCCTCCCCTGCACTGTGGCAGACAGTGCCTTCTCCCCGTCCATGGTGACCTCTTCGTGGGTCCGCCAGAACGCCAACAACTGATCCTCATAGAGAGGAGGATCAATGGTGAGGGAGGTGAAGTAGTTGGACAAAGAAAGGTAATGACAAACCTCTGAGAAACCTAGATCTTTCTCAGAGTCTAGCAGAGCAACCTCATTATGTTGCCTGTGAAGATGCATGGAAAAATCGGGTTGGTTTCTACGGTCAAGGTTGGCCATTTGAAGTAGCTTTATGATGATGGAAGATAAGAGCAAAGGTGGTTTATGGGTGATATTAGGTTAGAGAAATGCAGATGAAGAGGAGAGTGAGAAGAGGGGGAGCCTTTGTGAGAATATATATGAAATAGATTTGAGACAAAATTAAAACAAAAGGATAAACTTTGAAATCCGGATGTCAGTCCCACCTCTGAAAAAGTGCCCAAAAAGGTACTTTTCTTGGAAGTTGAAAATATTTCGAAGGTAATTTTGTTTCGGAAGTTTTAAGAAAAAGCTTCCGAAGCCAATTTGGCTTCGGAAGATATTCTTAAGAGTTATGAAAATTTGGCTTCGGAAGAAAAATACTTAGAGAATTTTTCTTCCGATACATATTTGGTTTCGGAAGATATTAAGACTTGAGAGTTTTATTCTAAAGAGAATAAATCTTCCGAGACTTAATTGCTTTCAGAAGATATTTGTCCTTCAAATACATGCAAGTACTTAGAAGCATATTTAAGCTTCGAAAGATATTCTCAGAATTTCTTCCGAAGGTAAATTTCTTATAAGTAATTATTTGATTTGAAGACATAAATTTCTTCCGAAGGCAACTTGAAATCATCCAAAAGAAAATATGTTTTGAAAATTTTTTAAAAATCTAAGATATCATTAAAAAAATTTCTTCCAAAATAAACTGGGCATATGAAGGTGATAAAATAAACAACTTAGGACACACAGGTTTTAGAAAAAAAGTTGATTTAAGTTTTAAGAAAATCTACTCGAAGTTAATCATCCCAGTAGCTGATACAAGATATTTGAATCTCTATTCATCAAAAGCTTTAGTGAACATATCAGTATATTATTCATTTGTGTTAACTTTGACTAGTTTGATTAATCCCTTCTCAAAGTTATCTCTAATCAAATGATACCTGATGTTGATGCATTTGGTCCTTGAGTGCTGCACAGGATTTTCTGTAATAGAGATAGCACTGTTGTTGTCTATGTGGATGGGAGTCTCTTTGAAGTTGAATCCATAGTCCAACATTTGATTCTGAATCCAAAGTACTTGAGCATAGTAGCTTGCAGCAGCAATGTATTCAGCTTCAGTAGTTGATGCAGAGACACAGGATTGTTTCTTGCATTTCCATGAGACAATCCTTCCACCAAGGAATTGCATCCCCCTGATGTAGACTTTGCAGTCATGTTGCAGCCACCATAGTCACTATCTGTATAAGCATAAAGATTGAAGTCAGAACTCTTTGGATACCAAAGGCCAAGCTTGGGAGCACCTTTAAGATATCTAAGAATCCTCTTAACAGCAACCTGGTGTGACATCTTAGGGTGGGCTTGATATCTTGCACAGATGCATGTGGCAAACATGATATCAGGTCTGCTGGCTGTGAGGTACATAAGAGACCTAATCATGGCCCTGTAAAGATGTTCATTCATACACTCCCCCTCAAGATCAAGTCCAAGGGAGTGATTTCTAGCTATGGGTGTCTTAGCAACCTTACAATCAGTCATGTTGAATATTGTAAGTATGTCTTGTACATACTTTGACTGACTTATGAAGATGCCATTGTCAACTTGCTTCACTTGAATTCCCAGAAAGAAATTGAGTTCCCCCATGGCACTCATTTCACATCTATTCTTCATCAGCCTCTCAAAGTCTTTGCAGAGCTTTGGATTAGTTGACCCAAAGAATATGTCATCCACATATACTTCAACCAGCATTAAGTCATTCCCTTTTTCTTTGATGAAGAGAGTTCCATCTGTAGTACCCTTCTTGTAGCTATGTTGACAGAGATACTGAGATAGTATCTCATACCACTTTCTTGGAGCTTGGTGCAGCCCATAAAGAGCTTTATCGAGCTTGCACACATAATTAGGATGATCTGGGTCTGTAAAGCTAGGTGGTTGTTTAACATACACCTCTTCATCAATCACCCCATACAGAATAGCACACTTGACATCAAGTTGGTAGACCTTGAAATCCTTGGATGCAGCAAAAGTCAGAAATATTCTTATAGCTTCATGTCTTGCCATAGGAGCAAAAACATCTGTGTAATCAATTCCCTCTTCTTGTGTGTACCCTTGAACAACTAGTCTTTCCTTGTTCTTGATGACAAGTCCTTTATCATCCTTCTTGTTCCTAAAAAACCACTTGGTTCCTATGGTAGTCTTCTTATGAGGAAGAGGACATAGGTTCCAAACCTTTTGTCTTTTGAATTGAAGCAGCTCCTCTTGCATTGCTTTAACCCAGCTTCCATCTTTCAAAGCCGCATCAACTTTCTTTAGCTCTACTTGGGACAAGAAGCAAGAGTATAGACACATATTTTTGTCATGGGTTTGTCCTCTTGTTCTTGTATCAATATTTCCAATGATGTTTGTGGTGGGGTGTGACTTGTGGATCCTGAGTTGAGGGATCACAGCAAGTTGATTGGAAAGATCCAAATTAGAGAAATTTAGATCTGGAAATGGAGTATCACCCACCATATTAGCACACTTATCAAGTAAGACTTGATCCAATGAGTGTGTGACATCATTTATGTTGTCTTCTATGGAGTGGTTATCAGCATCAAGAAATTCTTGATCACTGTCACCACCTCCATTTCCTCCTACATTTGAAGCTCCTTCATTTGAGTTTTGAACCTCTAAGCTAGAATTTGAAGGCATCTCAGATGTATCAGGTGAATTTGTCATGTTTGTGCTGATAGGATCTTCATTTGCAGGGTTAGTCACCACTGGGGCTGAAGTAGTATTCTTGCTTGGTCTTCTCAGCTCAAATCTTGGGCCAGGATCTCCTGTTGATATGTTACCTATAGATCTTGAAACATCCTCACAAGACTTGTTAAAATAGTTGGTAACTAAATCAAGATCAAATAGCTAATCCGGACTAAAACCTTTCACACTGGGAGTGTGCTCATTAAAGGTCACATTGACTGACTCCTCAACTACTCTAGTTCTAAGATTGTATACTCTATAAGCCTTAGCTTGAGAGGAGTATCCAATAAAATGTCCATCGTCTGATTACTTAGCAAACTTGGCTACCTGATCTTTAGTATTCAAGATGGTGCAGGGACATCCAAATGACCTGAGGAAACCAATAAATGGTCTCCTTTTATGCCACAGCTCATAAAGAGTTTTACCATGAGTCTTAACTACTATAACTCTATTCTGAACATAGCAGGCTGTGTTAATAGCCTCTGCCCAAAAGGTGATGGGCAGTTTAGAGTCAGACGACATGATTCTTGCAGCCTCAATAAATGTCCTGTTTCTCCTCTCATCAACACCATTTTACTAAGGAGTCCTGGGAGCACTATATTATCTTATAATACCCTTTTCATCACAAAACGTATCAAGGATTTAGTTCTTAAATTCTGTTCCTTGATCATATCTTATGGTATTGACCTTGTGATCAGATTGATTCTTAATTTTTAGAATGAAGTTTTTCAAGATCTCAGGAGTCTCATCCTTAGTTCTAAGGAAAAAGACCCAAGTGAATCTTGTGAAATCATCTGTGATCACTAAATAATATGAGGTCCTTCCTAAACTCATTACACTGGTAGGGCTAAAGAGATCCATGTGTAATAAGTGTAGGGGAGTAGTGATAGAGTTCCTTTCCTTTGGCTTGTGAGACACTTTATGTTGCTTTCCTTTCAGGCATGCAACACAATGATCATCACTTGTAAACTTTTTCTTTGGCATTCCAGTTACCAAATCATTCTTAATTAATTTATTCATATTCTTAAAGTTTACATGGCATATTCTTTTATGCCAGAGGAAAGACTCATCACTATTAGCTTTAAATAGAAAGCAAGAAACCTCTCCTGAGGGAGATGTTTCCTGCAAGTCCATCTTGTACATGTTCCTTTTCCTGGGGGCTCTGAGCAGGATATGCTCTTGAGAAATGATCACCCCGGGCTTGAGAACAACGCACTCATGCTTAGTAAAAAGCATGTTATGTCTCTGATCATAAAATTAGGATACACTCAGTAGATTGTACTCAAGCTCCTTAATAAAATTTACCTTCTTAATGGTGAGCTTACCATTTGTGACCATGCCCCTTCCAGTGATGTAACCACCAGTATCTCCTCCAAAAGCAACTGGTCCTCTATCAATTTTCTCAAAATGGTGAAGCAGAGAACCATTACCAGTCATGTGCCTGGAACAGCAACTATCAATGATCCATACATTTCCCTTGGTCTTTAGTTGTTCCTGCATAAAAAGAAGTGGTTAGTTAGACTTGGAAACCCAAGCCTTATTGGTCTTGGGCTTTTCAAAGTGATATGAAGACAATGTAACAGTAACTGATCCTATATTCAAGCTTTGAGGATCATTAGTTACTGTTGATGAAGAACTTTCAGTCACCAGGTCTTTCTTCATCTTCCACACCATCTTCAAAAGATTGGACTTGACCTTCAACACCTCGGAAGTTTCAACAACTTCTAAAGTTTTGGAGACTAGACCTTCAGAACATCTTGCTTTTACTGCAGCATGCTTCAGTACTTCGGAAGCATTCCTTTCTTTCGAGACCAAAATTTCTTTCGAAGGCAAGTTTTCACTTGTCTTCTTCTTCACTTTGGAGCTTCCAAAGAAAACAGATTTTCCTTCTAAAGCTAGCTTCTTCTTCTTCTTCTCAGAAGTTTTCTCTTTGATCTTGTGGATAGTACTTTTAAGATTGTAGATGCAATCCTTAGCCAGATGAGAAGTACTACCACATATGATGCAATCTATTTGCTTCCTTCTAACAGTCTTCTTCTGAGAGGAAGACTGAACTTGATCACTTTCCCTCTCCATCTTCACCTTCAGAGATGATGCAACAAGCTTCTTAGGGAAAGGCTTGCTCTTGTAGCTGGATGGTTCAGGTTATGTAGCAGTGGTACACAACTGATCAGTCTTCTTCTCCTTACTGAGATGATTTGGACCTGAACTAGAACTCCTGGTACTGGAGTTCATGGTTGGGTCTTCAGCCTTCATCACTTCAAACCCTATAGAGATAAACACTTGTTTCTGCTTAGAGTTGAAGGTGGCCTTGGTTTCTTGAGCCTTCTTTGCCTTTATCTTGGCTCTCCTGATCAAGTTCTTTCTTTAAGACTTGGTCATCCCAGCTTCTGCATCTCTCTCCTCAGGAGGATAGTGTCCCTTTTTAGAATGTTCTTCTTTACTCTTCTCAGACACATCATCCTCTTCAGCAATGGAGTCTATGAGGGGAAGCTCATCTTCATAAGTTCCACATCTTGGAGATCTTACAGATAAAAGAGTGTGTGAAGGAGCTATCTCAGTAGATCCCAGTCCTTACTTATTTTGATAACAAACTTGTGCATGCAGAGATGAGGATATCATGTTCTTGAAAGTCTCTTCTTCAAGAACAAGTTTTCCTGCCCGGGCGTTGCTAATCACAAGCTTAGCCTGGCATTCCGTTAACTTAGTGATGAGATCTTTAATCTAAGTCCTGTTGTTGGTGTGTTCATGCTTTAGAGTTGAAATGGTTTTCTCTAGATCTTTTATTTTCAGTTTGTAATCATTTTCAGCTCTTTAGAAATCAGCTTTTAAGATATTTAAGGACTCAAGATCTGATCTCATCTCTAAGTTATAGTACCTATATTTATTGACTTTAGCAATACATTTAGGTGTATAGAGATGTTCCAATACCTTGGCTTCATCATGGTCTGCCATAAGTGCTTGGTTTAGAGCAGCATCCTCCACTTGAAAGCTCCAGTCAAAGCCTCCTTCTTCAGCAACTGCAGCTTGTTGCCTGGGCTTTTCATTCTAGTAAGCTCCTTCAGTGTAGTTTGGCCTGGCTTGTGCTTGGCCACCATTTAACTTAGGTGCCTTGCACTCTTTGGCAAAGTGTCCTTTTTGGTTACAATTGTAACACTTCACCTTGCCTTTATCCAACCCAAACTTTCCACTAGACATATTACTGGAAAACTTCCTCCCAGTCCTCTTGTAGAACTTCTTGGCCCTGTGAGAGAGAAGAGCCATCTGCTGGACTATTTTGTATACTCCAAATCATCTGGATGGATACAGTCTAGGTCTTCAAGAGTGAAGAGAAAGTTGCCTGTACTTTCATCTGAAGACATGAAGCTTGTGAAGAGCTTGTCTCCTGAAATGGGCTTCCAGGGATGTAGCTCTCCCTTGGTGTCTTCGGGAAGGTGATGAAAGGCCCCTTCTATGAGTTCTCAGGGTAGCAGATAAGGTGGTGTTATGGTTCTCTGTAGTCCCTTTCAACCACACGAAGGGCTGAACTTTGTTGGATGCTGGAGTTACCAGATGAATTTCGCATATTCATCTCCATCTGGTAGCCACTGAGTATGCCATACAACTCAGTGAGAGTAAGGGTCTTGAGGTTTTTAGTCCTCTTAATGACCACACAATAGTGTGCCATTTTCTGGGAAGAGAGGACATGAACTTCCTTCAAATATCCCTGTTCTCAAGAGTTACTCCAATATCAACAAGAGTATCCACAATCTCAACATACCTGAAGTACTGTTGAGTCATGGTTTCACCTGCTTTGAAGGTAAAGTTCTCAAACTGCTACTTCAAGAGGTCTTTCTTGTTCTCTTTAGCTTCATTGGACCCCTCATACACCAGCTTCAGTGCATCTCACAGCTGCTTGGCAGTCTTGCACTTCTTGAAGCCTCTGTAGATAGAGTTTGGAAGAGCAGTTTGGAGGGCGGTCATGGCCTTCTGATCAATAACAATCTTCTTCTAGTCTTTATCAGAATAATTAGCCAGTTCCTTTGGTATCATGCCATCACCACTAGCAGCTGAAGGGGCGGATGGTACATGAGGTCCAAAGATTACTGACCCCCACATCCTGGAGTCCTGGGACTTGATGAAGCCTTCCATTCTTTGACACCAAGTGTTAAAGTCTTCAGGAGTGATTAGTGGGGACTTAGTCATAGTACCAGTTTCCATGTCAGCCTTGGTGATAGCTGCCATTTGATATGTTAAAGTATTTTATGAGAGTGAAAGCATTAAAGATGGTGAGATATTATAATCAAGAGCCTAAAATTCTCTGATACCAATTGCAGGACCATGTGAAGGGTAGTCAATACAATCAGTCTCACAATGAGGAGAGATTTAGAACACTTAATAGTTCAAATAGGGAGCCAGGTTTGAGTATGATGATACTAAGAACACAAGTAAGTAGTGAGACAGAACTAAGAACAAGAACAAACAATTATGGTTTTCATGGATGTTGTATATTGCTCTCATATTCTATTATAAGTGTTACAAAGCATATTTGAATTACAAGGACCTGAGACACTTTATACTACATCTTACAACCGTCAATACTTAGAAAGACAGTTGGAAACACTAATCTAGACAACAAGATCAATGTAGAGTCAAAAGGCAGATTGCCTTTTGACTAGTGACTATGACACGCCATCGCTCATATTCTTTTCTTATATAAAAAGGTTTACAGGTACAAAAGTAGGAAGTGCTTATTCTACTGTTTACAAAAGCATGGACTTCTCACCAACTCATACAAGTTGGTGAGTCTTCAGAGTTACAGTGGAAAATATGTCAGCTTTATGTAAAGTAGATCAGAGAAAGCATGTCTTATCTGTCTTCGGAAGAAATCAGTCTTCACAGCAAAATGGCTTCGAAAGATATTGTCTCTGAAGCTTCGAAAGACTTCATCTTTGGCTTTGGAAGATTTGGACTTTGGCTTCGGAAGATTTTACACATAGAGTATTTTCTGATGTAGAGTGTAAAACTTCCGAAGCAACTTCTACCTTGTACATCCAGTGCCTGCATGCAGGAAGACCCTTGGTTGTTTTGGCTTCTTTGGTTGCATCAGCCTTATAATCTGTTGATATTACCTTACAAATGATCAAATGGGTTAATTAAGTGAAGAATCAAGATTGTTTGGTATTCTTGTTTTGAAAATATAGGCTTATTACATCTTACATAGGGGGAAGAATACTTTAGATGATCTAGTTTGTTGTCACTGAATCTTGTCATCGGATTAAAGAATTGGGTTCTTTGGGAACCCAAAATAGAAGTTGGACCTCTCTGTCATATGCCTAATACATCTTAAGTTGTAAGTAATCAAGATAAAACAATTTAATCTTGATTTAGACGTGATATCTTTTATGAAGCTATACATTAGGAGGAGGTTACAGCTAAGGGGGAAGACTAAAGTGAAAGATACCCAAGGATCAGATAATTTATGAAGATGAGTGACTGAAGTCAAACATAACTTGATATCATAATCCATAGGGGGAAATTATAAGGATCTAGCCTTTATGGATTACAATATCAAGTAAAAAGTAAAAACTCAAATCATACGAGAAATACAAAGATGCGAGAACTCCAAGATGAATGATAAAGATCTCATCGCGTGAAAACTTGGAGTTGTCGAGCGAGAACATCTGGTTCTCGCGCGAGAACATCTGCATAGTATATATAGATGTTTTTCCTATGTATTTCATCATGTGTGTTTATTTTGTAAAAGTGCTCTGAGGGTGAGAGAGCAGAGAGTTGTTTGATAGGCCACCCGAGGGGAGCTCACCTCGGGTGGATCGAGCTTAAGCAATGTATACTCCTTTGGTATTGTAATCATTTGATTAATAATATTCGATTGAGTTTGTTTAATGTTAGTTGATATCACACAAGCACACATCCGTCTTAATTTGATTATCAAGTGCAACAATGTGTGGAACCGATCGTGATCAGGACCTTACAAAGGTTAGCTTTGTGTTAACAATTCAAAGCTATGCTTTGTGCTAACGATTCAAAGGTTAGCTTTATGCTGTCAATTCAAAGGTCTGATCTGCTATAGCAAATCATAGTAGCTTGCTTCGTGCTAGCAATCAAAGTAGCTAGCTTTGTGCTAGTAATCAAAGTAGCTAGCTTTGTGCTAGCAATTCATAGCCCTGCTTAATTACATGGTATGGTTACTGTATGTTATCCATGATGGTATTTCACTATTTATGAACGATATTTTTTTAAAATTATGAATGATCTAGGATATGTCATGTTAATGAATAAAGTTTTTACTATGATCATTCTTAAAAGTTTTTATGGACCTATGACTTTTTGCTCTAGAATTAAAACTAGAACTTACTCAGTAACCCTGACTTTTAATATGCATGCTAGGTAAATCCAAGATTGGTTGAGCTAAAGCTAATTGGGCAAGAAATGTCACCCGGATCAAAGACTAGCATCCCGTTTCAATGATATTTCTATGTTATGAATGTTGAAAAATACTATCTATGTGATATAATATTTTAGTTAAACATGACTTGTTGTAGACTCAATTTTATGTTTCCATTGCTTAATTATATGAAAATTTTAATTTAAGAATTATGGTTATGTGTATGAAACCAATTGTGAGGTTGTCTAGAAATAAGGCCTTACATTGCCGCAACCACATATGGTCTTGCCACGATCAAACATAGATATAGCACTCCTTGGCTCCTTTTTCCAGCAACAAGCACCATCGAGTCACCTCTTGTCACGGTGGAACAACACCAAGTTGATGTAACTTTAACTTACATTACTACTATTAAAACCCGTAAGGAAGGTGATTTTCTTCCATTAGTGTAGTATGTTTTTTTAATAATGACATATGTTGTGATCCCAATGTATTTGTGTTATTACATTACAGACTTACATTACATAATATAACAACATAATATTTCCTACACTAGTAAATCGCCTTACATATTTTATGTAACAACTTCTTAAATTGATGTTAGTATATATCACTTTAATGTAAATTATCTTTTACACCATTGTAGACGTGATTTTTTTACATTAGTATAATATGGTTTTTTATATTGGTAAAACATTTGAGGATAATTCATACAAACTAAAGGTACATTTACATTAATATAACTACTTAACGATATGGACAAACATCATAATACACAGTAATTTACAGTAGTGCAGGTTAAATTAAACACTAATGAAAACATGGTACACTACTGTAGCGTTAAAAAAAACTACACTTACATGCCATAGGTTTAATGGATTAAATGCTTTTGAGACAGACGTGAACATAAACAATATGGATGCTTTCTAAAATGGTGTCTTCAACAAATATAAAGGAACTAAAACCTAATAAAATTTGTATTGAAAATGACATAATAAGGACAAATGTGGTACAACAAGCATAAGACTTGCTAACAAAAGATGAAAGTTATAGAAGAAAGTGTGTGTGTGGGGAGGGGGTTACATGAAGGTGTCAATATTATACATCGGAAGTTTACAAAACTCTTTTATTATTAGAGCCATTCCCTTAACAACATTTCATGTAAATAAGATGGAAGTTTACAAAACTCTTTTCTTATTTTAGTTATTCTTAGTAATGTTATAAAAGTCACTAGGCGTTGTCATGTCGGTTGACTGGGGAGTTGCGAGTACTCGTTCAAGGTAGGGAGTACTCGAGGAGTAGTCGGACATGATAAATTATAAATAAATTAATTTTTGAGAAATTAATAACATATATCATAAGTTCAATAATATATATATATATATATATATATATATATATATATATATATATATATATATATATATATATATATATCAATAAAATTAAAATCATACATGTTCAAATACTAAAATAATTCAAAAATTGATATTTATTTTATAATATTATAGGCAAAATAATCTTCATCCGAGGAATCCTCATGGAAAACAAAGAAAATCCAATAAAAATAAATGAAAAATAGCGAAAATTGACGAAAAACAGTTTAAGTTATGCTGCCTAACTTTGAGTAAGGCCAAGTAGGACCGACTAGCTTCGATTTTGATCGAGGTTGACTGATTCTGAGTTATGGGATTGAGTTGAAGAAAGTTACTTCAGTAAATGACCAAGTCCCGAGTAACCTCGAGTACTCGGCCGAGTTTGTTAAGTTTTATAACACTGCTCCTTAGTAAGTGTTAATAACACAAAGGTTGCATGCTTGTAGATCATCATTTGACACCTTAGTGTATGAAAAAAGGTGATCCATGCTCAAGCCTATGCACAAGCATACTCTCAACACTTATATCTACAACTATATAACGTCTTATTTCACTTAAATGCACTTTTACACACATTTACCTTCGTTTTCATTTATGGTCATATGAAATATGAAATTATAAGAAAGCTCAAATATATACATAAATATAAGTGTATATAAGCAAATAGAAGTCAAGAAGACTTAAAGACATCATACATCATGACGGTCTTTAAAAAATAGGCATAATATGGACATTTACAAATTTTAGGACATAATGTAAAGATTATATACAAGATTTGTTTTAAAGTCGCTAATGCTATGGTTAAGTACTTCATGCATGTATTATGACTAAGACATCATCATCATCATGCATATAGATAAGAATAGGGTGCTAAATAGTGGTCAAACTTAAATATATCACATAAATGTCAAGTTATGATCTTTATGTAGTTGGAAATGCATAAATATTACCACTCTCACCCAAAGAAATGCATGAACACTTAACTTTATGATGATTTATGGTAGGGAATTGAAGTATTGATACATGTTATTCTAGAAAACCAAATACGACCATTATAACGTCGAAATGTTGTCGTAAGACCTAAATGGTCTTTTGGGTTAACCAACAAATAATAACTTCCATAATACTTTAGTAAGCATGAATCTTGTACTCTTCTCATGATAATAGTCATAAACATGATTTATTTATCATATAAATCAAGAGTATAAATCCAATACTTTTCATGAAGTAACAAGGTATCCTATACAAGTGTTGTAAACACTATTCACAATACATCTATACTCATCATATTGTTAGAACCTTAGATTTTACACTAAGGAAATGGACAAGGTTATGTAGTACTAGTAGCCTAACATACAATCTAAATTTCATATGCTAAGACTAGCATTCTTTACCATAGTGTCACATAAATAGAAACTAAGTAGGTGATTCATGTGGAATCATTAAGGCATGGTCCATAAACTCACATAGTATTTAATTGTATTGTAGTAGGCAAGTAAGATTGGGCCTCACATCATAGTCAAGAATAATTAATCATGTCTAGACATCTTGCGAGTGAGTATTCAGAGCCGACACTTTTTTTGTTGTATAATATTTGGGGGAAATACATGCTTGGATTTACTAAATTACAAATTTCATGGGCAATATATTGTTTACTTTATGCAATGCTCTTGTTACACGATGTAGATTACATGTGGCATCTTATTATCACATAAGACCTCGGCTTTTTATTCACACAACCATTTAACTTACGGTCCGATAAACTCTCATTCAAGGTTGGGTTGCGCCTTATCTTTAACTACGTTGTTAAACGAATGCTTATTTACAGTCAAGAACCATTGATCTGTGATAAGGCTTCGGTATTAGGGCAAATTTTTTATCGGTAGGCTTGGTTGTGGACCAATTTAGATCACATCTTTTTTACTTACTGCTTCACTTAGTAAATGTTTTCATTACAAGTGTTTTATTTGGTTGAGTCTTTAAGCATGATATTTTGAATAACAGTTAAGTAGGATGATATACCAGCTAGGAGTACATAAAGAGATTTGCAACATATTGTCTTTTGTAAAAGAGCGCTATTTTGAAAATCTCTTGGATTTGTACTTAAATAAACCTATGTAATGACTTTATGTTTTATAAATTGCAAATTCTATTAATGTGTTCTAGATATGTACTCTTTTCATTTACATCTTTGTATTTTTGTTTTCACTGGGGAAGAGCTGGGGGTGACAATACAAGATAGAAATAGTGGGACAGGTGCCATCTAGACCTTTTTTTCAACCCGTGTTGTTGATGCTCTAAAAGCATCTTCAATAGGGTGCTTTTGGTTTTTTGATAGAGGAGAGAGAAGATGAGGTTGATGAGAGAATGAGTAGAATGGGCTAGCCTAAGAACTTGAAAATAGGTGCTGTGAGGTGAAGTATGGAAGAGGTTAGAGGTTAGATAGAAGAGAGGTGATTGATTTTAGTGAACAGGAATGACAAAAGATAGGACATGGGTCACTAATAACTTTTATTGTTGTTGTCTAACCTTCCTAGGTCATGAAAGGCCCTTCATTTCCATCCATAGCACCCTCTCTCATCCTATTTAATTTAAGGATTTTTACATATTTTTCCCTCTTAAGACTAAAATTACATATTTCCCCAAAAAATTAATTAAATTATATATTTTCTCTTTCTAATACATATATATTACATATTTATCCATATAATTAAAATTAACCTATTAAATAACTACTTTATCTTCTTTTTACTAAGAGAGTTTTACTTATCGATGTTTTGTTATTATAATTGTTTAAATCTTTGACAATTATGTTTTGTATTTGGATATATAACTTTGATTATCAGTGATTATTCTTTTGAAATAAAGTAATAACTTTTGTATATGAAGTTGTAATTTTATTATATATATTTGTTTAGAAAACTCGAACTTGAGAAAATATGTGATTGATGTTCTTAGGAAGGGAAACGTGTGAAATAACTTAATAAAAATATGGATACGATAATTATTGAATAACATATTTTAATAAATGGATAAATATGTAATATATATGTCTTTAATAAAAAAAATATGTAATCAATTTTTTAACTTGGGTATATATGTAATTAATAAGTTTATGAAAAGGAAAATATGTAAATGCCACTTCAATATAATTCAAAATAAAATATTTATTACAAGCTTTGTTGCATAGTGTATAAGTTGTGTGGGTGGGTATTAGATTACCAGAGCAACACTAGAGTGCCAACATTTTTACTGCGCTTAGCTGCCGAGGGAGGTGGGGCGATGCTCTCACATGGTATTGGGATGTCACCTCCTCCCTCTCAACCCCCCTATTGAAAATGTTGTTTAACAATTATTTTCGTTGATTCTAAACATGTATAACTATGTTTTATGTTGCACAGTTGATACAATATCAAACATACTTGCTTGTGTTAAAATGAGAATGTCAACAAATTGTTTAAATATTTATAATTGGGGGTCAGATTTTAAAATACTATGACCTTTATAGCGTAATAGGGTTTAAAAGTATGCTAATACAGAAAAGAAAAAAATATAAGGCGTTAGAGGAAGAAAATGAAAATAAAAAGTGCTTTATATATTTGTAACAACATATTTTCACAAAGTATAAACTCTTAACTAAGTGATCATTTTCGATTTTCTCACCCTACGACTTGCTTTATCCTGTTTAGGGATCCTAAGCATGCATTGCGATTTGCAAATAACAACATATGCTACTAATGCTACATATATTGTTAATATTAAGCACTTAATAACTATTTTGAGAACAATTTTTTTTTTTAATGTTTTCAATTTGTGAAAATGACAATAACCTATGAATATGAATATTTAAAACATGTTCTATATATAATGCTAACACAGACTGAATTCATTACAAATGTATAGTGGTTGAAATAATTAATTTCTTTGAAACAATCAATGCTTAAATAACATAAGTTAATATGAACATAATTATAATTGATACCAGTTGGGAATTTAATATTTATAAATCTTTAGAACACATATAAATAAAGACTTTTACACGTATTTTTGGAAGGAAATTGATAGTAGAAAATTTATTTTTTTTAGCGGTTAGATTTTTGTCTTTTTGAGTGGTTCAGGGGTAAAACCGCCCAAAAAAACTTACCTCTATTTTTTATATAAATTTAATAAAACATAACCGCCTAAAAAATCAAAGCCGTCTAAAATGGGTTTTATTTTGTTTTGCACACGTTCTTTTTGTGTATTTCTCCACCGGATTTAATAACAAGTCACCTAAAATTATATTATAATTTATATTTTGAATTACATACAGTTTCAAACTCTCAAACACTCATATTCAACCTCAATCTCAACCTTTCAAAGAAATATCTACATCTTCTTCAACCTCTCAAAAAAACACATATTTCTTTCAAATAATCAAAGGTTTGTAATATTTAATTTCTTTTACTCTTTTATATTAAAGACAATAAACATATATGTTTTGTGTGATGTATATTATGTTTTTATTTGCAGTGATTCATGTTATACTTATGTAAGATCTCATATATTTATTATCTTCCTACTCAACTCAAAGTGTTCTTCAAAATATATATTAAATGTTAGTAAATTCTAACTTTTTGGTTATTATAAAGATATACATTAGCTTTAATAAATGAATTATATGTATTTTTACATCCCTTCACACACACACACACACACACATATATATATATATACACATATATACATACATACATATATATATATAAAGGTTTGTAAAATATAACATTTATCTTGCATATTCAAATATATTTTATATAAAATATATTTGTAAAATATAACATTTTTATACATATATATATATATATTACATTTGTATGCATATTCATATAGGATAACACTTTAAATATATACCCGTTTAAAATTTATCTAATAGGGATAAATTTTGGATAGTCCCCTATTTGGGACTGCATTTTGAGTATTTTATCTCGTTAGGAAGTGTATACATTTTAACGAGTGACTATATAAGAAAAAATCGGCTTTATTTCCCTTTTAACTCCTTCGAGTTTGCGGTCTATCCACATACTTAGGGAGTTAAAGGGAACTGTTGCCGATTTTTTCTTAAATAGTCATCCGTTAAAATGTATACATATGAGATAGAATACTCAAAATGTGGGTTAGGATCCACCGCCTTAGAGTACCTAAACATGTACATATATAAACTGCATCACTTATTTGATTATTTTAATTTTCAGATGGAAGGTAGAGAATATTGGATGTATAAGAGTGGGCGTACTACTGAAATATATACGAAAGGCATTTATAGTTTTGTTAAGAATGCTGAAGCTAATTGGATCAATGTTGGCTCTAAATGGATTTGGTGTCCGTGTATGATTTGTAAAAATCTTCAAAGATTTGATAATATTAATGAGATAGAGTATCATTTGTTTATAAATGGTTTTATGCCTAGATACACTTGTTGGTCAAAACACGAGGAGTCACAGGTTGATTATGCCATAACATCGTTTAATTTTGACAATGAAGAAAATGACAACTTAAATTATTTTAATGACAATTATTGCAATGACGATTTGAATGATGAAAATTTAAATGAAAGCGGTCTAAATGACATGTTTAAAGATTTAAAGAATAATCCTTGTGATGATGACAAAGAAAAATTACAAAACCTATTTGACGATGCGGAAAAACCATTATACAATGGTTGTGAGAATTATTCGAAACTTAGTGCTGTATTAAAACTGTTTAACTTGAAGGCAAAAAACAGATGGAGTGATAAAAGTTTCACAAATCTATTAGTCGTTTTACATGACATGCTTCCAAAAGATAACGAGCTACCTATTTCGTTTTATCAAGCCAAAAAATTGATGTGTCCGATGGTATTGGAAGTTGAAAGAATACATGCATGTCCAAATGATTGTATCCTGTATAGAAATAAGTTTGAAAAAAGTCATAAATGTGTTACCTGTGGTGAATCAAGATACAAAAATAAAAGTACAGATGTGGAATATGATGACGATGTTAACAAAAATGGACTACCGGCTAAAATATTGTGGTATTTCCCTATTATTCTAAGACTAAAACGATTATTCTCAAACGAAAAAGAAGCAAAATTATTACGATGGCATTCGGATGAGCGTAAAAATGATGGAAAATTAAGACATGTGGCAGATTCACTTCAGTGGAGATATATTAATAGAAAATTTCCAGAAATCAATAATGATGTTAGAAACATAAGGTTTGGACTTAGTTCTGATGGAATCAATCCTTTCGGAAATGCAAGTAGTCTTCATAGTACGAAAATACATAATGATGTCGTTGTTAATTCGGGGCCCAAAACAACCTGGTAATGACATTTATGTTTATCCATCACCTTTGATTGATGACTTAAAAATTCTATGGAGTGAAGGTGTGAATGTGTATGATGCCTATGAAAAAGAATATTTTATATTACGGGCCATGACTTTTTGCACAATAAGTGATTTCCCAGTATATGGTAATTTGTCTAGATATAACACAAAAGGTAAGCAAGCTTGTCCAGTTTGTGAAGACGATACAAATTCTATGTGGTTAAATAACTATAGAAAAACTGTATACATGGGACATCGAAGATTCCTTCTGCCTGGTCACATTTATAGGAAGAACAAAAAGGACTTTAATGGGAGTACCGAGCACGGAACTATAAGGAAAGAGAACTTGGATGTATTTTCACGAGTTAAAGATCTAAATACAGTTTTAGGAAAGAGAACTCATGTTGAGAAAGGAGCTGTTTGGAAAAAAAGATCAATCTTTTGGGATTTACCTTATTTGAAGCATTTAGAAGTTAGACATTGTTTAGATGTAATGCATATAGAAAAAAATGTATGTGATAGCTTGATAGGCTTATTGTTGGACATTCCCGGAAAAACTAAAGATGGTATCAATGACCGTAAAGACATGGAAGAAATGGGAATACGCATAGAGCTTGCCCCTATTGATCAAGGTCATCGTATTTTTCTGCCACCTGCATGTTATACTATGTCAAAAGCTGAAAAAACAAAGTTTTGTAGATGTTTATATGATATTAAAGTTCTATCTTGCTATTTTGCAAATATTAAAAGGTTGGTATCAATGAAAGACTGTAAACTGTTTGGTATGAAGTCTCATGATTGTCATGTTTTGATGACACATATGATTCCTATTGCAATTCGTGGATTGCTACCAGAGAGCCCCAGACACACAATCACAAAGTTTTGTTTGTTTTTTAATCGGATTCACTCGAAAGTGATTAATCCTGAGGAACTAGATACACGACAAAAAGAAATTTCCATCACGATTTGTGAATTTGAGAAGTACTTTCCACCGTCTTTTTTATGTGATGGTTCACCTAGTAATTCATATCGTTGTAGAAATCAAGGCATGTGGTCCTGTATTTTTGCGTTACATGTATCCTTTTGAAAGATATATGGGTTTTTTAAAAGGCTATGTGAGAAACCGTAATTGACCTGAAGGTAGTATTGTCACAGGATATGCTTCTGAGGAGATAATTGAATTTTGTACAAGTAATAATATTATATATATATTAGTTTTATTAAAAATAAATTATTATGTAATAATTGATTTGTTGACATGCAGGTTATTTAGATGGTGTCAAAAGTATTGGTGTTCCTAAATCTCGTCACTCGGGCAAACTTGAAGGGGTTGCAGGTGTCGGTATGAAAATGATCACCCCAAGTAAAGATAGCTTACAACGTGCACATTTCTATGTCCTAAAACACATGACTTGTCTTGCTCCATATGTTGAGGAACACATGAGATTATTACAATCGACCTACCTGGATAAGGACCTTATGCAACTTCAAATTAAGCATAACCAAGAGTTCTCTTCGTGGATTAAAAATAAGATAAGGATAACCCATGCCCAATCAGATGTTGATAAAGTTGTGGAAAAATTAGGGCAAGGGCCTGATCATAGAGTATTATCTTACCAAGGGTACGACATCAATGATTATATGTTTTACACCAAAGATCAAGATGAAAAAAGTACAATGCAAAATAGTGGAGTTACGGTAATAGCATCAACAACTAAATTCGATAGAATGGATCATGATATAAGATTAGCAATAGCTAAAGACTCTTATTATGGTGTCATTCAAGAAATCTGGGAATTAAATTACACAACTTTCTCTATACCCGTGTTCAAATGTAAGTGGGTGAATAACGATACGGGTGTTCAACTTGACAAATATGGTTTTACAGTTGTCGACCTTGCAACAATAAGTTATCCATCTGAACTATTCGTTCTCGCAAAACAAGTCACACATGTATTCTTTGTTAATGACCCTAGCAAATCAAGATATCATATCGTATTACAAGGTAAACGACGTATCCTTGGTGTTGATGATGTCGCCGATGAGGAAGAATATGATCATTTTGATGACCTACCATCATTTTCTGTTGGTATTCAACCGGTGGATGATAGAATTAATAGCACCACATACTTACGATCTGACCATGATGAAGGGATATATGTTAATGTACCACGTTAACCTAAATGATTAAGGTTTGATATGTACATATATTATTTATTTATTAAGTACTAACTTTATTTAAACTAAGTTATAACTATTGTTACTCATTTATTTTTTACAGCTATTATGTGGCTCACGAATACGATCTCAAGATACTTGGATTTTGAAATCAAGAATATGTGACTGATGAAAAATATATGCGCTCTATTTAAAAATGTGTTTTACAGTTTTAGATAATGTTTGTGTTTTTTGATTTATAAAAGTATTTTAAAATTTGATAACTGTTTTTAAATAATTTCTTTATAATTTTGTTTGGTGTAATTTAAAAACATATTTGTGTAATTTAGTTTGATGTAATTTAAGAGTATAATTAGAAGTAGGTAGATTTGCCTTTGAAAAAACAATGTTTATACTTTATGATCTATAAATATGTTGAAAAAATGGTTATAGATGGATTTATATTATTTTAAAGTAATAAAAAAACTTGTTTCAAACAAAGTTTTGTAAAAAAGAAAGTTGATGGGCTTGAACCCAAGAGTTAAAACACAATTCACAAGTGCATAACCACGATTAAATTTTGGTTTTTAAATTTATATATCTTAATTATAGATCTCACAAAATGCCCAAAAACACCCACGCCATGGATATTTTTCCCGCTCTTAAACCGCCGAAAAAGAATACAACCGCCCAAATAAGGTACAAAAGATAATTCACTTTTGTTTCACTCATCTGCAGCTTTTGAAGGTTCGAGAATAACCCCTGGTGCGAAACATTAACCCTCATAATTTGAAGGGTCACGATGTCATTTTGTGTCGCCGAACGCCATTGTCTTTTTTGCGTCGCCGACCACTTTCCCACGACGCTGCTGTGTCTTTTTGGGTCAGCCTCTGGTGCCACGAAACCATCTCGTTGGAACCCTTTGTAACATACTCACGGTACGTGCCATGACGCCCTTTGTAAAATTCATGAAATTCTTTCTAATTTCGGTTAACTGAGTGGCAGAATTTATAATCTTTGTTTGTTTTACTCTATTTGTTTGAAATGTTCTTTTTATTCCTTTCGCACCACTTTATCAACACATTTATAGAAACGATTATATTTGTTTAGGTTTGTATCATGACCTACTGATTTTGTTTTTGGTTTCTTCATATCTGTTCTAAATAATTAGCATAACAGTTAACATTAATTACCAAATTGTTGATGCTTCTAATCAAATGTTGTTTTATGATGAAAAGCTTGAGCTTTGTGAGGCTATTGCTTAGACATTTTAGTATTCAATTGAGCCCTTTTGTACATTGGTAACCCCTTCTCTTTATGTTCAGTTTCATGGTTCTTAGGTTGATACTGCTAGTAGGTAGGTAGAGAAAGATGGTGGGATTTAAAAGAATCCAGTGGGAATACTATGTTTGAATATTGATAATTAAATAATATATTGAATGTTGTTTTTCTATATTATGAGAATAATACATTTAGGAGTTGGTTGTTTTTGGTGAAGGTGTGGCTTTGGTTATGTGTGATCACCAACCAGTCAAATTTTAGTGAAAAATGGAAACACCTCAAATGGTTCAAATAAGTTAAAATTTATCAAAAGTTTATTTTATACTGAATTACTCATGTTTGATGTTTTAGTTATAAATGGGTCAATTTGAGTAACTCACATGTTTAATGTTTTACTAACTAACAATCCCATGTTGTAGTACTTTTATTAATTTATGCTTTTTATCGTCTAACAAATGTATTAATGTAGTTGTTCGTTTCTTACTCTTAACAAAAAAAAAAAAACGAGTTGTATTTTCATTGCAAATGTATTCTACTTTCATTAGAACTGAAATAAAGTTCTGTACATTTTCTTTCCAACCCTGCGTTCATCATTAATTACATATATTATGGTTTATAGTAAAAAAATTGTTTTAAGATAGGAATGTTGATTTATTTATGTTGCTTATAGTTTAATAACATATTTCATGTGTATATATGACTAAGTTTTTCGGACCTGAGCACGGTGGACGATCGCGTGCAGTTTCAAATGTTATAGGTAATATGTTATATTACTATATATACACACACATGTATAAATATTATTGTAATTTTATAAAAAAACTATTTTATTTGAAGGACGAACAATGGTTTATGGAGGTTTGTTTCAAAATGGTAAGCAACAAAGTCATAATAACGCTTCTACCACTCAAAGAAGAAGTGATGCAGGGTTAGACTAGAGCCCCGACATTCGTGGATCGAGTTATGGGTTTGGTGGATCTCAAATTCACTATCCTCCTATCGATGTATATATTTATACCAAGTTAAAATAATTTTTTTTATATATATCATATTTGTTTATAAAAATGTTATATTGTTTTGTAGGAGGTTTTATTTTGTGAATTACTATTTCCATATGATTTTGGTACGAAGAAAATAGTAGTTATAGTATACGCACATCCTACTACAAGTAGACTGTTACATGGGAGACAAATGCACAAGGAATATGTGAAAATCCAAGTCGAAAGTATTGATCCAAAGTTCCAATACGCCTCTTCCTCCAGTTTCTTGCTACGATGAACTTAAAGATATGGGTGATTCTTGTGGTTATTTTATTCAGTGGCCGAGAAAATCGATAAAGGTATATTTGTTTATTTTATAAATTATATATGCTTTATTTATTTTTTTCATAAGATTTAGTTTGATATGTTTGTTTATTTGTACCTTTTGAACACACAAGCATTTTGTCAAAACCAAACCCTACCACAAACAACATTCAGCTCGTGTTATGAACCAGAGGTTATGAGTATTTTATTGGTTTATTGATTGGGTTTCGTGTTATCCTAGTTGGTTTATTCGATTTTTGTATATTATAACAATTTATTTATCATTTTAGTTTTCACCATTTAGTCACCACGTTCAATATCAAAGTCAACATGAACAAGACCCGATGGAATATCATCAGATAGATGCTTTTGGAACTTTTACTGACCTGATAATTAACATCTCAAATTCTATATTTTATTTATTTGTGTGTTTATATATATATATATATATATATATATATATATATATATATATATATATATATATATATATATATATATATATATATATATATATATATATTATTACTAATATTTAATAGTAGTTTGAACCGGCTCAACAACTTTCTAATTAACAAGTTTATGTTACACAAACCCTTCGTTCTAACGGTAAGCAACAACTCAATGTCTATATATCTTATTTCATATATTCAACTACTAATGTGTTGATAATAGCTTGAACCGTCTCCACTCACCCCACAAGTTCACGTGACACAACCTCCCTAACAACGTAAGTAGTTTGTTTACAGCTTATATATTTATCTTAAGGATTTTGTTCTTAATTGGGTATGGTTTGTTCGGGTTTCATGGTTATTTGGGCTTCGGGTTACTAAGATGTGATTCGAATATGTTTAATTATTAGTTAACAAAATTTGGGTTTGTCACTAATTAAGTGTGTGTGTGTATAATATATATATATATATATATATATATATATATATATATATATATATATTAATTCTTGACTCATCAAATTTTTTTATTTTTGTTTTATTTTTTTAGATTTGAAAGTAACCGGATCCTATGTCACACAAGAGGAGATTGACGAGTTGGTCGAAAACATCATGAAGTAGTTTTTTAAAAAGGTATTTGGAAGAAAATAGATATCATATGTAGATTTTTATACAGGATGACGTTGTAGTTGGACAAGTACTTTTTTTATATGTATTTAGTGAAAACTAGATGAGTTTGTATTTGGTTATGTTTTAATAGTATGTCTTTTGTTTGACTTCTATTCTGGTTGTATTTTTTATAAAATTCTGCCTTTTGGTGTTGATGAAATTTAGTTTTGATTGTAGTTTTTATAAACTTCTGGATTTATATAAATTTTAATTTTTCTTTAATTTAAAGAAAAAATATTTTTTACCTATATCTAAATTATTTTAGGTAGTTTTAGAGCCACAAGAAAAAATTTGTTATGGTTTTATTTAATAAACAATATTTGTTTTTTGGGCGGTTTCATGTATTTTTTTTGGGCGGATTGAAAACCGCCCAGAAAGGTCGGTGGGTTTCCGACCAACCATTCTCCTCCTTTTATTTTCATTTTTTACACTTTCACCTTTTAATATTTTTCAAACACTTTGACCTCCTTAAGGTTTTTAAGTTCCAGGTTTATCCATGTACAATATATTTTCGAGTCCGTATGCTTATGTATGCAATCAAAAATGACTCGTGTCAAACATAGAATGTTTACGCGCTTAACTTTATGTATGCTTTAAGATTGTTTATATTTTGACATACATCTACGTTCTAACATTTATTTTATTCAGAGATTAGTTGGGTTAAATATAAAATGTTTTTGTTCTTATTTTTATGTATGCTCTTTCAGCCCCTAATACATTTTAAAAACTTTATAAAATATCACTATGAACCCCTCAAGTTTCCAAAGTTTTAGATTTACCCGTGTACAATATAAATTCGAATGTGTCACGTTTGGACGTAATCAGGAATAACACCGGTCAAATATAAATAGTTTACATGCTTAACTTTATATATGATTTAAGACTATCTGTGTGACATCCGTCACTCTCAGACACGTTAACTAACACAAAGCTTGTTATCCTTCGATTATACATTTATTGTCTTCGTGAATTTAATATGTTCGTAATTGTATTAAATGATACTGTTAGCTGGTCATGTGAAATTCTAATTTATAAAATAATAAATTAGATTAGTATCATATACATTATCATTATCGTTAATAATAATAGTAATAATAACAATAATAATAATAATAATAATAATAATAATAATAATAATAATAATAATAATAACAATAATAATAATAATTATTATTATTATTATTATTATTATTATTATTATTATTGTTATTATTATTATAATATTGTTGTTGTTAATAATTATTATTATTATTATTATTATTATTATTATTATTATTATTATTATACTATTATATAATATTATCCGCATAAAAAACTTATCGAATCGCGCTTGCGACGCCGCGAATCTTGAAACACACAAATATTATTTTGTGTCACGTCATAGTGCGTGTTTATTTTTCGTCGCTTCATGACCTCGTCATTGGTAAGCATATCGTATTGATTCGTTTCGTTTTGTTCTATTATCGTTGGTGTTCGGCATTGTGTGCGATGAGTGTGTTGATGTGGGTGTGTGTGTCACGGGTGTTGGTGGGTGAGCTGTGGTGGTGCGGCGGTGTTTGGTGTGTTTTGCTATGGGTGTATGTGTGTTTGTATATATATGAATGTGTGTGTTAATATGCACTTCTTGAGTGTATGTATGCGCATGAATTGGTTGAAATATATATATATATATATATATATATATATATATATATATATATATATATATATATATATATATATATATATATATATATATATATTTATTGTGGTGAGTAACGGAATATATAATTGTGTGTTCATATGATGTAAATACATATGTGAGATGATATAGTATAATGATGTTATCGTGTTGAAATAATGAGAGAGACGCACGTAATAATGTAACCATAAATATATAAGTATATGTAAATCATAGTGGCGTATTTATATTATATATATAATTGTTTGTGTTTAATAATGTGAGTAATCGAGTTGTTAAGGTGAGTGTATATATATATATATATGTGTATATATACACATATATATATATATGTATATATATACACATATATATATATATGTATATATATACATATATATGTATATATATATATATATGTGTATATATATACATGTATATGTATATATATGTATATGTATATGTATATGTATACATATGTATATGTATATGTATATGTATATATATGTATATATATATGTATATGTATTCTAGCAAGTGCGCGATAATCCGATCTGACTCTTAACTAGATGGAGACATCATTGCAATTTCAAGTGGGTTTATAAGTTCAATTAGTTATTATTAGAGGTGGTTGAATTGTTCGGTTCGCACACTTTATTAAAGGCTTATCCATTGTTTTATTCGCCCGCATCATATCAAGGTGAGTTTTGGGGACTCGTTTTATTACAATTATTTATAAAACTCTAGGGGGAAATTATGTTCACCATTTTTATATTGTGAATTCATTTATTATTTGAGATTGTTGTGTTTACTGTTTTATAAGTTTATATCCGGTACATATATAAGTTTTCTGTGTAGTTTTTTAATCACAACTATTTAACTCCATATTGGAGCTGAAGACAACTATTGATAGTACTATTAGGTTGACATCTCCAGTCTTGTTTGTTAGTATACTAGTTGGGACTGACAATGGTCACGAACGGACCCTAGGGTGAATATATTCCGACAAGATCTATGTGTATGACATCGGTTTAATTGTGAGACTTATAATTACATATGATATTGCTTGCTTATAACTGTAGACACTAATATCCTACAAACTTCTACATAGCATTAAATTTTTATTCATTATTTAAACTTGCGAACTTAGCAACCAAGTGTTAATTTTTTGAGCATATCTTTTCAGTCAACAACAATCTTTGATGATAGCTAAAGCTAATGCTTAAGAGATGACCCTAAGAATTCATGATAGACTTGCTTTAGTATTTTAAAAAATATTTGTTTCAACTTGTGTTTATCATTTCTTGGTATGTTTTACCTTTGCTTATTTCCGGGTTGTGGGATTCAATTTAAATATAATTGTTTGACTATCTTTGTCATGGAATTGATTAATCACGAAACAAGTTTTCATTTGTGTCGGGTGATGTCATGACACGTTGGTATTTTTTTATTTAATATATTTCTATTAACTAACAATATGTTATGACGATACTGTCCATTAAGCAGGGGTGTGGCAGTCTACGTTTCGACATGCGTCTACGTTTTGATGCAAATTTTGTTTAGAGATTAGTTGGGTCGAATATAAAACGTTTCCATACTTATTTTTCGATGTACGCTTTGGGTTGGTTTACGTTTCGAAGTAAGTTTTATTTGAAAAAACTCGGGTCAAATATAATACATTTTCATCTACTTTACGTTTCGACATAAATTTAATTTAAAAACGAATCGGAGCAATTGTAAGTGTATGCTTTGACATAAATTTTGTTTGGAGAAAAGTCGGACCAAATATAATACGTTTTCATTCAATATATAATACGTTTTAGTTTATTGTTTTGGTTATTATTTTTTTAAATAATATATGTTTTTAAATGATTGATTATCTTGTCACGACGTTCGTTTTTGTATGACTATTAAACTTAGTTTGATGTTACTTCCTCACTTTTTGTATGACTATTAAACTTAGCAGTTTATAAATATCCCGCAACCTCTCACCATGCCCATCAACCCGAAAGGAATCCAGGGTGAACATATTAATCTAAGTATATATCGTTGCTTAAGTAATAATAGTGAAAAGTTCTGATGTATTTAAATTAAAATACATAAAAGACTTATTAATCCAATGGTTAACTATATATAAAATAGAACCACTACTATAGTCTACCAAAAAAAGTGTGTTCTATATTTAAAAGGTGTTGGGTTTAAACGTCACTCAAGACAATGAGTGAATTTAGGAGTGAAATATAATAAGATCATATTAGAAGCCGTTCTAAAAAAACTATAAAGATGTGATATACCAAATAACCATATAAGTGAGAATAACATCTATTGTCATATGATACAGAGCCCTTGATCAAGTTTTTAAGTCTGCTCATACACGGACTTTTTTTCGATAGAAAGCATGCTTAGTTCCTATATGAATTACATCCTCTCTGTCATACGTGAATCTACTTTTTATGTATCGGCTTCGTTCACATGTTGCAAATTTTCATGAGTGCATGTCTTCTATACGGTTCATAACTTAAGGATTTAATGTGTAACTAGAATTTAGTGTCGCGCGTTGCAGCGGCTAACAGTTGGTAGTGATTGTGTTAGACTTCATGGAGCTTTCATATTATATGCAAACGAATTGTCACAATGGAGGATTGGTAGTTTTTTTGTCGTTTTCAAAATTACAACATATAGATAAGCTGGAAGACTGGAAGGAGTAGCTTGATTTCCAAAATTTGCAGCTAGTTGGTTGTTGTTGCTTACTCCTCCCGTTACACAATGAATTGGTTACAATCGTGATTGTAATATAAAACTATATGCTCTTCTATGAAGAAATTATTTTTTCATCATTGTGTTTTTTGAACAACAATATTAAAGAGAAGAACATAAAGCTTGTGATCCATGAAATAGTATATGTATCCACCAGCTGAATGTGTCACAAATAATCCAAAACCTGACCCCATAATACAATGGCATGTTGATAAATAAACCTCATCAAACTCCAGCCAATATAAGTCTCAACAGTTTCATCATCTACAAATATATGAAAAATACAAACATACAACCAAACACCTTTTCTTTTATTAATGTTGGTGTTTATTCATCATTGAGATCTATCTTGTAGCTTCATCAAATATCAACATCTCTTCAAGTATGAAACCATAGAGATTCATTCAAGTGCCCAATACATAAATTACAAAGATGGCTCGGTGCATATATATAACCCAAATTGGTATGAGATTAAACATCAAGATGCAAAGAACCCAAATATGTATGAGATTAAACCAGCACTGAATGAAAAGATAAAGGAAACTTTACCTTTTTTATAGTTAAAGGACTTTGACACCAAACAAAGAAAATAGTTAGAAACAACGGAGCTTGTAAGACCACCAGAAGATCCACACCAAGATCTGCCATCACTATTAAATTGCAACATCAAGATCCACAATCACTGTCTTCTTAAAACTTGCTCCATAGTTACCAGAGTACCTACTCATCTCCTACAAAGTGAACCATTTTTTATCACTTTCTTTTCAAATCAAAATTAAAATCGGTTTCAAGAAGGAATTAAGAAACACAAACCTATAGAGATGGAGGGCGTTCGTGGGTGAAAATGATGATGAGGATGACGGTGACGGAAACATCGGGCATTGGCGCTGCTAATACCATCCTACCTGTATGTAGTTGCTAAATGAAAGACCATCAACATCTCTCTAGCTCCTGTATCCACCACCGTCATCACTGAAGCTAAGACGATGAAGATGACGGTGCCGGAGACGACGGCCATTGGGGTCGCCAAGACCATCCTGTATTTCTCTGCTTTCTCTCTCGCACAAAAGTGTCTCTTCCTCTCTATAGTTGATGGAGAATGTCAAGGTGAGTAGTTGAGTGGACATGGACTTACTTGTAAATTATAATATTCTAGTGGTCAATGTCTAAATCTAAAGAAGCTCCATGTACTCACCGACATAAAAGATTAATATATATAGTAATTTGAAAATAACCTATAATATCTAGCCTATGGATCATTTTAATTAACGTTTCACCAACTGACATAATTAGTTCTTAAAGGTATGAGGGCTTATTGGATTAGAAAAACTTTATAATTATAATTAGAGTTTCTCATTAAACGTTATTAATAGAGGGGAAAGGTATTAAGGAAAAAGATAGTTATCATCACAATCCATATATATCCTCCTAGATAAAGTTAACAATATACGTATTTAATTAGTTTGTTAAGTATAGATAGTAGCTTAGTTAGTCACCTAAAATTTTGGTGATTTGTTGTACTTTGTTCCTTTATATATTGTGTATGTAAATGAATGAATAATCAAGTTTTTCTAATACCTTATTGTGATATCAGAGCAATTCTTATCCACCATATTTTGTTCTTCTTCCTCAATTGATACCTCAATTTATCGCATCCATGGCCGGCCAAAGCAATCCTCCCATATCTACTATAACATGTACACTTCCGGTAACAAATACAAACAATCTCATCATGGTTACCTTTCCTTCCAATCTCAATATCACTTTTACAAATTATTTGGGTTGAAAACGCAAATCGAAGGCTTTCTGCATGGGCTTGATTTGTACAAATTTATTGATGGAACTTACCTAGCCCCTACTCCTGTTACTACTGTCGATGGGTCAACAACTCCTAACAAGGACTATGCCGCCTGGTTTCGACAAGATCGGCTCCTGTTCGGAGCCATTGATGGAAGTCTATCGCCGCCAATCATCCTCCTCGTCACGAATGCTTCATCATCGCTTGAAGCATGGAAGATCCTCTCTACCACTTATGCCTCTCCATATCAAGGGCATATCAAAGAACTACAACATCAATCTAGCAATGTTCCAAAGCATCAAATCAATCTATCAGAGATTATATGCAATCTATGAAAACACTTAGTGGTTGAGTTATCCATTCTTGGAAAGAAACTCGACCAGAAGATGTCACCGATACCATTCTGGCCGGTCTTGATCAATCAACCTACAAACCAATCCTTAATGCCATACATGCACTAGATACCTCGATCTTGTTCAATGAACTTCATAAAAAGCTTATTAATCATGAGCTTTCTTTGGCACAAACTGCGGCTACCATACCTCTTCATCAACCAGTTACGACATTTGTTGCCCTATATCACCCCAATGATTCTAGCAGCAAGCCTTGGAGTGCTCGTACTCATGCTAAAGGAAATGGTCTGTTACCTACTCCCAATAATGGTGCTTCAACTGGCGGTGCCCGACCATATTGTCACACCCCAACCTTAACGGCGGAAACGTCGAGATGTGAGGGTTAAGATTGTTCATGCCACACAACGCTAATTTTAAAATGACAATATTATTAAAGATCAATATTCATGACGTACAATAAAGAAATAGAGCAAGTTCAAACATCCAACAATACATAAGAAATTCAATGTCACAAAATGATCAATGTCTGTTATTTTAGTCTAGGTCCAATTCTAGATGTATGTAAGTCTTCAAAGCATGCTAAACAGTATCGTTTCCTGAAACATGTTAAAAATAAAAGGTCAACATATTGTTGGTGAGTTTTCCATAGTTTTCATACATAAATATATATATAAAAGATGGCAATTCATGTCGTAGGTTATTGAATAAAGTAACTAGGGATGGATGAACAAATGTAACAATCAAACCTTGACAAATTACAAGATTACAAGATTACAAGATTAAACGATTAGCTAAGTGTACTTGGTTTATCACCAAGTAGGCTTGTCAGGCCCATAGATCTATGACGTCGCCAGGCTAGCAATAGTTAATGATTGTACATATTATAGTCATCACATGGTAATTACAAAAGTTCAACTAACCATGACAAATAAGATGAATTGCCCAAGTGTTTACAAGATTCAAACGAGTTTACAAGTGCATTTATCATAAGGTTAACATGTTTCATCCCAAAGTATAAAGACATATAAAAGGGGTATGGAAAACTCACTTGGATAATAAAGGATGACAAATAATAAGTCTTGTATATAATGCCGAGGATTTGATAATGTTCAACCTAAATAATACGTCGTATTAAGTTAATCATAGAATTTTGGTATTGTAATTATAAGCCGTTAACCCACGATTTTCATATTTTTAATTAGATACAGTTTGTTATTGTTTTGGAATTTACAAGATTAAATAGGAATATTTAGTGATAATCACTCTTAATAAAAGTTAAATTTTATATTCTAAGGATTATTATTTTCTTTTAATAAAGTAGTAAGTTTGTAGATTTACATGGCAAAATTATTCTAAGTTTGTAGATTTACATGGCAAAATTATTCTATTAAAACAATAAATGTGATTTTTATATATGTACATATACATATTTCATATAAAAGAATTTATAAATATGTTTTTTAACAATAAAGAATTAAATTTGGAATTTGTAAGAATTAAATAGGACTCATTACAATTTAAAATTAATACCAAATGGTATTTTGTAACAATTTTTGTAATTTATAAAATAAAATAAAAGCGAATTTCTCACTTGGATTTCTAAGAAAATTACAAAGAAAATAATTCTATTTAATTTTTGGTTAAAAATGATTTTATATGATTAATAATAATATTTAAGTATTTTTCTAAAATTTAAATTTATGTGTAAAACCCTTAAAAATTTGTGGCAGGGGCCCGGGGTCGAACCGGGACCTCCTGCCCAACAACCCATGTTTTAAACCGGTTGGGCTAAGCCCTAACTTGTGTTATGAAATGGAAAACATTTTTTAAAAACTTTTTTTTTCAGAAAATCCCCCAAATTGGGTTCAAGAACCCTAATTCGAAATCGACCAAATTGATCATCGATTCGAAGTTTAAACCCAAATTAATCATGGGGCTTTTGCTCCCCATGTAAAATCGAATCGATTGACATCTTTAATTACCTGATTTGATGTTTCTTGATGATCTTAAGTTCGAACAGCCGCGACTGTTCTTGATTGAGTAATTCGATGTGTGTGTGTGTTTTGTATCAAATTAAGAATTCAGAGAGTTTAGGAAACCCATTTCGAGCAAAAACCCTGTAATTTTATAGATTCAATTCGAGCTAAAACATGTTCAATGGCTATAGAATAATGGTCGGGCGTTTTAGTCAAATTAAACGATTGTAATGCTGTTTCAGGTGGGTTTAATCATCCCATTAAGTTCTAAGTGATTAACCGATGATTTATGAACGATTAATTTGATGATTATGGTGATTTAAGGGTAAAATCAGTTTTGAACTTCGAAGGTAACTGGTTTCGATTTGAATGTTTTGTAAATTGTTGTTAAACTCGAATTGATCCCATCCCCGAGTTCGAAACGGATGCACGAATGTAATGAGGTAATTTATTGGGTTTTAAATCGGTGGAATTTATGGCTAGAAGTTTGGCCGGAGCTCGCCGGAGCTCGGCCGGAGCTCGCCGGAGCTCGGCCGGAGGTGGAACCGGGAAATCGGGGTGGGGGGTTGGGTTTTTAAAATGTTACCCTTAGGCCCCCTGTGCTTTATGATTTATCCATTTAATTCCAAAGTTTAAAATTTAGTTCTAAACAACTTATAGTTTTAGTCCCTGAGGTTTTGGACTTTATAATTTCATGTAAAAACTTATTTTTTTACAAGTTTTTAAAATATAAAACTTATTTTTCCTTTATTAAAATTATTTACTTTTATTGGTATTACTATTTTATCATTTTATTATTATTTTCATTATTATTATTAGTATTGTTATTATTATTGTTATTATTATTATTATTATTATTATTATCATTATTGTTACTGTTATTATTATTATTAATTAACCAATTATTTATTTACATCAACAATTTACAAAATGAATCCTCGTATTTGCATTAATAACAATCAAGCCCTTTACAAGAGATAATAAAAATACGAGAGGTCACACATATCTTGGCAAATGCCAATGGTGTTATCTTAAAGGGCATTCTCTTACCAATTGTCCAATCTTCAAGAAGGTAAATCCTCACATTACCATTCCATCTTTTAATCGCAATGCACCAGTTCAATAATCCATAGGTTCATGCAATTGGTACACAAGACTTGGGATCTGTTAATTGGTTATTTGATAGTGGGGCTTCACATCATGTTGCAAATGATCTTAGCAATATATCACTTCATGCTTCTTATGATGGAACAATGGAACTAGCCATCGGCGATGGTTCTTGTCTAACTACCACACATATTGGCTCTCTTATTATACTAACACCACACACTCCTTTACTTTTAACAAATATTCTTTGTGTTCCCCCCTTATCAAGACACATTATTTCTATTTCATGACTTTGTTTAGATAACAATTTTCCAATTGAATTGTTTTCTTTTGTTTTTCTTATCAAGGATCGAAACATGAAAACGCCCTTCCTCAAGGGAACAGCCAACCAAGACATCTATGAGTTGAGATCAAAACTCCAACATTCGACTCCTCCATCCGTCTTCTGACTTCAAAAGACCAGCTCAAGCACTTGGCATCACCGCTTGGCCACCCGTTCTCTAAGATTTTTAATATTTTGTCATCTTTAATTCATTTCAATGTATCTTTTGGTGACTATCTGTCACACCCCATTGACCGGGTCTAGTCGTGACCGACTGATATTATGACTATGCAGCGGAAATAAATAAACCCAAACTTAAACATTACACCATTTAAAATATCCATACATTAAATTGTCTAAATATCTGAATAAGACACCTTAATTAAATGGTTCAAGGATAACAAGGTGGATAGGGTGGTAGCTACGTCTCCAAAGGTCCATCTAAGGCGGCACCTATCCTTTTGACACCTGTCAATTAAACTTCACCTGAAATTGACACCCAAAATACGTCAACATAATGTTGGCGAGCCCATAAGTTTAAGGCACGTTACCAAACATGACAGATATAATATTCAACAAATTTGATGATGACAACCACCATAATATAAATACCATGATGCACTATAGAATGTATCACAATCAAACCTGACCCGGACTTTCACGCCCGAGTACTAAAATATCCCCTAACCCGTTACTACCAGATGGATTAGGTTTAAATGTGCCTTTCTTAGCATGGTTATATGGCACTAATTTATGACACAATGATTATTGAATCTCAATAGGGGGTTTCCTTACATAAAGGGCCCATTGTGTGCGGGGGATTCCCCAAATAGTACTATCCACAAATCACACGGCTCCTAATGGAGTTAATGATCGTGCTCCGTTTGAGAACAAGAGAAGGTAGTATTTCACCACAAAAATAATAACCAACGAGTATGTATTTCACCCCAAAAGTTTTAAAGTAAAAAAAGAGGGTTCATGAGACTCACCTGTGGTTGATCACGTGGACGTCTGTAAGGTTTGGATGCTACCGACCGTGAGGGTTCCTATGTCTATTTCACATGAATTAGTACTATTTTTAAGGAATCAATTAAGCCCAACCCTCATGTTTTTTATTTGAATTCCTTAACTTGGTGGGGGTTATATTACATATGTGTAATCTTGAATTTTGGTCCTTGAGTTTTGGTTAGTATCCTTAGTTTGTTTAACGTTAGGCCATTACCTTATAAGTTATGATTATTTTTGTTCTTATAGGTGTGTTATAGTCCCAAAACAGCAAGGTTTCAATAGTTGGCAAAATTGGTCCCTCAACTTTGCTAGATTTACATTTTTGACCCTAAAGTTTGGGATTTTTTGCACTATAATTACTTATAATGGTTTTTATAGTTTTTAGTGGATTTTGCTACTGTAATAAGTTGGTCTTTATGTTTTTTGATCTTTCTTAACAGTTTCAAGAGCTTGTTTTCGGTTTAACTATTTTATGAAGTTACCTTGAAATACTTTCTTATTTGAGGTCATTGGATGGCCCAAATAGGGGTTTTGTGTCACACCCCAACCTTAACGGCGGAAACATTGAGATGTGAGGGTTAAGATTGTTCATGCCACACAACGCTATTTAAAATGACAATATTATTAATTTCCAAGATTCAAGACATACAATAAGGAAATACATAAGTTTCATGTAAACAGGAATACAAAGCTCAAATAATGTCATATGACAAATATGTAAATTTATTTTATTTCACTAGGTTCAAGTCCTAGATGTAATCAAGTCTTCAAGAGCAAGCTAAGCGGTATCAAGTGCCGAAACATGTTAAAAATAATGTCAACAATATGTTGGTGAGTTTCCATAGATTTTCATACATAGATAAATAACAAAGATGACAATTCATGTCATAGGTTATTGAATAAAGTAAATAAAGATGGATGAACAAATATAACAATCAAACCTTGACAAATATGCCCATTACAAGATTACAAGATTAAACGATTAGCTAAGTGTATTTGGTTCCCATAGTGCTCAAGAATACGACACTAGGAGCCGGCAATAACCTCGGCTTTAGCACCAAATAGGCTTGTCAGGCCCATAGATCTATGACGTCGCTAGGCTAGCAATAGTTAACGATTGTATCATACAAGAGTCATCACATGATAATTACAAGTGTTCAAATAACCATGACAAATAAATAAATTGCACAAGTGATTACAAGATTCAAAACGAGTTTACAAGTGGGTTTATAATACGTTAACATGTTTCACCCCAAAAGTGTGAAATAATATAAAATGGGGTATGGAAAACTCACTTGGATAATAAGGATGACAAATAATAAGTCTTGTATATGATGCCGAGGATACGATAACGATCAATCTAAATGAAATGTCGTATAAAGTTAATCGTGGTGATTTTGGTTTTATATTTATAAACCATTTAGTCCATGATTTTTTTTATGTTATTAACTAAATGCTATTTATTATTATTTTGGTAATTAAATGATTTAAATAAGAATTTTAGTGATAATCACTATTAATAAAAGTTAGACTTCTATTATCAAATGGTTATTATTTACTATTTAATCAAATAGTAATTTGTAGATTATATTAGTTGTAATGAGTGTACATTTTAAATATATACATATATATTTATTTTCATAATTATAAATAAATTGTAACTTTATTTTGTCATAATAAAAAATTTATTCAAATGAAATTACTAAGAATTTAGTGGAACTCATTACAATTTAAGACTTATATTGAATTGTATTTTATAACAACTTTTATAATTTCAAAGGTAAAGGAATAAAAATTTATTAATTAAATTTCTAAAAAAAATTTAAAAGAAAATAATTTTACTTGGTTTCTGATTAGAAATAATTTTTATGTAATTAATAATAATAATGTAAATATATTTTTTGATTTTAAACCAAAAAAAAACACATTTAAAAAAAATAAATGCAAGGGCTCGGGGTCGAACCCGGGCCCCCCTGCCTAAACTCCCAAGCTTTAACCACTGGGCCAATGCCCTGTTATGTGTCTAATAACATGGTTTAATAGTTAAAACATAAACCCAGAAAAGCCCCAAATTCAACATGAACCCTAATTTCGAAATCGGATCAATTGATCAACAATTTGATGATGGTTATGAAATTAACCATAGGGCTTCTGTTTCTTACATCAAAACGAGTATAAACATGCCTTCAATTTACCTAATTTCGATTGGATTGAAGGAAACTAAAAGATGAACAATGTCGTCGGTCTTCGATGAAGAATTCGATGTGTGTGTGTGTTTCAAGTGAAATTGAGGGTTCCAGAGGTTAAAAGAGGATGCTTCAAGCATTAGCCCTCTGATTTATAGTTGCAATTTGGACGATTTGGTACCCAACGGCATTAAGGTTTATGTCGGAGGTTACAGGTGGTCTTCAATGCTCTTAACCGTGATTTTAATTGGAATTCAAGCTAATAATGAGTTCATCTTAATTATTCAAACATGTATGCCGCATTAATTTGATAATTATCACGATTTAAGTGTAGAACGGTTTGAGGTTTGAAGGATTTTGGTTTCGGGTTCATTGAGTATTAAAATCCGCGATTAAATTCAAAGTAAACACTCCTATGTGTTCGAATCGGGTTCGAGACGGTTTTAGTAAGGATTTGGGGGTTTAAAAGACTAGGTTTTTGATGTTTTGGGGTTCGCCGGAGCTTGGCCGGTGAGTGGCCGGAGATTGGCCGGAAATGCGAGGGATTTGGATTGGGTTTAAAATATTTTACACTTTGGTCCCTGCGGTTTTAAGATTTCCAATTTAAATCCAAAGTTCCACTTCTGATTTTAAACCGAATTACAGTTTAGCCCCTGAGGTTTTAATTTCTATTATTTTATGCCCAAAACTATTTAATTACAAGTTTTAAAATATTAACTTATTTTGTTTTTATTTATTTTCAAGCTTTAACACTTTTTAAGATTATTTACTATTACTAGTATTATTTTTATTATTATTTTATTCTTATTTTCATTTTTCTTTTATGTTTGCTATTATTTTTATTATTATTATCATTATTACTATGATTGTTACTAATTATCTAATTATTTAATTACATCCAAATTATAATGATTTCAAGAAATTACAATTAAGTCCTCGTACTTTCATAATAACAAAACAAATTCTTACAAGAGATAACGACGTTAAACAAACGTTAAATAAAAATTACGAGAGGTCATAGTCTCCCCAACTTTAAGGAATTTCGTCCTGAAATTAAAGACAAAACTAAACAAAAAGAAAGGGATATTTCTTCTTTATATGATCCTCGCGTTCCCAAGTGAACTCAGCTCCACGTTTGTTTTCCCAATGGACTTTGACGATCGGTGTGGTATATGTACGGGTCTTCTTCAACGTTCGATCCATGATCTCGACAGGCTTCTCAACGAAATGTAACGAATTGTCTATTTGGATTTCCTCCAAAGGAACATGCAAATTTTCATCAGCCAGACATTTTCTCAAGTTTGAGACATGGAAGACAGGATGAACCCCGCTAAGTTCGGAAGGTAGTTCTAGTTTGTAAGCCACTTTCCTAATTCTTTTCAGAATCTTGAAAGGTCCTACAAAACATGGGGCTAACTTACCCTTCTTCCCAAAGCGAACAACACCCTTCCATGGAGAGACCTTAAGAAGAACCATGTCGCCGACTTGAAATTCCAACGGTTTTCGTCTTTTATTGGCATAACTCTTTTGACGACTTCTAGCCACCTCCAAGTTATTTCGAATTTTGGAGACTTTGTCGGTCGTTTCTTGAATAAGTTCAGGACCAATAATGAAGTTCTCACCTATGTCGGTCCAACAGATCGAAGAACGACATTTACGACCATATAAAGCCTCGAATGGTACCATCTTGATACTCGAGTGATAACTATTGTTATACGAAAATTCCGCTAAAGGCGGATGCGCATCCCAGTCACCACCAAAATCAAGGACACAAAGACGCAGTAAGTCCTCAAGGGTTTGGATTGTTTGCTCGGTTTGACCGTCTGTTTGAGGATGGTAAGCCGTGCTCAAATCCAGTTGAGTACCCAAAAGCTCTTGCATAGAAGACCAGAAATACGAAGTAAAACGAGCATCACGATCGGAGATAATATGCAACGGCACACCATGAAAACTCACAATCTCATCGATATAAATACGAGCCAATCTTGAAACTTTGTAAGTGTCTCGTATTGGTATGAAATGTGCCGTTTTGGTCAAACGGTCAACAATCACCTATATACTATCATGGCCACGAGAGGTACGTGGTAACTTGGTTATGAAATCCATGGATACGTGTTCCCATTTCCACATAGGGATTTCAGGTTGTTCAAGTAAACCACTAGGTCGTTGATGTTCAGCTTTGACTCTTGCACATGTGAGGCACTTGGAAACATAAGACGCGATATCTTTCTTCATTCCCGGCCACCAATATTGGCCACGCAAATCCATGTACATTTTATCAGACCCGGGATGAATGGAATATCGGGTTTGATGAGCTTCGTTCATGATGAAGTGACGGAGATTATCGCGATTCAGAATCCAGAGTCGGTTCAAGAAATACCACATGCCGTTCGGTTTTGTCTCCAGTTGTGACCGAACGTTATACGCCAGATCGTCATCTTTCCCTTCCTCGGTTAACGCCGCTTGTTGAGCCTCGCGGATGCAAAACTCGAGATCACTATCAATCCTTATGTTTTGAAGCATGATAGTGGCCTCGTTAACATCAACATGAATCTCGGTGTCAAATTCTCCTAACGTGTCAAACCATTGTCTTCGATCTCGGATTTCTTGAAGCGAGACAGTCTTGTTGTGGATCTTTCGACTTAGCGCGTCGGCTACAACATTCGCCTTTCCAGGATGATAGCGAATGTCGCAGTCGTAGTCGCTAATTAGTTCAACCCAACGTCTTTGTCTCATGTTGAGATCCTTTTGATTAAACACGTATTGAAGGCTCTTGTGATCGGTGTAAACTATGAATTGCGTGCTATAGAGATAATGTCACCAAATCTTCAAAGCAAATACCACGACACCAAGTTCGAAATCATGAGTTGTGTAGTTCACTTCATGAACCTTCAATTGTCTCGACGCGTAAGCTATGACCTTACCTCGTTGCATGAGAACACAACCAAGACCTTGACTAGACGCGTCGCAATATACAGTGAAGTCATCGTTTCCATCGGGAAAGGTTAGGATAGGAGCATTACATAGTTTGTGTTTCAACGTCTCGAACGCATCTTCTTGTTTGGGCCCCCACTCAAAAAGTCTATTCTTTTGAGTTAGCGCCGTAAGCGGTTTCGCAATCTTCTAAAAGTTTGCAATGAACCTACGATAATAACCCGCTAAACCCAAAAAGAATGAACCTCGGTTGGGTTCGTGGGAACACACCAATTCTTCACGGCTTCTATCTTTGCAGGATCAACGTGAATTCCTTGGCTATTCACCACATGTCCTAAGAATTGGACTTCTTTAAGCCAAAATTCGCACTTGGAGAACTTGGCATATAATTGTTCCTTCTTCAAAAGATCAAGGACTTGATGTAGGTGCGACTCGTGATAGGTCTTTGTCTTGGAATAGATGAGAATGTCATCAATAAACATGATCACGAATTTGTCCAAATACGGTTTACATACCCGATTCATGAGATCCATGAAGACAGCACGTGCATTAGTCAAGCCAAAAGGCATAACCATGAACTCATAATGTCCATATCGAGTACGAAACGCGGTCTTTGGAATATCATTGTCGTGAACACGTAATTGATGATATCCAGAACATAGATCGATCTTCGAGAATTGTGTAGCTCCTTGAAGTTGATTGAAGAGATCATCAATTCGAGGAAGAGGATATCGGTTCTTGATAGTGAGCTTGTTGAGTTCCCGGTAGTCGATGCACATACGGAAAGAACCATCTTTCTTCTTCACAAATAGCACGGGTGCACCCCATGGTGAAGAGCTAGGTCGAATGAAACCCTTATCGGTCAACTTTTGCAGTTGACTAGCTAGTTCTTGCATTTCAGACGGTGCAAGACGATAAGGCGACTTAGCCACGGGATTTGCACCAGGAATCAGGTCGATTTTGAACTCAACTTCTCGTACGGGAGGTAACCCACTAAGATCCTCGGGAAACACCTCGGGAAAATCCCGCACGACAGGTATATCCTTCAGTTCTTTACCCTTGGCTTTCGTGTTAACTACATAAGCCATGAAAGCTAAGTAATTTTTACTCAAGCACTTTCGGGCCTTGATGCAAGACATGAGTTTGAGTCTTTGGGATGATCTCTCCCCAAAGACCTTCAATGTATCACCCGATGGTAAAGGAATTCGAATGCACTTCTCAAAGCATATAATTTTCGCTGTTGCTTCGCTAACCAATCCATGCCAATAATAACGTCGAAGCTCCCCAGTTGCATAGGAATAAGTTCGATGAGAAAGTCATGCTCGTTAAGACTTAAGGTGCATTCGCGTATCACGACGTTGACTTCAATGGACTTGCCATCAGCTACTTCTACCGTAAAAGATCTTTCTAAATTAGAACGCGGCTTAGAAAGAATAGGCTCGAACTCTAAAGATACAAAACTCTTATCCGCACCCGAATCAAAAAGTACAGAGGCATATCTACTATTTACAAGATACATACCTGCTCAAATAATAAACTATTATTGGCACATGGACAGCAGGCAGGGATTTTACAAGACAAAAGAACGATTAAAAGAAATTAATGACGTACCATTCTCCACGTAAATGTTGGCTTGAGCTTGGATGGATTTGATGTTGAAAGCCCTTCCACGAGCCGGTGGCACAGTTCCCGCATTATGAGGACATTGTGGACGGAAATGTCCAGGTTCGCCACAGTTGTAGCAGACTCGATTGGCAACCAACGCAACATTATTCGGGGCACGAAGACAGGTAGCCACCAGATGCCCATACTTTCCGCACAATGAGCAAACTCGACAAGGAGTGTTACTCGCGTGATGGTACTTGCAAGTATTGCACATCGGGTGCGGCCCAGTATAAGCCCTCTCACGGGGGTTTGATTTGCAACAACAGCATGCCTTTGAGGGGCATTTGGTACTGTCACCGTATAGTTACGGGCCGATGTGAATTTGCGCTTCTTGCCCTTAAAAGACGACTCGGTCTTCACCTCTTTTGTTGCCTCAGGAGTCACCTTTACTGTAGACTTAGCACCCTTCACCGTCAAGGTACCAGCCTTAATATGGTTTTCAGTAAGCTGGGCAGTGATATTGATCGCTTCCTCCAAAGTTGTTGGCCTACTTCCCACCACAGCATCTTGAATTTGAGGTGGTACCCCCTTGATAAATTTCTCGATGTTGCGGGGTACAGTATCCACCATATGTGGTAAAAGCATGCTCAATTCATGATGCCGGGTGGAATAAGCCAAATGATTCCCGCTTTCTTGTTTGAGGTTCCAAAATTACTCCTCCAACTTTTGTAATTCACTCCTTGGGCAAAACTTTTGGATCATGATATTCTTGAACTCCTCCTAAGTGAGTGCCAATGCAACCTCAGTACCATGGTTTCGCTTCTCAGTATTCCACCAAGTGAGTGCCCGTTGTTGAAGGACACTCGTGGCATATCGAACCTTGAGCTCTTCAGGACACTCGCTATTGATGAAGGTATTCTCCATACTTTCGAACCACTCGAGAAGTCCAGTGGCTCCTTCTTTACCACTAAAGTTAGTGGGCTTGCACGAGTTGAAGTGCTTGAAAGTGCAGGTGCGGTTGTTCCCACCTTGGTTGTTGCTATTCTCCCCATGACCATTATTGCCATCACCACCATTGATTCCATTGGCGTTGTTACTGTTGTTGGCCATTAGAGAGCTGCTAAGTTCAGCAACCATCGTTGGAAGTACAACGGCCATTTGCCGGGCGATCATTGTAGCGAGTTTGCGGTCGAAGGTAGCATGTTTTCCATGATGACGAAACATTCTATAAGATAGAAATAAAGAAAATATTAGTATTAAGAGATAAACCAGTTCAGGAAATCAAGAATTTTTGATATTTTAAATATAACCAGGATGGTTCCATTTGGTATCATATAGCCAATAGAAAAATGGACACGTCGAGGTGACTTAATCCCAATTACCTCGAGGAAGATGTGTATGTTGACCATAATTTAGCACTCATCCCAGAAATCCCCAGGTAAGCATGACAGGTCTCGCAATAAGATTTATACGAAATGCTTGCCTTAGCCCGAGGGCCTTTTGCCAGGAAATCCAGAATACAAGTGTTTATGTGTCACACACTTCCCTATAGGCCACCAGAATTAAAACCTCGATAAGATATTCAAGATTTAGACATATCGTCTAAGGAATTTTCTCCAATCAATAAAATGCGTAGTTTTCCTCACGTAGTCAAGAATGAGATTTAGAAAAGATTAGACATGGTAGAAACATAGAGGCATAAGAAGAGGATTAGAAAGTTGGGGTTACAAGGTTCAAGGCATATTCCTAAGGCACTATTTTCTAAGTAAGCAAATAGCACATAAAGGAATCAATCATGCATCAGGATATGCATATAAGCATACTTACAAGATCATAGCAATTGTCATGGAAAGGGTTCCTAGTTTAACCATAGTCAACGCCACCATTTCTAATAACCTAAATCCCTATAGTTATGGGCTCTGATACCAATCTGTCACACCCCAACCTTAACGGCAGAAACGTTGAGATGTGAGGGTTAAGATTGTTCATGCCACACAACGCTATTTAAAATGACAATATTATTAATTTCCAAGATTCAAGACATACAATAAGGAAATACATAAGTTTCATGTAAACTGTGACATCCGGTAATTTTCCGTTACCAAACTCCGTTAGTTCCGTTAAGTCTTGCATACACGTGTCGTGAGCACACACTAGTTGTCGTTGAACGTTGGTGACTTAATAATAATTAATAATGTTAAACAATAATTTCTATGTTGATTATTAGTTGTGATTATGTGATTTAAATATTATTTGTGGATTTTATCTTGTAACGTGCCAACATGTGTATTTATTTCGTGTATTTTGTGACTAGTGAAAATAATGCATATGGATATTATTGTTGTCTAATAATGTTTGCATTATTAAGTTAAAACCTTTCAAAAGTGTTTAAAAGATTAGTTTTTATAAAATATAAACAATAAGGGTTAAAAGGTAATTATTCTAAACACAATATTACCAAAAATTCAACCCTAATCCCCCCTAACCCCTTGTTCGGCCGCAACACCATCCAAACACATACAAACCTGCGATTTTGATAAAAACAAGCAAGAAGGCATCGGTTTTGATCGATTTCAAGTATTACAACACGTTAAAAGCTTCAATTCTTAGCCAATAAGTGATTAAAGGTTAGTTTTTAATGGTTTTCTTCATGGTTTTATGTTTGGGCCGAAAACCTAGTTCGAAATTGAGGTTGAATGTTGATTCCTTGATGTTTGATGATTATGTGATGTTAATTAGATTGTATGAATGTTAGATTATGTTGATTTTGCAAGAAATCCATGGATTGATCATGTAGTTCATACATAGCCTTAAGAGGAAACTTTTGTTCTTGGAATTCATGATTTGGTGATGTTATGATGTTAGATACAATGCTTGGATGTTAGTTTAATTGAATTGTGCAAGAAAATCCATGAATTTGAGGTGTTGATCATGACTTACTAAAAGATGAAACTTTTGTGTATGATGATTGGGAATTTTGATGATTTGGTGATGATTAACATGTTAGAATGAATGTTATTAACTTGAATTGGTATATAATTGATAAATTCATGAATGTAGTATGAGTTTGATGAATTTGGGATGAACTTTCCCAAAAGGGAAACTTTATTTGTGCAAATCCTTGAATTGGATGATTTGAGCATGTTTGGGATATTAGGACCATGCTAGTGTGTTCATGGATGATTTCTAAGGTAATTAAATGTGTTGTTTAGGTTGTATGAATGTTGATTTGGTTTGTTACCTGTTTTGTCCTGTTTGTGGAAAAATCATGGTATGAGTCATATAGGTAAGCTAGGAATTTTGTGGATTGATGATTGATTAAGAATGAACATTTTAGATGTTATGAGCATGAAAATAGTTGAGATTCGCATGACTTGTATGATATCTAGTTGTATGAGGATCTAGGTAGTACATGTGGTTAATGAAGTGCTATATGTAATCAAGTTGTATGTTGATCATGTATGATATGCTGTTGTGTTAGTATTAACGAGTTATCACCTATAATGTCACCAACGGGTCAAACGGGTCAACTGGGTCAAATGTGTCTTGTATTTCTTAAACCTTGAGCCTCTTGGTTTGTAGAGCACTTAGGGTTTCATGTTGATTCTGTGTACACGTGCTTATGTACTCTTGTGTTCTAGGTGACCTTTGAAGGTTGTCTTTCCCCTCTTTCTTTCAAGTTAAGCTCTAAGTTAATTCTTGCGCGCATCAGGTGAGTTCTTGCCCCACTCATTTTACATATTCTCTTTTGGGGGAGATAGCATACTGTTGATCACAAACGCTTTTATATATGAGTATGTATAATATTGATATAGTGCTATTTACCATGGAAAGTCCTCACACTTTCGGATTGTTAATATTGACTAGCGGGGAAATTTTGGGTAGTACTACTGGGTCTGACGAGCCCCACCTGTGTGACTCGAGGTCATACGGGTGCAATTTTGTCCTAACATATATTCTTCACGAGCTGGTAAGTCATGACGGGAGGCACAAACTATCACAGTCAGCTTCAATCGCGAAATCACTATGATTAATATTTTTATATTAATAGACTAGCTATCTATTGCAATACACTACTTATGATTTGAAAACTGTTTATCGGTTTACCTATTAACGCAAACTCTTGAACTCACCAACCATGTGTTGACTTGTTTAGTATGCTATTCTCAGGTTAAGGTTGCCAGTTGCCTAGGAGCACGCACGTCAGCATTGTTGAGTTGTCTACATTTGCCTTGTTTACAAATTTGGGATTATTTTCATATTAAACAATTGTGTTTGGGGCGCGTATGTTTTGCGCATTCTCTTTACATACTACTTGTTTTGGGTTTTCTAGTTTAAAAAACGCTTCCGCAGTATTTTAAACGTTAACTCTGGTTTTGTTTATTAGTCATATAGAGTCGTTCTTGGTAACTAATGACTGAGATCCTGGTATGTCACGCGCCTAGCGGTAAAACCCCGCACGCGGATTTTGAGGGTGTGACAGATTGGTATCAGAGCGGACCAATATTAGCGTTACCGGATGGTAGTGATGACTTTCCAGTTGCTGAAACAGAAACTGTGTAGCGCACCAATATTAGCGTTACCGGATGGTAGTGATGACTTCGTAGTCTACTGCGATGCGTCTATTCAAGGACTTGGATGCGTCTTGATGCAGCGGAATAAGGTGATATTTTACGCCTCTAGAAAATTGAAGATTCACGAGAAGAACTATACCACCCATGACTTGGAACTGGGTGCGGTAGTTTTTGCCTTAAAGATCTAGAGACATTACTTGTACAGTACCAAATGCACCATCTACACCGATCACAAGAGTCTCCAGCACATCTTTGAGCAAAAGGAGTTGAACATGAGGCAAAGACGCTGGGTGGAATTGCTAAACGACTACGATTGTGCTATTAAGTACCACCCGGGGAAAGCAAATGTAGTTGCCGACGCGCTAAGTAGGAAAGAAACTACTAAGCCTCGACGTGTGCGAGCTCTGAAACTAACGATTAGTACGCAGTTACCTGAACAAATCCGTGATGCTCAAACTGAAGCTCTGAACGTAGAAAATATGAGTTTAGAAGGGTTACGGGGAATGGAAAAGCAACTAGAAGTAAAGGCGGATGGGATTCGTTACTTCATGGATAGACTATGGGTACCTCTACACGGGGACCTGAGAGACTTGGTGATGAGTGAGGCTCACAAGTCCAAGTATTCTATACATCCTGGATCTGACAAGATGTACCACGATTTGAAGGCGCACTATTGGTGGCCTAACATGAAAGCAGATGTAGCTACTTATGTGAGCAAGTGTCTGACCTGCTCGAAGGTTAAAGTGGAGTATCAGAAACCATCTGGACTATTACAACAACCCGAGATCCCTATGTGGAAGTGGGATCAGATATCAATGGATTTTATTACTAAGTTACCTCGCACTTCTACGGGTAGTGATACAATATGGGTTATCGTGGATCGATTAACAAAATCTGCTCATTTCCTAGCGATAAAGGAAACAGACAAGATTGAGAAATTAACTCGACTCTATTTGAAGGAGATCGTTTCGAGGCATGGAGTACCGATCTCAATTATTTCTGACCGCGATTCTCGTTTCACATCACACTTCTTGCAATCGTTGCAGAAAGCTTTAGGTACGCGGTTGGATATGAGTACTGCTTATCATCCACAGACTGATGGTCAAAGCGAGCATACTATACAGACTTTGGAGGACATGTTACGTGCTTGTGTGATTGACTTCGGGAATAACTGGGAAGTTCACCTACCATTGGTGGAATTTTCTTACAACAACAGTTATTACACTAGCATAAAGGCAGCACCTTTTGAAGCTTTGTATGGGAGAAAGTGTAGATCACCAGTTTGCTAGGCTGAAATTGGTGATAGTCAATTAACGGGTCATGAGTTAGTACACGAAACAACTGAGAAGATTGTCCAGATAAGAAACCGCATGGCTGCAGCGCGAGACAGACAGAAAAGCTATGCTGACAAGCGACGGAAACCCTTAGAATTTCAGATAGGTGACAAGGTTTTATTAAAGGTCTCACCATGGAAAGGCCTAGTTCGGTTTGGTAAGCGAGGAAAGCTAAATCCGAGATACGTTGGACCATTTGAGATAGTGGAAAGAATTGGTCCAGTGGCCTATCGACTAGCCTTACCTGATTCATTGAGTGGAATCCATGATGTATTCCATGTTTCAAATCTAAAGAAATGTTTAACGGATGAAACGATGGTCGTACCACTGGAAGAAGTTCAAGTAGACGAACAGTTACGCTTCATTGAGGAACCTGTCGAAGTGATGGATCGTGAGGTGAAGACACTTAAGCAAAGCAAGATACCCATTGTCAAAGTTTGATGGAACTCGAGACGTGGACCAGAATTCACGTGGGAACGTGAAGACCAAATGAAGCTTAAGTACCCTCAGCTATTCGAAAGGACGATGCCAGCCGACAAAGGTACTGATTAAATTTCGGGACGAAATTTCTTTCAACATGGGGATGATGTGACAACTCATCCAAAACTCACACGATTTCGATTTCCTTGTGCCAATGCAGTAGACCAGTGATGGAACACTCACCATGTAACGCAATTTTCGGGACGAAAATTCTTTCAACATGGGGATAATGTGACATCCGGTAATTTTCCGTTACCAAACTCCGTTAGTTCCGTTAAGTCTTGCATACACGTGTCGTGAGCACACACTAGTTGTCGTTGAACGTTGGTGACTTAATAATAATTAATAATTGGTATATAATTGATAAATTCATGAATGTAGTGTGAGTTTGATGAATTTGGGATGAACTTTCCCAAAAGGGAAACTTTATTTGTGCAAATCCTTGAATTGGATGATTTGAGCATATTTGGGATATTAGGACCATGCTAGTGTGTTCATGGATGATTTCTAAGGTAATTAAATATGTTGTTTAGGTTGTATGAATGTTAATTTGGTTTGTTACCTGTTTTGTCCTGTTTGTGAAAAAATCATGGTATGAGTCATATATGTAAGCTAGGAATTTTGTGGATTGATGATTGATTAATAATGAACATTTTAGATGTTATGAGCATGATAATAGTTGAGATTCGCATGACTTGTATGATATCTAGTTGTATGAGGATCTAGGTAGTACATGTGGTTAATGAAGTGCTATATGTAATCAAGTTGTATGTTGATCATGTATGATATGCTGTTGTGTTAGTATTAACGAGTTATCACCTATAATGTCACCAACGGGTCAAACAGGTCAACTGGGTCAAATGTGTCTTGTATTTCTTAAACCTTGAGCCTCTTGGTTTGTAGAGCACTTAGGGTTTCATGTTGATTCTGTGTACACGTGCTTATGTACTCTTGTGTTCTAGGTGACCTTTGAAGGTTGTCTTTCCCCTCTTTCTTTCAAGTTAAGCTCTAAGTTAATTCTTGCGCGCATCAGGTGAGTTCTTGCCCCACTCATTTTACATAATCTCTTTTGGGGTTGATAGCATACTGTTGATCACAAACGCTTTTATATATGAGTGTGTATAATATTGATATAGTGCTGTTTACCATGGAAAGTCCTCACACTTTCGGATTGTTAATATTGACTAGCGGGAAAATTTTGGGTAGTACTACTGGGTCTGACGAGCCCCACATGTGTGACTCGAGGTCATACGGGTGCAATTTTGTCCTAACATATATTCGTCATGACCTGGTAAGTCGTGACGGGAGGCACAAACTATCACAGTCAGCTTCAATCGCGAAATCACTATGATTAATATTTTTATGTTAATAGACTAGCTATCTATTGCAATACACTACTTATGATTTGAAAACTATTTATCGGTTTACCTATTAACGCAAACTCTTGAACTCACCAACCATGTGTTGACTTGTTTAGTATGCTATTCTCAGGTTAAGGTTGCCAGTTGCCTAGGAGCACGCACGTCAGCATTGTTGAGTTGTCTACATTTGCCTTGTTTACAAATTTGGGATTATTTTCATATTAAACAACTGTGTTTGGGGCGCGTATGTTTTGCGCATTCTCTTTACATACTACTTGTTTTGGGTATTTCTAGTTTAAAAAAACTAATGACTGAGATCATGTCATCGACAAATATGACATCAAATTCAAATAACGTCATATGACAAATATGTTCACTAGGTTCAAGTCCTAGATGTAATCAAGTCTTCAAGAGCAAGCTAAGCGGTATCAAGTCCTGAAACATGTTAAAAATAATGTCAACAATATGTTGGTGAGTTTTCATAGATTTTCGTACATAGATAAATAACAAAGATGGCAATTCATGTCATAGGTTATTGAATAAAGTAAATAAAGATGGATGAACAAATATAACAATCAAACCTTGACAAATATGGCCATTACAAGATTACAAGATTAAACGACTAGCTAAGTGTATTTGGTTCCCATAGTGCTCAAGAATACGACACTAGGAGCCGGCAATAACCTCGGCTTTAGCACCATCTATGACGTCGCTAGGCTAGCAATAGTTAATGATTGTATTATACAAGAGTCATCACATGATAATTACAAGTATTCAAATAACCATGACAAATAAATGAATTGCACAAATGATTACAAGATTCAAAACGAGTTTACAAGTGGGTTATAATACGTTAACATGTTTCACCCCAAAAGTGTGAAATAGTATAAAAAGAGGTATGGAAAACTCACTTGGATAATAAGGATGACAAATAATAAGTCTTGTATATGATGCCGAGGATACGATAACGATCAATCTAAATGAAATGTCTTATAAAGTTAATTATGGTGATTTTGGTTTTATATTTTTAAACCATTTAGTCCATGATTTTTTTATGTTATTAAATAGATGCTATTTATTATTATTTTGGTAATTAAATGATTTAAATAAGAATTTTAGTGATAATCACTATTAATAAAAGTTAGACTTCTATTATCAAATGGTTATTATTTACTATTTAATCAAATAGTAATTTGTAGATTATATTAGTTGCAATGAGTGTACATTTTAAATATATACATATATATTTATTTTCATAATTATAAATAAATTGTAACTTTATTTTGTCATAATAAAAAATTTATTCAAATGAAATTACTAAGAATTTAGTGGAACTCATTATAATTTAAGACTTATATTGAATTGTATTTTATAACAACTTTTATAATTTCAAAGGTAAAGGAATAAAAATTTATTAATTAAATTTCTAAAAAAAAAATTTAAAAGAAAATAATTTTACTTGGTTTCTGATTAGAAATATTTTTTATGTAATTAATAATAATAATGTAAATATATTTCTGGATTTTAAACCAAAAAAAAAACACATTTAAAAAATAAATAAATGCAAGGGCTCGGGGTCTAATTACATGGTTTAATAGTTAAAACATAAACCCAGAAAAGCCCCAAATTCAACATGAACCCTAATTTCGAAATCGGATCAATTGATCAACAATTCGATGATGGTTATGAAATAAACCATAGGGCTTCTGTTTTCTTACATCAAAACGAGTATAAACATGCCTTCAATTTACCTAATTTCTATTGGATTGAAGGAAACTAAAAGATGAACAATGTTGTCGGTCTTTGATGAAGAATTCGATGTGTGTGTGTGTTTCAAGTGAAATTGAGGGTTCCAGAGGTTAAAAGAGGATGCTTCAAGCATTAGCCCTTTGATTTATAGTTGCAATTTGGACGATTTGGTACCCAACGGCATTAAGGTTTATGTCGGAGGTTACAGGTGGTCTTCAATGCTCTTAACCGTGATTTTAATTGGAATTCAAGCTAATAATGAGTTCATCTTAATTATTCGAACATGTATGCAACATTAATTTGATAATTATCACGATTTAAGTGTAGAACGGTTTGAGGTTTGAAGGATTTTGGTTTCGGGTTCATTGAGTATTAAAATCCGCAATTAAATTCAAAGTAAACACTCCTATGTGTTCGAATCGGGTTCGCGACGGTTTTAGTAAGGATTTGGGGGTTTAAAAGACTAGGTTTTTAATGTTTTGGGGTTCGCCGGAGCTTGGCCGGTGAGTGGCCGGAGATTGGCCGGAAATGCGAGGGATTTGGATTGGGTTTAAAATATTTTACACTTTGGTCCCTGCGGTTTTAAGATTTCCAATTTAAATCCAAAGTTCCACTTCTGATTTTAAACCGAATTACAGTTTAGCCCCTGAGGTTTTAATTTCTATTATTTTATGCCCAAAACTATTTAATTACAAGTTTTAAAATATTAACTTATTTTGTTTTTATTTATTTTCAAGCTTTAACACTTTTTAAGATTATTTACTATTACTAGTATTATTTTTATTATTATTTTATTCTTATTTTTATTTTTATTTTATGTTTGCTATTATTTTTATTATTATTATCATTATTACTATGATTATTACTAATTATCTAATTATTTAATTACATCCAAATTATAATGATTTCAAGAAATTACAATTAAGTCCTCGTACTTTCATAATAACAAAACAAATTCTTACAAGAGATAACGACGTTAAACAAACGTTAAATAAAAATCACGAGAGGTTACATTTTGCATTAAATATAAATGGTTTAAATATAATTGGTCTTTGGAGGATTAATGTTATGGCTCTAGGATTTGATGAGTTACTTGTCGTGTTCTTAAACATGTATCGTATCGCGATTCGGGTCTGTTGGTAATGTGAGGTTAATCCTTGGTTTTTATATTTAATTTTAATTTGCGATTAATTTATAAGTTATATTCTACTAGAAAATCATTAATTTATAAAGATTAGGGGTTATTTATATATTTTATAGTTTTTTCCAATTATTAAACCGGTAGTTATTTAATATATAGTGCTAAATTTTTGTAGAACCTTTTATAATATTCTAAAACTTGTAAATACTTATTTTCTAATTTTTTTTAGTCTTTAAAAAAATATTAGTTACTGCAAATTTGGGTCATTAACTTGTTGTGTCGGTTTTGGGAGTTAAACGTTATCGGTTCCGGTTTTAACGGGTTTTTGGGTTTTGGTTGACTTTGGTAAACTTTTTGTCATATATGGCTTTGATATACTTATAATCATTCTTAATTTCTGGGGTTTTCACTAAAGTTACTCTTAAGCCCGTTTTTAACAATTTTCTTTATTTTATAGTGAATATGTTTTGTATTTTTGTTTACTAATGAAATAAATTCTAAAAATTATAAAATTTGGTTTCTAGGCTTTTTAAATATAATATGTCTACTGGAATTTTTATATAACCAAAATTCCATAGATTCACCATTTTCGTTACCTAGTTCGGTTAGTTTTGTTAAGTGTCCGTTAAGTCCCTGTTAAATCTCGGTTTTGAATTTACTAAGCGTTTTAACCTTATTTCTCCCTTCCCATATATTCTATAACATAAATACTTCTGAATTACCCCTTATTTTCAGTACTTAGGCCCCCTTTCTATTTTCTTTTATTTTTCTTGAAAATTACTTGTTTTTACAATTTTGTATTATACATAAACGTGAGATTCATATGTTTAATTTATGAAACCTTGTTTGTAACCTGAGATGACCTTTTCATACTTCCAGAAATATTTTGATTAGAAATTTTGGACTCGTATAATATATTTTCATATTTTTTCGAAAACCGGGTTTTCGGGTGTATTAAGCTTATCAAATCCGTACTTGAGGTCAAATAACGTTTTGAGATGGTTTTAGTATCTTTTAGTTACTGAAAAATGATGTGTTTTAAGGTGTCACAAGAACTTGGGGGTGTCGTGGGGTTAGTTATGTCGTGACGAAACGTGTTGTTTTACGTGTTTTTGGGTAGTAACAAGTTACCTTGATGCTTGGGTGACCGAAGGGGGGTTCAATGGCTGAAATGGGACCTTGATTTGATGAGGAAATGCTGTTCAAAAGAAGATATTAAGCCAGGCCCATGTACGAAAGAAATGGAAGGTAGTGCTTGATGAGGTACAAGTGTGTGTGTGTGTGTTAAAGTGATGTTTACCTTAACTTATGGGGTTGATGGAGCTCGAGTTTAGGCTGTTCTTTGGCTTCAAAAGGCTGGATTCTTGGTGTCTAATGAGTGCAAAAGGTAGAAGAAAATCCAAGAGAGAGTGGAGAGAGTTTTGTTGGAGTTGTGATTTGAAATGAAGGTGGAGATGGTGGGTTCGGGCGAGAGGGTTCTAGGGGGGGGGGGTTGGGAGTCCCAATTCATGGATTCTACAAGATTTTGGTTGGGATTTGGGAGACTATGGCAACTAATGCAATCAACTGGGTTCCTAGGTGAACTCTTCATGCATTGGGTGGCTTGGGTGGTGATTTGACCAAGCCTACATATATATATTTTTTTATAAAATCTTCTTATTCTTTTACAAATTAATCTTGTATGGCTGATATATGTGTGTGTGTCGACTATTATATATATGTATACATATACATGGGTGTGTGTGTGTGTCGGGTGAGTGTGTATCGGGTGCATGCATCTGTACGTATGAATGTATTCATGTGTGTATGAGTTATTTTATTTTGTAACAAGATTAATTTAATGCTATGTTGGTTAATTGTGCTTGCATGATTTCTTACTATTATTGTTACTATTATTATTTAAGTTAGTTGTTGCAAGAGGATGTTATATTTTTATAAAAGTTCAAGCCTTTTTAATATTTAATAGTTTATACATTCATATGATTTTAAACTTAGGAGTTCATATTCTATTATTCAATTTAATGTACCTTTATAATTAAAAGGTTACATTGGTTAAGTTTTGTTAATGATGTCAAGTGGTATTAGTTGTTATGGTCTCACGTAACTGTTTAGTTCTGGTGAACCGGGGTTAATGGTTTTAGAATTTTAATATTTGTTAGAATTTTCTCGTGCTAAATTTTTAAGTCAAAGTTCGTTTAGTAAATTTTGTTCTCTAAGTTACCGGGCCCGAGCCTATTGGGTCGGTTCAATCATGCCCTATAATAAAATGATAGCCCATTGACCCATATTGGCTATGCGGGTTGAGCCCATTAAATTATGTAGCCTAATGGCCCAGTTAGGGTTTGATGGGCCCAAGCCCATTTGGGTGAGTGTATTGGTATGGGCTTAAGCCCAAAACTATTAAGCCCAATTCATAGCCTCCCAGACCGGGTTTGGTGTCAAATTGTGACCCAAAAAAAAATTACCAAACCCAAAAACCAGAGTTATCACACTATTGTAATTCATTCAAAATAAATAAAAGTCACAAACTTTCATTATCTTTCTCTACTCTCAAGTCAAATGCTTTACTTGATTCACTATTTTCTAATAGATGGTTACAAATACTACATCATATTTGTTGATCATTATACTAAATATATATGGTTATACCCTCTCAAACAGAAATCCAATTCCCTCACCATGTTTATTTGTTTCCAAAAGCTAGTTGAAAACTATATTCAAACCAAAATCACATTATTTTTCTTGGACAACGGTCGAGAGTACATAAAAATCCTTCCTCATCTTTACTCGTGTGGCATTTCTCACCTAACATGCCCCCCACATACCCCACTTCTATACCACCTTCTGATGATTGGTTCCCATTAACCACTACCATTATCCATCAAGATAACCCACTCCACTCTCACTCTTCTACATCACATACTCTAGCCCCATCATCACCTACCCCATCTTAACATCCAACATCTTCTTCCCCCTCTATTTTTACTTCTAATCCACCAACTCACTCACAATTTACCACCACTGACACTCCCATCACTCCTGTTAGCATAAACTCCAACCCCACATCATCTATGACCCCTGCTTTGCCTACCTCGCTTACCCTTCTACATACCCGTACCAACCCCAAACCCAATCCACACTACCACAACAATGATTTCATTTTTATACTGCTTAAACAGCCTCTCTTGCTTGATGCAATGATCGCCGAATATGATACTCTTAAGTGTAATAACACATGGACTCTCGTTCCGCCCACTCATGCAAACAATATTGTTGAGAGTAAATGGGTTTTGCGGATTGCATATAATCCCGATGGTTCGGTAGATCGTCTAAAAGTCCGTTTGGTGGCAAAGGGTCTTACTCAACGACACAGTTTAGACTATGGTGACACCTTTAGTCCCGTTGTCAAACGGCCACCCTCTGTCTTATTTTATCCTTTGCAGTCTCACAAAAATGGACTCTACATCAATTAGATATTAACAATGCTTTTTTACAAGGCACACTACATGAGAATGTTTGTCAAGATATAATCAACATGTGGTATCAGAGCGTATGTTCATTATATTAAATCAATATATTCATCAATCATGTAATTTGATTCCCTTGAATAACTTTTTGATGAACCGGTTTCTTGGATTTAGAAATAATAAGTGATTACCGTGAACTTGACTTGTTAATGTTGACGGCATGAAATGGTTCGCTATAGATCGATTCATAAAAGTAAAGCGTTCATCCCACTGGAACTCAATTTTATATATCATATGATTTTGATTTTTGGAATATATGCAAATCGGTTTTGACACCACTTAATATCAGACCAAAAGTAATGTGGCATTAAATGACAATTATAGCACATTAAAAACTATGAGCATTATAGTGGCTTTATAGGTGAGGGGTGTTTTTAGCTTAACGTCATAACTTCTTATAATTATTATAGTTCGGTAATGATTAAAGAGCATTAATGGGGTGTTTGTTTTTTCAGAAAAGCTCTTTCTGACCTCTTTTGTTTATGTCGTGCAGACCACACGCATACGTTGAGGTCTGCAGAGTGTTTGTTTTTTAGAAGATTTTTCATTAAAAAAGGTCGTGCAGATTTGACACAACCACTTCTAAAGTGTTTTAAAGTCTGCAGAGGGTTAAACACCATCCACCACCACTACCGCCGTCCTCCACCACCACCGTCCGCCACCACCACCGTCCGCCACCACCACCGTCCGCCTCCACCCACTGTCAGCCACCACCCACCGTCCGCCACCACCCACCGTCCAGCCCCGCCGTATACCACCAGCAGTTGATTTTAGCTGTCTGCAGACGTTAAAAACATACACTTTTCTTGTTGCAGACTGCAGAGGTTTGGTCCACCTCTTCTCCTGCAGATGTCTGCAGATGTGATCCGCAAGTTACAGACATTTTGCTGTAGAAAAAACAAACAGCCCCTAAGATACATTAACCATTAGATATATTTAAAAAAATGATGCTGGGTTAACGCTAATGTTACGCAAAATGTTTGTTAAGAGGCATTAACCATTGTATATGGTCGAATGTTTAAACAAGAATATATAAATTGTTTTACCATTTTTGAAGTGGATAAGGATCGGAACAGTTATGGATTATTGCTTTATTAATGTTTTCCAGATTATTATTGCCATCGCTGAAAAAAAAGTCATGAATTACTATTACCATCTGTAATTTTATGATATCATGTTCTTGGTCGTAGAATTTTAATAATTTCATCACTAATTTAATATATGATATTGAATTACGATGTCATACAAAACTGTTTTGTTTGCATCGTTTTCCATATAGTTCAAAATCAAAACAAACAAAACAAATTAATCTTATAATATTCAACCAGAAACAGAATTTGATGATTATTTACATTAGGTGTACATGAATATATGATATTAAACATTTACATTTGAATCTGAATTTTAAAATCAAACAAAATTTTAATTTGTGATATGATTTATGGTTTATTAATGAAATAAATTATTTGTTTTCTTAATTTCTATTTCACTATTATGTCAAAACTAATGAAAGTTCTATGAGATATTATTTTACAATCAATAAAATTAATTTATGACTTCAATTTAGAAGATCAATTTGTTTTCTTATTTAACTGAATTTATTTAAGAAGGATGAAACTATCTTTGTGGAAATCAATTTTTGAATTTAGGTCTTATAACTGTTTAATTTTGAATAGATGAGAAGACATTAATAACCCGTTGGATTGTTTAATCGATTCTCCATTATACTCAAGAATCTTATTATTTTGCATTTGTGTGAATTATTTTCAACATTAATGTCATTTATTTGTAAAACTCTTTAATAGTTTTGATGAATTCCATATTTAATGAATTTGCAACTTACTCCATACATTTTTAGTTATGGTTTTTGTTTCTAGGAATATAGAATGTAATCATATTTCGTAGATACAAATAACAGCAAAAGTTGCAATCATTCTTTTACAATCATACGTCTTAAAATATATTTTGACATAGAAATAGAGAATGAAAACTTTAACTGAGTACGAGCAATTTGCTATACTTTTCCTTCACATAGATGGAATTTTATTGGCAAGTAATAGTTTCAATTTTTTACACGAGTCAAAGCGATTACTTTTGTGAAATTTTGACATGAAAGATCTCAAAGAAGAATACACTGAGATCGAGCCAATAGAATATTAGGACTATTTCAGAAGGCTTACATTGAATGTGTCCTTGCACATTATAACATGCAGCTTTGCTCTCCATCCATTGTTATAATAGTTAAAGGAGACATTTTCGGTTCATTCTAATGTCCGAAAACAAAGTTTGATAAGGAGTAGATAAAATTGATACATTATGCTTCAGTAGTGGGAAGTTTAATATATGCTTAAGTTTACACTCGTCCTGATATTGCATATATTGCTGGAATGCTAGGCCGATATCAATCTAATCTTCGCCTAGATCATTGAAAGGCAATCAAGAAAGTACCATGATATCTTCTAGGGACAAAAGACTTTAAAATGACATACAAAAGAATTGAAAAGTTTGGAAGTAGTGGACTATTTTGATTCTAACTTTACAATATGCAAAGATGATAATAATCAACTTTGAGGTACATCCTTATACTAGTAAACAGACCAATTTTATGGATGAGCCATAAGTAGCTGTTGACAACAACCTCAAAATGATGGTAAAATGCAATACGGTTTATAATGCAACTTGTCATGGGATGTTGTTAAGAAATCTCGTCACTGGACTCAAAATTGATAACTTCATATGACGATCATTGAAGATTTACTATGACAACTCAGCTTCTCTTAGTTTCTCGAACAATATTAGTTTGAGTTGAGCTGATTTATATCTCGATACAAAATATTTGTTTGTACAAAAAAGAGCAGAGGAAAATAATCTTTTGTATCAAGTACATTAGCGCAACATATATACTAGCGGATCCGATGATTAAAGGTCTATCATCCAAAACTTTCCATGAACTTATAACAAGGATACGTTTTAGTAGAGACTTTATATCAAGTGTGCATTAATGATTAATGTAATTTTCTCGAATCTTTATTATGTCTATATTGACTTATATGTGTGATTAATGATCAATAGACAAATTTGTATAGATGAATAATGTACATTGAGGGTTAATTTAATCATCTTAGTTTTATGTTTAAGTGTTTTATATTACGACTTTAGTATGACTGTTGGAGGTCTTAAATTGACTTTAATTCAAATGACTGTAACTATTTGCTATAAGCTTTAATATGAAACTTGATGAGTGTGTAACTTTCCCAAACTTTTATATATATATATATATATATATATATATATATATATATATATATATATATATATATATATATATATATATATTCATCACAAATGATCACCCAACCAAATAGAAAAATATTGGAAATATTCCATAGTATATGGCCTATAGATCATTTCATTAAGGTTTCACTATATAATATAGTGAGTCCCTAAGAGTATGAGGGAATTATTGGATAAAGTTACCTCAAAATTAAAATTATTGTTTCTCTTTAGATCTTATAAATAAAAAAGAAAGGGAGAGAATAAAGAACACCAATAACCTATTATCTCAAAATCATCTATTGAACTCTCTAGACATCATAACTAGCTAGAACGAATCATTCGATCATGGCATCCTCCTCCTCCTCCTCAAAGATTTACACAATTTCTAATTATTTTGATGTGTATTATGTTAAATGATTGAAGAAACCTAACTAGGGTTTCATGATTTAATTCATGTTTTTTATGATATACGGATCATTTAATGCAATTTTTAAAGCAATTATTGCTCATAAAATTTTCATTACTTGTTTCGTTGTGTGAAGAAGAAAATTAGAATATTTTGATTTCGATTTATTGTCTAATGGATTACAAAAGGATGACTATATTATACAGAACAAAACGAACACCAACTTAAAACACGTGACATGCACATGATAAACATAAAAGGCATATTCTCCCGCATTCATCATCGTTCACCTGCATGCATTAGTTCCTCGCGTTAATCAAATTGATTGCTCGTAGTGGCATCCTCGGTCATCATACTTGACATTGGAGGTGAATAGTTCTCCAACTTAAAGTCTCAAACAATGCAATAAGCTTTATTTTATAAACACGGGAAATGGATTGGTTATCGCTTATACTATATACCCATAACAAATAAAGATAAATCGAATAATTTTTAGCGGGAAAAGTCATATGTACATTTTGTCAATATAATGACAATTACAATTACAATTTAATGAAGAAAATACACCTTACCAAGCACACGTAACAATGTCAAACATCTTTGCTTGTGTTAAGTTCACAAATGTTTTTGTTATTGGCTTAATAAGTTAGCGTTCAACTTTAAACAAATAATTTAACCTTTAATATCATAATAGGTGTTGAAAGGTTTGCATGTTTTACAATAGAAAGAAGTTTAGAGGAAGAAAACTCAAATCAAGAATTTTACTATGTGTTGTATGAACTTATCTTCACAAGCCATATACTCTTACAATAATTATTTCTAGTATTCTTACACATCGCCTTGCTCTATTGGGTTTAGGGTTTTGGAACTCTAAACATATATTACAAATACGAAATTTACTAAAGGTGCTGCAGGACCGTGTGAAGGGCGGTCAATACAATCAGTCTCACAATGAAGAGAGGATTAGAACACTTAACAGTTCAAATGGGAAACTGGGTTTGAGTATGATGATACTAAGAACACAAGTAATTAGTGAGACAGAACTAAGAACAAGAATAAACAAGTATGATTTTCAAGGATGCTGTATAATAGTCTCAAGTTCTATTACAAGTGTTTACAAAGCATATCAGAATTACAAGGACCTGAGACACTTTATACTACATCCTACAACCGTCAATACTTAGAAAGACAGTTGGAAACACTAATCTAGACAACAAGATCAATGTAGAGTCAAAAGGCAGATTGCCTTTGAACTAGTGACTATGACATGCCATAGCTCACATCCCTTTCTAATATAAAAAGGTTTACAGGTACAAAAGTAGGAAGTTATAGACAAAGACCTTATTCTACTATTTACAAAAGCATGGACTTTTCACCAACTCATACAAGTTGGTGAGTCTTCAGAGTTGTAGCGGAAAGTGTGTCAGCTTTCTATAAAGTAGATCAGAGAAAGCATGTCTTCTCTGTCTTCGGAAGAAACTAGTCTTCACAGCAAAATGGCTTCGGAAGACTTGGTCTCTGAAGCTTCGGAAGACTTCATCTTTGGCTTCGGAAGATTTGGACTCTGGCTTCGGAAGATTTTACACTTAGAGTATTTTCTGATGTAGAGTGTAAAACTTCCTAAGCACTTTTACATTTGTACGTCCAGTGCATGCATGTAGGAAGACCCTTGGTTGTTTTGGCTTCTTTGGTTGCATCAGCCTTATAATCCTCTGATATTATCTTACAAACTCCCCCTAGGCTGATGCTATAAAACAAAGAAGTTCTTCAGATGTTATAGTCCTCATCAGGATCAAGACCAAGCCTCTCTTCATCATTTGGTCGGGATCCCTCAGACTCTCATAGTATCTTCTCATATTATAGAGATCATGTAGAGAAAGATCAAGCATGTCTTGCCACAAGTAGACATCTTTACCTCCTTGATCTCTGATAACATACCATCTGTTCGGATTAACAGCAAAACTCCAGGACAAGATGGGTCTTCCAATGGCAAGAGGCTCTACTTGAATAGGAGTTGGTTGAGCAGCCTTTTCATGCACTTTCTCAGGATGCTCTGACTCATCCTAAGGTGTGGAGGTGGATGCCTTGGTCTTCTTCTTCTTTGAAACACTTTTCCTGGCCATCCTTTTCCTCCTCTTTAAAGTTTTCAACTGAGAGGACTGGTCTTCAGCATCAGATTGTTATGTTGTGTCCCTCTTAGTTAGGATCTCTTCTCTTACAGGTTCAGATGGAGAGAGAGGGGAACCCTGCTGCAGATCAGAAGATGAAGTTGGCAGAGAAGCAGCTCTAGGATCAGATTGTGTTGTCTCAGGGGGTTCAACCTTCACCTCAACTTCAGGTTGAGCTGGACTTGGTGGAGAATGCAAGTCTACAAGCTCTCCCTTTTAGATCTTCTGCTTAATCACTCTCATATGCTCATCCATGGTGGATAGAGACATAGGACCAAGCCTTCTTCCGGAGAATCCGTACAGCTTCAAGAAGCTCATCATCCTTTGTCTATCTTCAGACTTCTTTTGGCTTTTATGGATGATGGCCCTTGACCTTACAGCTTCTTTCCTTAAATTTCTTTTAGCAGCTTTTCTTTCTTTTGTAGCTTGTTCCTCTAGCCGCTTTAAATATTCAAACTCAATGTACTCAAAGGATAAGGGAAGAAGTGTAGCTGCCTGATAAAGTCCTATGGCACTTAGGTAGTTGATCATATTCATTCTTTCAGGTTCCTTATCTACCTGAGGTTGTGCAGCTGCCACAGTCTCTGTCTCAGGACTTTCTTGAACTGGGGAGAGGACATGAGCATGTTTGTAGAGCCTTTTCAGTCTCCTTTCTTCCTTGATCTTGAGGAGCAATGCTACATCCTCTGCCTCCCTTCTCCCCTTTGACAGCTCAGTGTCAGCCAGCGCATTCAACTCTTCTAAGGGGAGAGATATGAGTTCATCAATGTTATAGTTCCTGGTCTCCAGGTAGTTTAGCCTGGTTGCCCTCAACTCATCATCTTGAGTGTTTGGCCTAGGGGCAGCCTAGATAGCAGCTTGCAAGAAGCCTGAGGACCCTCCTGAACTCTCTCCCCTTAGCTTCCTCTTCCTCTCTCTTTTCTCCTCCTCTAACTCCTCAGAGGTCATTTTCCTCTTCCCTTTGTCATGCACAGGCCTTGGTGACTCAGGGTGGAGAGAGCATTGGTATTTATTGCTTGGTTCAGCAGTCAAACTCTGGCCAGAGAGAGGATGTAAAGCACCTTCACCAGCTGGTGCATCACTGAGGGTACTGGGTGCTGAAGAAGATCCTGTCTCAAGGTTCACAGGCTTAACTTTTGGGCCTTCAGTCAAAGCTTTCCCTTCGAAGCTAATCTTAGGGTCCACTTCAACATCCAGTTGACTAAAAATCTTACCTGCTAGCCTCTGTCTATATAACTTTGATCTCATCTTGAACTCTTCAAGCACCCTTCCTTGAATCCAATCTGCTAATCTCTCAGCTTGTCTGTTTTGGCTTGGGTTGACAAGTGGGAGATCAAACAGATGGATGCACTCATAGAAACTTAGGTTTGTAAAATTGAAAATCTCTTGTTGACACTGAGCTCTAGAGATGACAAGAGCTCTTCTTTCTATGTCATACCTCCATCCCAAGATTGGGTTCTTAGAGTGAAGAGATGGGGTAGACATGGCTCTGGGTATACCCTCCTCAAATAGGCTGTATATGAGTGAGTCCACATCAATGTGGACTTGAGGAGGTTACTGAGTATGGACTATTGCAAGTGAGGGTGGTGAATCTCTAAGTCCATACTTTAAGAAGAACTCCCAGGTTCTGTGACTGTTATGACTTTCTCCCCCTTTTTGGTAGGATCACTTTCTTGCATAAGTGAGCTAGGGGTTAAGTCTATCACATTCATAGGTTCTTGTGGACCTGGTTGAGTTGTTCTTTATGGTCTCTCAGCTAGCTTGCCCTTGAGTTCGGTGATCTCAAGTTGCTGGTCATTGACCCTCTTTTGTAAGATAGTCATCTGCGATTCCAGGTGACTAATCTTGGAGACTAAATAGGTGCAAGTTTTAGTCAATGTATGCACCTTTAGTTTCAGACTCCCCTCATCTTCATCAGAAGAATCACGGGGGATGAGAGAATAGGACTAATGTCTTCTTCCTTATCACCAGCATAGTGTTCTTGGCGGCTGGATTTCCCTTGCATCATGACAACTTCAAGAGAAGTGTCAAGAGGCTGGGTTTCCATGGTCGAGGTCTGACTGATGTAATCACTTTTTAAAGTGAGAGCCTCTTCCATATGGATCTCTGAACAGGTTTAGGAAGATCCACCTGAGTAGGGGGTGGATGATATGGGTAAGACATGGGTGAGACAGGAGTACTCATCTCTCCTTGAGTTGGGGTGGAGAAGAGAGACTTATGGTACTCACTGAAGCCCATGTCTTCATTATCATAGAAGTCAAGGCTGGGAATTGGTTGGTTGAGATCTAGCGGCTGGGGATGGTAACTGTCCCCGGAAGGTTGTTCACAGAGTGTTGAGACTCGGAGTGAAGGCATAAGGCTGGTTGGGTTGTGAGCTCATTAGGCTGAGCATGAGGAACCTCAGCACTGATCATTTGAGAGATGGGAGTGGTTTGCTCCTCAGGGGAAGTGGGAGCTCGAGTGTCCACTTCCTCCTGCATGGTTGGTGATATGGGGGCCTGCACAAGATGAATAGCATGTGAAGGGGTTCGTTTGGTTTTTCTCTGGAAGGTGATGGTTATTATGGGCTGTATTTGTAGGTGGGAGGTGAAAGGTGTGGGTTCAACACTAGCCGGTGCTGCTAGGTTGCCACCTTGAGCAATGAGCTCAAACATTTTTGGGACTAGGGCTGTTTCTACCCCAGAGAAGCCAACAGTTTGCTTTCTTATTATTTTGAAGATGCCGGGCTTCATCTGTTCTAGTTTTAGAATATTACCTGTTCCCCTCAACTGTGTGGCCAGTTCACAGTTGAGAATGTGCTGGACATATCTAGGGAACATTTAATACTCTAGGGAGTCCAAGTTAGCAAGCAAATTGGTATATAAAAATTAAGAATACCTGAACTTGACCCCCTGAATCGTTCCATGGACTATGAAAGAGAGGTCTTCTGGAATCTGGTCCCATCCTCCATGCTTGTTGGCCAAGCTATGTATGACAACATGGAGGAGGTACTTCCATTGAAATGAGACATTCTCCTTCCTGAAGGTTTTGACTGAGAAGTCACCCTCATAGCCCATCTGCGTAAAGGAGTGGTTGACTGCAGCTTTGGGAAAGGACAAGTCACCTTCTACATCATCCAGCTGAAGATGTGTGTTTATGGTGACCGGAGTGATGAAGATTGTCCTCCCTTGCACTGTGGCAGACAGTACCTTCTCCCCGTCCATGGTGACCTCTTTGCAGGTCCGCCAGAACTCCAACAAGTGATCCTCATAGAGAGGAGGATCAATAGTGTGAGAGGTGAAGTAGTTGGACAAAGAAAGGTAACGACAAACCTCTGAGAAACCTGGATCTTTCTTAGAGTCTAACAGAGCAACCTTATTATGTTGCCTATGAAGATGCGTGGAAAAATCGGATTGGTTTCTGCGGTCAAGGTTAGCCATTTGAAGTAGCTTTGTGATGAAAGAAGATAAGAACGAAGGCGGTTTGTGGTGAAATTAGGTTAGATGATTGCAGAGAAGAGGAGAGTGAGAACAGGGGGAACCGTTGTGAGAATATATATGAAATGGATTTGAGACAAAGTTTAAAGCAAAGGTAAAACTTTGAAATCGGATGTCGATCTCATCTTTGAAAAAGTGCCCAGAAAGGTAGTTTCTTGGAAGTTGAAAATCTTCAAAGATAATTTTGCTTCGAAAGTTTTGAGAAAAAGCTTCCGAAGCCATTTGGTTCAGAGGATATTCTTAAGAGTTGTGAAAATTTGGCCTCTTGGAGAAAATACTTAGAGACTTTTCTTTCGACACATATTTGGTTTCGGAAGATATTAAGAAGTTCTTATAAGTAGTTATTTGATTTGAAGACATAAATTTCTTCCGAATGAAAACTTGGAATCTTCCTAAGGAAAAATGTTTTGAAAAAATTTTCAAAAATCTAAGGATATCATTAAAAATTTTCTTCCAAAATAACTGGGCTTATAAAGGTGATAAAAAAACAACTTAGGACACACAGGTTTTAGAAATAAAGTTGATTAAGTTTTAAGAAATCTACTCAAAGTTAATCATCCCAGTAGCTGATACAAGATATTTGAATCTCTATTCATCAAAGCTTTGTGAACAGATCAAATATTGTTCATTTATGTTAACTTGGACTAGGTTTGATTAATCCCGTCTCAAAGTTATCTCTAATCAAATGATACGGATGTTGATGTGTTTGGTCCTGGGAACCGCTGCACAGGATTTCTGTAATAGAGATAGCATTGTTGTTGTTTATGTGGATGTGAGTCTCTTTGAAGTTGAATCCATAGTCCAGCATCTGATTTTGAATCAAAAAGCACTGGAAGACACAGCAGCTTGTAGCAGTAATGTATTCAACTTCAGCAGTTAATGTAGAGACACATGATGTTTCTTGCACTGCCATGAGACAATCCTTCCACAAAGGAATTGACATCCCCCTGATGTAGACTTTGCAATCATGTTGCAGCCACCATAGTCACTATCTGTATAAGCATACAGATTGAAGTTAGAATTCTTTGGATACCAAAGGCCAAGCTTGGGAGCACCTTTGAGATATATAAGAATCCTCTTGACAGAAACTAGGTGTGACATCTTGGAGTTTGCTTGATATCTTGCATAGATGCATGTGGTAAACATGATATCAGGCCTGCTGGCTATGAGGTACATAAGAGACCAATCATAGCCCTGTAAAGATGTTCATCCACACACTCCCCCTCAAGATCAGGTCCAAGGGAGTGGTTTTTGGCTATGGGTGTCTTAGCAACCTTACAATCAGTTTGTTGAATCTTGTAAGTATGTCTTGTACATACTTTGACTGACTTATGAAGATTGCATTATCAACTTTCTTCACTTGAATTCCCAGAAAGAAATTGAGTTCTCACATGCATTATCAACTTTCTTCACTTGAGAATTCCCACAACACTGTTTTGCTGAGGAGTCTGGGAGCACTATACTGTCTTGTAATACCCTTTTCATCACAAAATGCGTCAAGTATTTGGTTCTTAAATTCTGTTCCTTGATCACATCTTATGGTCTTGACCTGTGATCAGATTGATTCTCAATCTTCAGAATGAAATTCTTCAAGATCTCAGGAGTCTTTTCCTTAGTTCTAAGAAAAAGACCCAAGTGAATCTTGTGAAATCATTTGTAATCACTAAAAAGTATGAGGTCCTTTCTAGACTCATTACACTGGTTGGACCAAAGAGATCCATGTGTAATAAGTGTAGGGGGGAGTAGTGATAGAGTTCCTTTCCTTTGGTTATGAGACACTTTGCGTTACTTCCCTTTCAAGCATGCAACACAATGATCATCACTTGTAAACTCTTTCTTGGCATCCAGTTACCAAATCATTCTTAATTAATTTATTCTGTTTTTTAAAGTTTACATGGTACATTCTTTATGCTAGAGGAAAGACTCATCATATTTGCTTTAGATAGAAGCAAGAAACTTCTCCTGAGGGAGATGTTTCCTGCAAGCCCATCTTGTACATGTTCACTTTCCTGGGGGCTCTAGCAGGATATGCTCTTGAGGAATGATCACCCCAAGCTTTGAGAACATGCACTCATGCTCAGTAAAGAGCATGTTGTGTCTCTGATCATAAAATTAGGATACACTCAGTAGATTGTATCCAGCTCCTTAAAAAATTTACCTTCTCAATGGTGAGCTTACATTTGTGACCATGCCCCTTCCAGTAATGTAACCACCGGTATCTCCCCAAAAGCAACTGGTCCTCCATCAATTTTCTTAAAATTGTGAAGCAAAGAACCATTGCCAATCATGTGCCTGGAACAACCACTATCAATGATCCACACATTTTCTTTGGTCTTTAGCTGTTCCTGCATAAAAAGAAGTGGTTAGTTACACTGGGAAACCCAAGCCTCATTGGTCTTGGGTTTTCAAAGTGATCTGAAGACAATGTAACAGTAACAGATCCTATATTCAAGCTTTGAGGATCATTAGTTGCTGTTGATGAAGAACTTTCAGTCACAAAGTCTTTCTTCATCTTCCACACCATCTTCGGAAGATTGGACTTGACCTTCAACACCTCAGAAGTTTCAACAACTTTTGAAGTTTTGGAGACTGGACCTTCAGAAGATCTTTCTTTCACTGTAGCATGCTTTAGTACTTCGAAAGCATTCCTTTCTTCCGAGACCAAAATTTCTTCCAAAGGCAAGTTTTCACTTGTCTTCTTCTTCACTTTGGAGCTTCCGAAGGAAACAGATTTTCCTTCCGAAGCTTGCTTTTTCTTCTTCTTCTTAGAAGTTTTCTCTTTGATCATGTGGAATGTACTTTTAGGATTGTAAATGCAATCCTTAGCCAAATAAGAAGTACTACCACACATGATGGTACACAGCTGGTCAGTCTTCTTCTCTTTGCTGAGATGATTTGAACATGAACTAGAATTCCTGGTACTAGAGTTCATGGTTGGGTCTTCAGCCTTCACCATTTCAAACCCTGTAGAGATAAACACTTGTTTCTGCTTAGAGTTAAAAGTGTCCTTGATTTCTTGAGCCTTCTTTGCCTTTATCTTGGCTCTCCTGATCAAGTTCTTTCTTTGAGACTTGGTCATCCTAGCTTCTTCATCTCTCTCCTTAGGAGAATAGTGTCCCTTCTTAGGATGGTCCACTTCACTCTTCTTAGACACATCCTTCACTATCTCCTTCTTATCCTCTTCAGCAATGGGGTCTATGAGGGGAAGCTCATCTTCAGAAGTTCCACACCTTGGAGATCTTACAGATAAAAGAGTTTATCGAGGAGCTATCTCAGTAGGTCCCAGTCCCTGCTTATTTTGATAACAAACTTGTGCATGTAGGGATGAGGATATTATGTTCTTGAAGGTCTCTTCTTCAAGAACAAGTTTTTCTGCCCGGGTTTTGCTGATCACAAGCTCAGCCTGGCATTCAGTTAACATAGTGATGAGATCTTTGATCTGAGTCTTGTAGTTGGTGTGTTCATGCTTTTAGAGGTGAAATGGTTTTCTCTAGATCTTCTATTTAATTATAATCATTTTCCAGCTCTTTTGAAATTAGCTTTTAGATATTTAAAGACTTAAGATCTGATCATGTCTCTAAGATAGGACCTACTTATGACTTTAGCAATACATTCAGGAGTAACAGAGGTGTTCCAATACCTGGCTTCATCATGGTCTGCCATTAGTGCTTGGTTTGGAGCAGCATCCTCCACTGAAAAGCTCAGTCAAAGCCTCCTTCTTCAGCACTGCAGCAGTTTCCTGGGTTCTCATTCTGGTGTGCTCCTTCAGTGTAGTTTGGCCTGGCTTATGCTTTGCCACTATTTGGACTTAGGTACCTTGCACTCTCTGGCAAAGTGTCCCATTCTTGCCTTTGTCTAGCCCAACTTTCCCACTAGAAAATTTACTGGAAACTTCCTTCATTCCTCTTGTAGAACTTCTGGCCCTGTGAGTGGAAGAGCCATCTGTTGGAGTATTTCCATATACTCAGGTCATCTGGATGGATACAGTCCAGGTCTTCAGGATGGTGAAGAGAAAGTTGCTTGTACTTTCATCTGAAGACACAAAAGCTTGAGAAAAACTTGTCTCCTGGAATAGGCTTCTAGGATGTAGCTCTCCCTTGGTGTCTCCGGGAAGGTGACGAAAGACCCTTCTATGAGGTTTTAGAGTAGCAGATAAGGTGGTGCTGTGGTTCTCTACTGTCTCTTTCAACCACATGAAGGTCTGAACTCTGTTGGATGTTGAAGTTACCAGATGAATTTTTCATATTCATCTCCATCTAGTAGCCACTGAGTATGCCATACAACTCAGTGAGAGTAAGAGTCTTGAGGTTTTCAGTCCTTTTAATGACCACACAATAGTGTGTCCATTGTCTAGGAAGAGAGGACATGAACTTCCTAACAATATCCCTGTTCTCCAAAGTTACTCCAACATCAATAAGAGTATCCACAATCCTAACATACCTAAAGTACTGTTGAGTCATGGTTTCACTTGCTTTGAAGGTGAAGTTCTCAAACTGCTGCTTCAAGAGGTCCTTCTTGTTCTCTTTAGCTTCATTGGACCCCTCACATATTAGCTTCAGTGCATCCCATAGTTGCTCTGCAGTCTTGCACTTCTTGAAGCCTCTATAGAGAGAGTTTGAAAGAGCAGTTTGGAGGGCGGTCATGGCCTTCTGATCAATATCAATTCTTTCAGTCTTCATCAGATAGTTGCCACTTCCTTGGGTATCATAGCACCACCAGCAGCAGCTGAAGGGGTGGATGGTACGTGAGGTCCAGAGACTACTGACTCTAGATCCTAGAGTCCTAGGACTTGATGAAGCCTTCCATTCTTTGACACCAAGTGACAAAGTCTTTAGAAGTGATAAGTGGGGGCTTAGTCATGGTACCAGTTTCCATGTTAGCCTTGATGATAGCTGCCATTTGATATGTTAAGTATTTTGTGAGAGAGAAAGGATTAAAGATGGTAAGATCTTACAATCAAGAGCCTAAAATGCTCTGATACCAGTTGCAGGACCGTATGAAGATCATCAATACAATCAGTCTGACAATGAGGAGAGGTTTAGAACACTTAACAGTTCAAATGGGGAACTGGGATTGAGCATGATGATACTAAGAACACAAGTAATTAGTGAGACAGAACTAAGAATAAGAACAAACAAGTATGGTTTTCAAGGACGTTGTATATTGCTCTCAAGTTCTATTATAAGTGTTTACAAAGCATATCAGAATTACAAGGACCTGAGACACTTTATACTACATCCTACGACCGTCAATACTTAGAAAGACAGTTGGAAACATTAATCTAGACAACAAGATCAATGTAGAGTCAAAAGGCAGATTGCCTTTTGACTAGTGACTATGACATGCCATAGCTCACATCCCTTTCTAATATAAAAAGGTTTACAGGTACAAAAGTAGGAAGTTACAGACAAAGACCTTATTCTACTGTTTACAAAAGAATGGAATTTTCACCAACTCATACAAGTTGGTGAGTCTTCAGAGTTGCAGGGGAAAGTATGTCAGCTTTCTATAAAGTAGATCAGAGAAAGCATGTCTTCTCTGTCTTTGGAAGAAATCAGTCTTCACAGCAAAAGGCTTCGAAGACTTTGTCTTTGAAGCTTCGAAAGACTTGTCTTTGAAGCTTCGGAAGACTTAATCTTTGGCTTCGGAAGATTTGGACTTTGGCTTTGGAAGATTTTACACTTAGAGTATTTTTTGATGTAGAGTGTAAAACTTCCAAAGCACTTCTACCTTTGTACGTCCAGCGCATGCATGCAGGAAGACCCTTGGTTGTTTTGGCTTCTTTGGTTGCATCAGCCTTATAATCTTCTGATATTATCTTACAGTTACATATCTCTTAATAAGGACCGCCAATTTATTAGGTCGTAAACAATATTAGACCTAGTGAAAATGTTTAAACCCCAAGAACATGTTGAAAGTAAGTGTGATAAAGTACAGACCGTTGAAATGTAATGATTAATTAAACTTTCAAATATATTATTGAGTAGATTTCACTTTTGCTATCTATAGTTGGTTAAAATAATGGTTTGCAACCAAAGGTTTAAAGTCTATATTTACTCCTTAGATTTGCAATTCGTCTCAGTTAAACTCTAACCCACTACCCTATTAATTGTATCTAGTTGCAAGGATTATAGCCCTTGTATACGTTTTCATAAGTTATACATTTCTCTTCTTCTTACTCTTGCAATTCTCTCTAAGTGTTTTAAGTTATAACTTTAGCATGTGTTAATTATAGTATATTAACATGAAGAGAGAGTAGTGATATAACTGTTTATTGAAGTCATATTATTTATTAATTCACAAAATAATTAATATATAATTATTATAAATTATTACCATAGCAAGTGGATGAACTACTAGTCAAACTTGTACATAAGTTTACTATACTAATCTACCAAATAGTTTTATTTGTCTAACAAAATGATTGATCTTTGTTGTTTGAATACCCCATCAGTGTAGATGAGAAAATGTACCTCTTGTATACATTTTCATAAGTATATAGTTTCTTCTTCTTGCTCTTACAATTCTCTTTAAGTTTTAAGTTATAACATTAATATTGTGTTAAGTAGTTATTATAACACTTTATCAACACGAAAGCTCTATACTTTAAACAAAAAGATCAATGAAGCACAAGCATCCATTAATCAAGGTAAGCACTTCATTAGTAATAATCTATAATATATTATACTAAGAAAATAAGTAAGATGAATAAAATTAGCATAAAAGAGATCTTATTATGGACATCTTGATAGCCTCAGCCTAACAATAAACTATCTCCTATTTATGAATCTAAATTTTGATTATGCAACTATATTTTCTTTTATGTCAACTAACTTTTACTTATACAAATAACCTATCATTTATGCATCTAAATTTTAGTTATGCAACTAAAATTTACTTATACAACTAACATTTACTTTTGCATCTAACTTTACATAATCTTTAATTATACAACTAACATTTTCTTTTATGTCACTAACCTTTATATAACTAACGTTTTAATTATGTTTAACATTTATTCGTCTAACAGTGTTATTCGTATTTAAACTTTTCATTCTTATTCTCTTTTGCTTTTATAAACTAAATTCACGATTTATAACATAATCTCAAAATTATTCATTTTATTTAAAATTACTCTCGATATA